>ML677340.1:12910206-13394747 GCA_007922305.1 Dermatemys mawii
GGGCCAGGTTGTCTGGGGAGGCACAGTTTCCCTACCCGGCCCTCCATATAATTTTGCAACCCCGATGTGGCCCGAGGGCCAAAAAGTTTGCCCACCCTTGCTCTAGAACCTGGTCCCATTGAGCCCACTGGGAGCTTTGTCACTTACTTCAGTGATATTAGGATTTGACCCTTACCACACAAACAAGAGCCTCAATCCATTTTCCATTGTCTCGATGGCAGAGGGAGTAAGTCAAACACAGCTGGCTAGTGCAGGTACATTTATATAGAGTTTAAACTCTGTTTATGGGCATCCAGCCCTTGCTCATCTTAACTCCAAAGTTACCACAACAACAAAAATTGAAAGCAGTCAATAGAATTGAACAGAACACAGCACATTGTCTTAAGTGATATCTAAATATACTATAAATTACTATGCAGCATCATAACAGCTACATCAGATTATAAATAATTTTTATCTCAAACTGTTCAGCTGCGTAATTTTAAGGTGCAAGTAAACAATGTGAACAATGTGCAACAGACTTTAAGAACACTGTTTAGCTGCAAAGTTCCAAGTGCACACTCTGGACCTGATTTTCAGCCCCATTGCCTCTGTGTGCCTATTTTGCATGTGCAAATCTCTGTTGCACCTGCAAATGGCTAAATAAGCAACCATTTATTAGTTTCCATCGGGTATATAAAGGACCTTTTGGAAGTCAGTGGGACTTTGCATTGACTTCAGTGACTTTGAATCCAACCCAAACGAGGCAGGCACATATACATGGGAATGAAAATCAGGCTCATTATGTTGAACGTTTAAAGTAGCTATTTGCCTCTTCCTCATGCAAAGACAAGACGGTGTTATGCTGTTCCCTTAATAGTAGATGTCAGAAAGAAAGAAAAGATCATAACGATGTGGAGAGCAATGTATTTATATCATATGTGAATTCCACGTGCGATAGATTTGGAAATATGAATTGTTTCTTTTTGTTTTAGAAAAATCAAGAATGTTTTTAAATCAAAAAAACTAGTGTTTCGGCTTCTCACTGAAGAGGAATACAGGGACCAGGGGGAAACAGAGACTGTGAAATCCTTGGAGGAGTTACGCTCATTCTGCAGGAGTCCAGATTTCTCATCATGGTTAGCCGTGTCCAAACTCCAGTCCCCTAAAAAGTAAGAAAGACTCATCTCTTAAAATTGAATGTATTTTATAGGCACTGTTACATACAAGAGCACAAATACTCCTTAAAACAGCATAATTTATAGGCCTGAATCTGCCAACACTCAATCAAACATGTAATTTTGTTCACATGAATAGTCCTGTTGGTGTCCCAGGTCACAGATCTTCAAGGTTAAAGGGCTAAGGTGGCTTGAAGGGCTCTGTGTCCTTCTGGTCCAGGGCTGCAGGGTCCTGACAGCTAATTTAGACAGACCTGGGAGCCTCTCTAAGTTATGGTAGCCCAGAATCTCTGCAGTGATGCCTGTAGCCCTGTCCCTGATAGAATCCTCCCATTCCTGCTCTTGGTATGCCTACTACACTGGGGCTTTCAAAGGGGTCCTCAGAAAACAGGCAGATGGCTGTCCCCACAGTGCGTGCTTTGGTAGGAATCATCCCCTGGCTGGATATGGAGCTCTTAGGACTCTTCTACACTGCTTCCCAGTCTTGTACATGGTGTAAAGGGGACAGGGTGGGAGTGAGGATCTCACCCAAAATGCTGGCAGGATCTGGCCCTATAGTCATAAGGTTCTGCATTACCAAACAAACTCAATGGAGTGTCAGCCAATATATCTTTTTCCATTGGCTGAGCACTGGCCTACTCAACACAGTTAGGTCGACATAAGCCTTGCTCCCACCGATGTGAGTGATCCACTACACTGACATAACTACTCCACCTCCATGAGAGGCATAGAAGGGCTTATGGCAGCGTAGTTAGGGCGATGCAGTGTCCATGTAGACACTGTGTTACTTGCACTGGCTGTTGGCTGTCATTCTCTGGGCTCCCTGCCAGAAGCTGAGCTGCCCCTGGGCTCCTGGCTGGGAGCCTGGCTGCTCTGAGGTGGGGTGGGGGGGCACCTGGCTTCCGGCGGGGAGCAGGGGTAGGGGGACAGCTAGGCTCCCAGCAGCAAACAGGGAATGGAGAGCGGGGAGGGGAGGTAGGAGCTGGCTGAGAGCTAGGAGCTTGTGTGGTGGCTGGGCTCCTTGAAGGGAGCAGCAAGTGGAGCTGAGAGACCAGGCTCTCAGCTCCCTACACTGCCCCTCTTAGGTCAGGGGAAGCACTCCTGGTGAGGACACGCACCACGAACTGGGGGAGGGTTGTGTGGACATGAACTACCACAGTAATTACTGCAGTGGCTATAAAGGGAGCAGAGTGGGAGTGAGAATCTAATGTAGTATTTAGTGTAGACATGCCCTGAAACAGGACTAGGAGTACTGTGGAAATAACATGCTCTGCCCCTGGGAATCTGAGTGGATGGAGACACCGCTGGCAAAGAAGAATGATGGTGGACTATAAAGGAGAGGCCATATAAAATGGGGGCTGGCAGCCAAGAGTTAGGGACATAAGACTCATCAGAATTCCAACATGCTTATCCAAAAACCAAAATTTGAACCGTAAAATATTAGCAGCAGGGCTCCAGGCATTATGCAGCTACAGAACTCACCCTCGCTCCTGCATTGGACTTCAGAATTTAATGCACCCTCAGCTTGGAATTTAATCTGTTATCAAAACTGAGTTCAAAGGAGTTTTGGGGCCTGCACCTGCACTTGGCCTCCCATGACACTTTCTTAGTCAGATTTTTGTAGTTTTCAAAAATGTCTGTCTCACTTGTTACCATGGAAAAGCTCATACCAAGCAGAGGGAAGACTAACTGGCTATATGCAACATGCTGCCAAATGCACAAAGTGAGAAGAGAGATTTTCTCTCCAATCACTTTTAGTTATTCTTAGGAATTATTTGTAACAGTATTTTTAAAAAAAGTGTCTGGCAGAAGTCTGATGCTTAAGCTGACCCTGTCTCTAACCTTTCATTAATGAATAATTATATTTCTTCCCCGTATGGTAATAAAGAAAACCTACCAAATGAAACCAAAGCAGTGATGTCTCCCTGAGTCTGAAGTACATTTGTAAGAAGAGTGAACAGCCCTGTTCAGCTCAGTGAAGATTTAGCTCAGAAACATGACAACGATATGAGTATTAACATTGACTATTTAACTGGTGATCACTGTGACAGAGCTGTTTCACTAATCTGCTTTTCGTACAACCCTTCACCACTATTCATACTGTTCAGGCACCAGAAGCACCAAATGTCCCCTACTTTCCAAAAAATTCCAGCATCCCCTCTGACTTCTGCAGTGCTGCTGTCCTTTGTCAAAGTAACATTGGCAGCATGTCAAAATGCATGGGCCCGTGTCAAATAAATGCTCTGAAATAGTATGTAGAATATTAGTGTACTATTTGTTTTCATATTTTACTCAGTGAATCCTCCATTTTGGAGTTTACCTGGAGCTGCTGCAGAAATTTCAGCCTGTCACACCAGAGCGCCAAAGAGAGCAGAGGTCCTGCTGCAGAGTTTAGGCCCACTTGCTGCAGAGTCCACAGGGCCTGGTTGTATACGATGCTGTAGTGCAGGAACTTATGGGTGTTGAACTCTTCCACTTGTTTCTGTGAGAATAAAGTATCAGCACTTCTTGAATTCAGATAACTCCTTTAACTTATGTAGCCCTTTCTCTCTCAAGTTCTCCACAGACATTAATGAATCCTCATAACATTCTTGGGAGAAAAGTATTATTAGCCCCACTTTGATAAAGGAGAAACAGAAGCTGAGAGAAGGCAAGTGACCTACTTAGGCCTACACAGCGAGCATTAAGAGCTGGAAACACAAGTTAGATGTACCTGGCTCAGTCACTATGCCCTATTTGCTCTCTAAGGAACCAAAATTACTTACTTAAAACACGAAGCAAAGACTGAAAACATTAGAAAGGAAGATGACGAAGGAAAACAGCTAACTGAGGTGACAACGTTCAGTACTGGATGCTCCCCTTTAAGATCTACCCTCTCATACGTGTGAATCCTTAGCTTGTGCTTAAACTCCTGCGTGCCCAGGGGGCACGATTCCTGCTTTGAATGCTGTTTATACACATACCCAAAACATGCAGGTCTCTGCTCCAAGTCAGGTTTAACTGGCAGCATTCTGTGCATTTGGTTTTCTTCCTGCCTGATCCTTTCTCCTTTTTAAATCCGGCAGATTTGCAAACTTTATTTTGGGATCTCCTCACGTGTCACCTGCAGAAGTGAGCACATATGATGAGCAGTACGGCATTGGAGGCTCCTTCTTGGAACAGCAGCTCTTCAGCACAGAGCCAGAGCCAGAACAGAACCAACTAGCTAATTCCGTTCAGGGGGATGATTATGAAGATGATGAAATGCAGGAACAAAGTGAAACTGTTTCACACTCCAGCAATATTGGATTATTCTGAACCATTTGGAAAGGCCCCTGTTGTAAGGGAAGAAAATGAAATCAAGTTGGAAAGGAAGGCTACCTAGGCTGAGTGCATGCTGTCTCGGAGAGCCCTACTTCTGACTTGGCTGTAGAGGGCAACCAAGATTCTTTGAAGGATTTATTCCTGCTTCCCTGCTCAAAAGAGTAGTAAGTTCCTGGGTTTCTTAAGTGAATGTTATGTTCATGTGGTGGTTATTTTGTTACCTCACCTGTTTATTTACAGGGCAGGTACCAGGCAGCAGCTGTGCAAACTTTCCCCACCACTGTGCCTCAACTCCCTTGAAGAGACTGCCTCTCTAGAAGTCTGATCTCTCCGTGCCTTCAGTGCTGGGAGTGCTAGAGGAAGAGGAAGTCATTTATGATGTACTTTTACTAAGTACTCTATCTGCTAATAATTCAATATTAATAATAATAATTCAAAATTCCTTTGAACACCTTTCCTAGGGTGCCTTGCTCACTGCTCTGATCCCTTCACTGGGTTCATCTCACTTTCCATACCAGTTTTAAATTCCTCACCCTCTCCTAGAGAGCCCTGCACAACTCTGCTCCCATTGCTCTTCCCTTAGCCCTTCTACTTTAGCCAACCCACAAGCCTAGCCACCATCTTTGTTTCCACTCTCACCCATCTCTGCCCTCTTCATTGTGGCCCCCTGTGCCAAGGGTCCTACACCTGATCCAGTTCTCCATCTCCTCCTCCAAATGTCTTCTTCTCTGAGAACTGTAGAGGGAAATGTTTTCCGCAGTGTATTTCTTACTCTTCCTTTCAGCCTCAATCTTCCACCACAGTTAAGAAAACAAAAATGCAAAACCCCACCATTCCAGTCCCACAGGTGTGCTCAGTAAAGACCACATAGCTTAGGACTGTATTAGCTGCTCCAAGGAGTCTCCGTCAGTGCAGGTACCTGGGGTAAGGATGGCCAGGGAGAAACTGAAGCTAGGTGATAGCAGGTGTTTGTCATTTTCTCTCAGGCTGGTTGGTGTCCTGGAGCCTAACTACAGGCTTTGTTTATGGATTTAAGTTTGGGAGCTGAAGCAGGTTCTGAGGTGAGGATCTTGTGGGTAGGTTTTGAACTGAATTACTCCTGCCCTGAAGCCTTGATAAAAGAGAACTTTTTTTTGTTAGTGTGTGTTAGCTCCCCGCTGGGTGTTAAAGCAAACCTATTGCCCCCCGCCCCCATAGATTCCCTCTTCTGCTGCTCCCACATCCCAATTAAGGAGTCGGAAGAAAAAAGGAAATTAAATTTGTTCTGCCAAGATAAACTTCACTGTGCCCACAAACACTGCTACTGGACACACTGGTGCAAATATATTCATTTAGTTAGGAATTCACAGTTAAGAGGACTAGAACTAGACTTTGAAGATGCCCTGATAAACCCATTTAAGTAGCCAAGATACAAATATTCAGACAGTTATGAAAAAGTGATTACAAGTGCATTTGAGACCATTTTTTACTTTATCTCTTGGCCTGTAATGAGAAGAACTTGCATAACTTAATCTGTCTATGCCCAGCTGTTTGGGATGCACTGGCCCCTTATAGATCATCCCACTACTAGCTTTTCATTACCATGAGACTTGGGTGATTTGCTCCTTCATTCTGCTCCCCCTCACAAACAGATTTTGATTTGACACACTGCTTTGCCTTTCACTCCATATACATTAAGGCAATGCAAAATCTTTCATGGGAGAACCTTGCCAATGCAGTTTAGGATTGATTACACAAAATGGGAAATTTAATAAAAAAATTCAGACAGGTTCTTTTAAACACATTATAGATATTTTATATTTTTCTTACTGCACTTTTACAATTTTCACAAATATCAAAACTCATGTGCACATGTTCATTTTGCAACAGGGAACGAATGTACGTTCCAAAAGAGCAGGCATTTCAGAAAAACAATTTGGAAGTGTAAACACAATATGTAAGATCTCCACCTCACGATGGAGGTGCTGTTCAGTAGAAGTTGAGGTAACACCATAATGCATTAATTCTCTGTATAAATGTTTTTGCTTAGCTGAGAAGATTTAACACCTTTAGCCCGTCACCCGTTCAATTCTCCATTCCCAAAATGTTATACAAACATACAATAAATACATTTCTGATTTAAAGGACACTTCAGCGAGTCATGAGAATTTACAGTACAGTACATTTAAGTTCAAGTGCAAAACATAACTTGTGGCTAGTTATCAACATTTATTTGTACTCTCTTTGTGGTGCTGGTCCCAGGCACCAGTGTGTGCACTTTACCTCAGCCCCATAGGTCTTGCTAAGGCATGTGTGAGGATAGCAGGGGAGGCCTTAGTTCATCCAGCTGGGGATCAAAGAGTCTGGAATTTCCACCCGCCACTTCATTCTAAACCGTCATTCTCCTCTTCCTCCCTCACACCCAGCTGTGCCACAGGCTGTGCACTGAAGTCAAGTGAGGCAGCGTGCACCTTCTACAAGGAAGCCTGCTGACCATGTGTCTAATTCCAAGAAGGGCTGAGCACCTGCAGTTCTGTCAATGGAAGCTACGTGGCCTCAGCCCCTCAGGATCAGTTAACTGATGTGAGACACTGGGCCAGACACTCTCTTGACTTATACCCAGGCCAGCCTATTGATTTCAACCTTGAACCCTAGTTTTCCTCTCAGCAGCAGTCTGTGTTACGAACCAGCTAGTGGGCTGGCTACGGTTAACATGGAAAAACATGACTAGACTAGACATAACTCAAAATCTTCCAATGTGTGACATTGTGTAAAACAAGTCTCTAAACATACGGCAATTTAATCATGTTTCTTTATTTCGGAGGGTTATTCTCATTGAAACTCCTATTAACAGTATCCTCCCACCCCCACTCCAATCATCATGATTTATAGGCAGTTCCCTCCCCAGGCACTTGAAGCTCTTATCTTCTATACATAACCACAGTGGGAACACTTAGTTAAACAATATTTAATATGATTAAATTTTTTTTAAAAAAATTTCCAGTGGACACAATCTCAATTGAGGTCTGTGGTATAATATCAAACCTAAAATTACACATACACTTAGCAAACCCCCTGTTTAGTGAAGGGCTGTAAGCATACCCACTTGATTTAACCTCACCTCCATTTGTTTTTTTTTTCTAAAATGCCCTTTTCAAAAGTTTATGCCTTGCCAAACTAAACCTACCTCTCAGAAGAACGTTAATGGCCGCTTTACTATTCAAAGATTCCACTCCGTGTCACTTAATCCATCACCACATTATAAAAACATTCTTGCTGAGGCTATTCAAGATTTTTGAGAAGTCTTTGCAAAAGCCTTGGCTGCTCCTTTATTTATGTATTTACTTTGTCTAGTGTCTCTTAGTTGTTTATTTCACTTTTTCAGGGAAATGCAATTTTTCTCCTAAAAAGACAGACACTAGTGCTTTCTTCTCCAGTTTAGTTTCTCTGTGGGAAAAAATTCAATTTAAACTAATTGATCAAATAGGGGAAATCACATCGTGACCTAGTGTTTTCTCTTCACTTTCACAACTGTCAGGATAAGCTCCGCTTTCTCTACAGATTACAAAGAATCTCATAACATTTGACCACACTTTAGCAAAGCAACTGAGAATTTCTAAGGCAGTGAGATTCAGTCCCATTTCCTCTACCAAGCCTCCCAGATGTTTAGCTTCCCCTGCAATGTTGCCACATGAACGGTCTTAAATATTGAAAAGCTTGCACTGCATCGTGTGATGTGTCTGATTCCAAGACGTGCTGAGCACCTGTAGTTCCCAGTCACTTAAGTTGAAGAGCTCTTTTGAGCTCTTGTTCCATCATTTCCCAGCAGAGCAGCATGATTTCATGCAGTGGATTTGATAAGATGAACTCCTCTTAATGCCCTGCAGCAGCAGACGGGGAGCATTACTGTCCAAGGGAAGCTGATCCAACATTAGGGGTCTCTGGGTCAGTTTGGGAGTTGAGTGTCACTGCAGGTATTGAACAATCTCTGGATTCATCAGGGTTTCTCAGATTTGGGGGCTGTTCTGTTGGACTGGCTGCTGGAAAACTCAGATTCTCACTGGCTTTCTAAAGAGAAAGAAAACACATACAAATGTAAGTGTATACTCTCATTACACTACCCTATGGGAAAATACATTCAGACACATTTGGAAAGTGTTCTTACACTGAATGCATGCAACACAAGTGAATATAAAGCAGGAAAGCAATAAAATAATAATGTTATCTATGAATGTAACAAGAAGCAGAAAACAACTTACCTTCTGTTTCTTTTCCTAACTGCACTTCCACAAGAAGCATGCAAAAAACAAGCTCGCTATGTTTCAAGACAAAGACTATGAATAGACTTCTACTGTATACAGACAGCAATCATCATTATGACTGCATTGTTTGATAAAACATACTTCATGCTCCCTTCTGCAAATCCACCTATATTTCCATAACATTTTTTCTAAGTAAGGTATTTCTCAGACCCACTGAGTGGCAGCACTTTTGCAGTAAAAGCACATAAATCCCATCCAATTTACTTTGCAATAGGCTTTTTCTTAGTAATAACGGTTAGGTCAGTGATTCAAGCAGGCAATTCTCTGGTTCAGTCAAGAAGAAAACAGTTGAAAACAATTTTCTGAAAGGCTCAGTGCACATTTTTAAAAGCTGTTTCCCAGATTATGTGATCTTATTTTAAAGACAAACACTAGCTGCATTCCCTAAGGGCCAAAGACAAAACAAATCTTGTACAATATTAGTACTATGTCGTCGTCTAACCTCATGATTTACCTTGGAAGATTTGTTTTGTATCAAGTACTTAGAGTGGTGAGCACGCTCCTTTCCTTGAAGGATTACTATAAGCAAGCAGTAATGTGAAATGAGGCGGAACCAGTTTTTTTTTTTGTTGTTAATCCCCTTTTCTATGCTCTTAATGTTTCCCTTCCAAATGACCAACTTTCATGTGAATTCTTTTAGGAATGCTATTTAAAATGTTTAACAAGATAGCTAGGCAGCCTTTTCTGGGTTTAAATTCAGGCTAAAAGAATAAGGTGAAATAAAGCAACAGCAATGCATCAGGAGTTTGTTTTTTAATTTTTAGAATTAAAATGGGGATCTGTTCTGTAAAAGCAGGCAATTCCTCCAAGGAGCTGAAATGATCAAATATATCTTTAGCTTCATGGAGCTGAGATGCATCATGCGTGCATCTTCAAATGGAGGGTGTGGATTCTACTCTTTCTGGGTCTACATTAGTTTTTAAAGACCAAAATTTTACATGTAATACAGTGGAGAAAGAAGCTATGCTTTGCAGGCACTTAAGTGCCTTCTTGTGGTAGGGTTGAATGCTCATTGGCCAGCTTTTATTCACAAACTGGAAGACAGATCATTGAAATTGGCCAGTTGCAGAACCGCAGCCAGCCAGGAGAGGGAAGAAACATTGAGTGTCATTTAGCTTAACTTTAAAATTTGGATTTGCTTGAGCAGAAATAGGGTTTTTGATGTTTGACCCTAAAAACACAGGCCTTAATGAGAGACAGTGGGGCACTGCATGGATGCAGAGATATGCCAGTGCAGATCCAACTGCAGGAATGGGGCCTCAATAAAACTATCCCATGGAAACAATTTTCTCCCAACAAAGATTCATTGTTCCCATAAATACTAACAATCCTATCTACTAAGGAATGGTTCTCAAGTCTATCAGTCACGTGTGGAGTAGATAATGCAATGCCCAAAATTCAACAGTATTAATAAAAAGTTTCCATGAATGGCTGCATGAAGTTATGAGAAGGGGAAAGAGGTCATTAAGAGAACATATTCCTGAAGATGGTAGAGAGTTATAGGAGACAATAAGAGACTTGACAGCACTTCATAACTGCCCAAGTTATTTACTAAGGGCTAGTCTACAGCAGGGGGCGTTGTCGACCTAAGATACACAACTTCTGATACACGAATAATGTAGCTGCAGTCGGCACATCTTAGGCCGACTTACCTGTCGTCCTCACGGCAGCAGCGGTTGGCAGTGGGCTCCTCCATCGACTCCAGCTTGCACCTCTCAGCGAGCTGGAGTTCCGGAGTCAACGGGAGTGTCTTTGGCAATCGATTTATTGTGTCTTGATGAGACGTGATAAATTGATCGCCAAAAGATCAGTCACTACCCACCGATCCGGCGGGTAGTGGAGACATACCCTAAGACTATCTCCAACACTATGAACATTTGTTGATTCTCCGTCCTAGAGCTTACCACGAACTATAAACCAACTTTCTTGCCCGGGGAGGTATGGCAGGTTCTGTGATACTGCCATTCTTCAATTTATGCCACCAACAGGGCCGGGCCTATATTAATAATTGCTTAAGAGAAAACTGATGGAAAACTGCTTGGGAGAAATGTGTAGAGAATGTAACATGACAGCATTGTGTCAATGAGGATTTCATTGTCATTCAAAAGGAGACATTTGATTTTTCCGAAATGTGTGTGTCTGAAATTCTTCTTTTATAAATAGACATTCTAGAGTCATTTCAATATGGATGCTCACTCTCCCTGACGCATGCAAGTTAGTCTCATTAAAACTAATAGATGCTCAGCATGCATATTGAGAAGGGATATTTACAAGAATATAGGCCAATGGGGAAGGAGGGAGACAGCTGATGAAGTTGGGAATTCTTCAAATGCTGCTTTGCCACATCTGCAAAGTCATGTCCAAAATCATCACCTTCCAGAGGCAGGACTGGTGGAAATGACATTTGGGTGCATATGGGATGGCAAATATATAAGGGGGAAGCTGCACCACTCCTCCCCCAGGCAGACAGGAGAAACAGGAAGTTTATTACCCACACTGTTTTAAAAACCAGCATTGACAGCAGCAGCACAAGTTTCCCTACATTGCCTCACCAATAACCACTGTACTCCAACTCCGTTCTGGAGGGAGCACCCCAAAAGATCAGCTGATAGTCCAGTCTCTGAGTCCGTCCAATCCTTGGCCCCTCTGCCAAGATTCCTAATAAGGGCGCTGGGGGATTCTGTAATGTGAACACTGGAAAACAACAACTCATTTCACACAGGCCACAGAAAGCTCTCAAGTCATCGTAACTTTCAACCACCACAAGCCCAGGCCAAGCTCCAGTTATTAATTCGCTAGGGTGCCCATTTCCACCATATTTTGGATGTTTGGCAATTCTCACTCCCCTCCACCCCCCATGCCTCCAGGCTAATCTCTAAAAGGAAACATGTAATTAAAATGGGGGGGGGGGGGAAAGACAGGCATGTTACACCTTAATAATTATGCAACTTTGTTAATGCTCACCCTCTAGCCACAAAAGTTCTGCAAGTATACAAATATGTGCAAACTAATACGAAAACACTCAATTTCAGCATATCCCAGCTTGTCATGACACAGAGGAAGAGGAGAAAGTAGAAATTAGACTATAAGAAGCAGAAACATCTGCTCAAATGAATTACTGAACACTCCCCCGTATCAAACACATGCAGCAAATGTATTTGTTACTATTGTTCAACTATTGTTTTACACAGCTCCAAGTTTCTGATACACTGATGGAGAATGCTTGCCAGATATTAACAATTTTATGGTGCTGTAGATTACATTTGGTCTTAAAACCTTCAGCAGTACATTTTTAGGTTAACATTAATGGCGATACGAACGTTGTGCATTAAGAGCAGGTTACCTGCAAAGGCTGGTTTTCAGGCATCAGATTGCTTTTAGACAGCTGAACCATCTCCTTTATTTGATAGACAGCATAAGCCAGAGTAACCCAGGGAGAAGAACTGATCCCCCACGCAGGCTTGTTCACATCTTCTTGTTCTTCTTGGTGCTTCGTTTTCTTGGGAGGAAGTCTGGGCTCAGTTCGAGGCATGATATCTTCTGACTGTTGGTGTATGAGGTCGATGGTTGCTATGGGAACAGGGCTGGAAGGCACAGGGATCCTTTCTGCCAGCATTGTCTTCTCTAAAGTGTAGGGCAACATAATCATCAATGACATCAATGATCATTACAAGAAAATTGAGAATCAAAGCTCTGAGCATGAACATACACAAACGTGCTTTGCAACATGTTAAGAATTACTCTGTTCCCTCACTGTGATTCAAGGGCCTCTTGATGCCAACTGGCAGTGGGTACAGGGATTTCTCTGGGCTCACCAAAACAATGTCATGTAAAGTCTCTAATGAAAGCCCGTGTCACACAGGTCATCAAATCATCATTGTGAGATGTATGTATGGAACGTACACGGAGTTATGCATATACAGTAAAAATTATGTTCTTTAGGTTTGCAAGTTAAAACGGACCACCAAACAGTAATCCACGTAATCCAGGCAGGCAGGGGGGAAGAAATGCTTATCTCACTCTGGCCTGTCCAGGGCAATCTGGGTATTGTATCTTTCCCAATAAATCCTGTCTGCAATCTGAGCAAAATGCTAATCAATAGATCACAGGGGCTGGAGTTAAAAACGAACAGCAGGAATTATCCTGCTTAGGGGGAATACAGGGCAATGCCTTGGTAGTTAAGTTCAGTGTCTAGAAAGCATGTTATGATTTTATTTTTAGATGTAACCATTTCCAATATTGCTTACTCACTGTCATTTGCCTCTCTGTTCTTTGATACCACACTAATTTGTGTGTTCACTATGACTATGTAACTAGTAGCTAAGTGCTGGGGTGTTGAGATCCTGGGTTGAAATTTACGAGCTGGAGCATACTGTTCCTTTGGGAACTGAGGAGCTACGACTCCGGTGAGTGTTCAGTGGGACAGAGGCTGCACACTCCACAGGGAGGATTTGGGGATTGGTGGGCGCTTATCTCTAACATGTACAGAGACAATGAGGCCTGCAGAGCCTGGAAGCCAGTGCTTAAGTTGCCGGAGGCTGGTGGCTTCAGGGAGCCGAGCCACAGCCAGCAAATCTCCCTCATGCTACGGACACGGTGGCGGTGGTGGTGAGGTGCCTCACAGTCTCGGCAGTAAGAATTACGCTGTTCCCTCCCCAACATACACTTCTGTTGTACGTACACAGTTAAGAATGTGGCTCTGTCACAGTTTTCCTTTTGATTTGAAAAGGACTGTTTTCAATCTAGGTGTCATACATACAGAAGAGCTGCACCTGTAACCTCAGTGATAAGTATCAAATGGCTACATGAGCACTGCAAATGCCTAAGTGAGATGCCTCTCTTTAGATGGGTTTTTTTGAAGCTTATAAAGTCCCAAGTCTCAGTGTAAATGAGCTTTCTTTGGAAAATATCTGTATTAGAGTAACAGATGTCTGTCCCCTTTCAAAACCAAGCAAGATTACTATTCTATAACAAAGCCTCATCCCTCCATCAAGTGCTTGAGAGGAGGCAATCCTAGTCTTTTTTATTGTTACTGGAGACATGACAGCAGAGAGGCCACCAAGGAAATCAATCACCCATGAGCTGCCCAGGAAAGCTACGCCAGCTTTGACCTGGATTCATGTCTATCTGCAGCACCACCACACCAAGACATGAGGTTTCCAGGAATCTATTTTTGTTTCAGGTTATGTGTTTGTATTTCCGTGTTAAGTGCAATTTAATAAGACTTTTGAACAAAATAGTAAACTTCACTCTTTACACACAGCCCTTTTCTTGTGACTGACCTTTCATAGTTATAACCACCAGGCACCACATGGTGAAATTCTATGGCCTATGTTATTCAGGATATCAGACTAGATGATCATGATAGTCTCTTCTGACTTTAAATTTATGCATTTACTGTTCTTCCATCAGTAACATGCTGCACTCATATTTAGTATGGACAGATCAGAGAAAAACCCTTCCCCAGGAAGTTACAGAGAAGTTAGGGAGTTGGTGACAACAAAAGAAACCCAAGCATCTGTCGTGGTGGTTTTGGCTACAAGCAGCCAGTTCTGACGCAGGGTAGAAATGTTCCTCTTTCCCTCAGTTCTTATAGGTGACATGATGCTGTTTCAGACCAAGACAGTTTTAACAATTGCCTAGAAATATCTGATCAATGCAGTGATTTATCACCTAACACACTGTGCCCTAAAGATTCTGGATTGCTGCACAACATTTATATATATAAAAAAGTAATAAAATAAGTAGGCTAGATTTTTAAGCAATAGCTCTGTGCTATGTAACCCAGTCTAGAGGTGAAATATATTATTTTTCCTCAGACATTTTCAAAAGAAAGCTTAAATAAAATACAAACAAGTAAAATACTTGAGGGACTGATATGGCAAACAATTAAGCACATGCTTAGGTATACTCGTGAGTAATCCCATTTAAATCAATGAGACTATTACAGTGCTTAAAGTTTGGCTTATGTTTAAATGGATGCAAGTTTTATGTTTAAGATTTGCAAACCAGTACACAGATGCAGAAGGAAAAACAATAATTGGGATATTAAATTCTAGCGAACTATGGCCCAAGAGAAAAATATAAATCCATTTGGGAAGTTCACAAATGTACTCCATATACAACAGAAACAGCGATTATCCCATCCAAGTTTCTCTTTTGTGCCATTCTCACTTGAACACAGGTGGAAGAAATTAAGGCAAAACAAATATTTGAACATTCTTAAACACAGGTAACTCAAGAACGACTGAAGGACAACCCTTGTATTTTTAGGATAAAGAAAAATAAACTTCAGTTCTACCTAGGTTTTAGTGTGGAATAAAAATAACATTTGGGTAAAAGACACTAAATGTTTGCTTATTATTTTTCATCTCTATGAACAGATTTATTTTCTGTCTGTAAACATAACAGTATATAGGATTAGTGAAAAAAAATAATGTCACAGTTCCTGTGGAATGATTCCGGGATAGTTTTCTTGTATTATGAGCACATATATTAAATGTCACACACTGTCTCAGGTTATCATCAGAACATAGGAACAGTCTTGCTCTTATTGACCTGACTATTTACCTTCTTTTTCATCAGGAACAGCTAGCCACTGGATTAATGCAAAGAGTAGCAGGATCACTAAACAGGCCATTCCTATCCCCCTGAATGTTGCTGCAGCTCCTGTAATGAGAATTATTTTTAGAGCCTTTGTTTAGGTAATATAGGAAAAGACAGACGTGATGACTTCATTCACTGCTTAATATCCCACGTAAACTCTCTTTTTATACGGCATCTCCATTGCTGGAGGTGTGCAACCATGGCAGCCCATTCTGTATGATCTTCTGCCAATCTCTTTGTGGATCAACAGTCCTTTTGATCTACTCAGGATATCACATCAGAGTCCATCCAAGATCAAACTCTCTTTAGGTTCCTCCCCACCCCCGGTACTTTCAGCAGCAGGTTATTTTACATGGACTCTGAACAAATTATGCTTTCACTTCTCGATTGAGTGTGCAGAAGTTGCATGACAAACACAATAATGAACAGTGATTGGTCATCTCATGAAGGATACATCCTGCTGCGCAGCTGAGGACAGAGCAGTGTTTAGGAGTGGACTTGCTCACACGGTACTAAAAATTCAAGGCATAACATTAAGAACATAAGAATGGCTGTACTAGGTCAGACCAAAGGTCCATCCAGCCCAGTATCCTCTCTACCGACACTGGCCAATGCCAGGTGCCCTGGAGTGAGTGAACCTAACAAGTAACGATCGCCTGATCTCTCCCCTGCCATCCGTCACTCCCTTCGGACAAACAGAAGTTACGGACACCTTTCCTTACCCATCTTGGCTAATAGCCATTAATGAACTTAACCTCCATGAATTTATCCAGTTCTCTTTTAAACTCTGTTGCAGTCCTAGCCTTCACAACCTCCTCAGGCAAGGAGTTCCACAGGTTGACTGTGCACTATGTGAAGAAGAACTTCCTTTTATTTATTTTAAACCTGCTGCCCATTAATTTCATTTGGTGGCCCTTAGTTCTTACAGAATGGGAACAAGTAAATAACTTTTCCTTATTCACTTTCGCCATACCACTCATGATTTTATATACCTCTATCATATCCCCTCTTAGTCTCCTCTTTTCCAAGCTGAAAAGTCCTAGCCTCTTTAATCTCTCCTTATATGGGACCCGTTCCAAACCCCTAATCATTTTAGTTGCCCTTCTCTGAACCTTTTCTAATGCCAGTATATCTTTTCTGAGATGAGGAGACCACATCTCAATGCAGTATTCAAACATATACACATATAATTATCCATGTACAATATCTACATGTGTATAACTAGATTTTTATGTGATTGAATGTAACAAATATGGCTTCATTAGCAATACATTGTGTATATGTGCTTTTAGTCCACTTTCGCTGCACTACTAAAACTGCAGTCATACTTAAATAAAATGTTTGCTTACCAAAATAGTTGACTAAAACCCCTCCGATCATAGCCCCACATCCTCTGCCCAGACCTAAATGGAGACCTTGTAGAATCCCTTGAGCTGAAGTTCTTAATTCTGGAGGCACTGCAGCACTAAGATATGAAATACAAGCTGCCCATATGGCTGCATGGGTTACACCTATGGAGAGGAAACATTTTAGAAAGCATTAAATATGCTATCGTGATCTGTTTTCATTTATTAGTTAACAGCAACAGTTAAATGTCCAGGGAAGGAAGTGTTTATTAAAGTATGAAAGTCAGCCATGTTCCTCTGAAGCAGGGTAGGCAACCTATGGCACGGGTGCCAAAGGCGGCACACAAGCTGATTTTCAGTGGTACTCACACTGCCCAGGTCCTGGCCACCTGTCCAGGGGGCTCTGCATTTTAATTTAATTTTAAGTGAAGCTTCTTAAACGTTTAAAAAATCTTATTTACTTTACATACAACAATAGTTTAGTTATATATTAAAGACTTATAGAAAGAGATCTTCTAAAAATGTTAAAATGTATTACTGGCACGCAAAACTGTAAATTAGAGTGGATAAACGAAGAGTCGGCACACCACTTCTGAAAGGTTGCCGATCCATGCTCTGAAGTATAAATCAGTTTTTTTGAAATAACAAAGCTTTCAATTTTTTCTGTGATGCCCAACCTGCCTAGAGATGCGACAACTAGAGCTGTCAATTAATCACAGTAAACTCACATGATTAATTCAAAAAAATTAATAGCGTTTTTTAAAAATCACAATTAATCGTACTGTTAAATAATAAAATACCAATTGAAATGTAATAAATATTTTTGATGTTTTTGTACACTTTCAAATACATTGATTTCTATTAGAACACAGAATACAGGCACACACCGCTCACTTTATATTATTTTTGATTACAAATATTTGCACTGTAAAAATTATAAAATAAATAGTATTTTTCAATTCACTTCATACAAGTACTGTACTGCAATTTCTTTATTGTGAAAGTGTAACTTACAAATGTAGAGTTTTTTGTTACATAACTGCACTCAAAAACAAAACAATGCAAAACTTTAGAGCCTACAAGTCCACTCACTCCTACTTCTTGTTCAGGCAATTGCACAGACAAACAAGTTTGGTTACAATTTGTAGAAGATAATGCTGCCCGTTTCTTGTTTACAATGTCACTTGAAAGTGAGAACAGGCATTCGCACAGCACTTTCATAGCCGGCATTGCACAGTATTTACATGCCAGATCTGCTAAACATTCATCTGTCCCTTCATGCTTTGGTCACCATTCCAGAGAATATACTGATACTTGTTAAAAAATGCGTTAATTAAATGTCTGACTGAACTCCTTAGGGGAGAATTGTATGTCTCTTGTTCTGTTTGACCCACATTCTGACATATATTTCATGTTTTAGCAGTCTCAGATGATGATCAAGCACATTTGCTTTAAGAACGCTTTCACAGCAGATTTGACAGAACTCAGAGACGGTACCCATGTGAGATTTCTAAAAATAGCTACAGCACCCAACCCAAAGTTTAAGAATTTGAAGTGCCTTCCAAAATCTGAGAGGGATGAAGTGTGGGACATGTTATCAGAAGTCTTAAAAGAGCAACACTCAGAAACTACAGAACCCAAACCACCAAAAAAGAAAATCAACCTCTGCTGATGGCATCTGATTCAGATAATAAAAATGAACATGCGTCAGTCTCCTCTGCTTTGAATGGTTATCAATCAGAACCCGTCATCAGCCTGGATGCATGTCCTCTGAAATGGTGGTTGAAGCATAAAGGGACATATGAATCATTAGTATATCTGGCACGTAAATATCTTGCGACAAGGGCCGTCATTAGGCATCCGCAGCACCCGCAGCTGCCTAGGGCACCTGAAAATTTGAGGCACCCTGGGTTTTACTGTCCACCCTCCCACCTCTTCCTATTCCTGTTCTGACCTGTCCCGCAGGCTGCCACAGCTAGCTGCTGCAGCCTGCTGAGTCTTCCTCCAGACTTTAGCACAACATTGAAAGTGTTAAAGAGCCATTCAAGTGGACATGAAGCCATTTAACAGGCATTTACCTGCCCCTAGGTATATACTGTCAGTTTCTGAATTTACTGACCAAAAAAAACCAGTTGTGCATTACTGTAATATCTACTCAGAACATATTAGTCTACAGGATCTTAGTTTAAAATTTGCTTTAAAAATATTTCATTAGAAGATTGCTTATGATTATAAAATCACATCTCTAAAAAAATCCTTGCATAGATTTTTTGATGCACAATCTGAGTATTCGTCTTTAGCCTTAAAAGCTTTGATCTTCAGACGTAGTTTTTTCAATAAATCCTTTAAGGGACCACCTTTATCTAAAATACACATTTTAATTCTAATTACTATAATACAAAAAACTTGCTTCCAAAGTCTTTCAGTCCATCCCCTTCTCCTTTCATCCCCCCTGTTGAAGAGAGCTCTTAAATGGACAGCACCCCTTCCCTTCCAGAGCTGGACAAACGAGTTTCCCTTTCTTTACTTCTGACTATTTGATGAACTAGTTTTAAGAGAACACTCCAGCAAAATCAGTACCTTTGTAAGATATAAAATCCTTTGTTATGTCTAAAATCAATCTTTGGAAACATGTTTTTTAAAATTGGTGAAATTTCATAAACATGTCTATTGTTATGGAAATCAATGTAAATTAGCGTTCCTGTTTTCTAAAAGCAATGAATATTGTTATGAACACACTAAGCCTCTGTGACTGAGTAATTTAAAATAATATCTTTGTTTCAGTGAGTTAAATATGTAGTAATCTGGAATGATTACTTTATGAAGGCTTAGAGTACAATATAAAATCAACTTAGAAACACCGATTAAGAAAAATGTAAAACAGAAAAGCTGCATCATGTTTTCCCTAATATTTAATGTTGTATTCAGCAGGACAGCTGACTTGCCCACCACAAAGTTTTTTCAAATAAATCTCTGACAAACTTCAAAAAACCTGTGACTGACATTTTTTATTCCCAAATTTAGTGCTTGTAATTAATTAAATGCCCAGTCTTCACCATCTGGCATGCAGTGGAAAACATCCTCCATTTTCTTTTGAAAAAAACCCAAAACACTCTTCTGCAATTTCTTTCTAGTGTCATTTGCTTTATTTGGGTTCAGGGATTTGGCTGGAAGGGGGTGAGCAGGGTGGAGGAGGGAAGAGAGCAGGGAGACAGTGGGGAGAGGGCAAGGCCTAGGTGGAGTGAGGTGGTATCTGGGGCAGAGCAAGGGTGAATATGGACAGGGACACAGGCAGAAGAGGTGGGCTGGGGAGCTAGCCTCCCCAAGCGGTAGCTTCACCCACAACCCATGACAGCAGATAAGAGCAGGTTGGCTCCCACACACCCACCGCACGCTGCAGTGTCCTTAGGCAGGGGCCATATTCACAGAACTGAATGCACTGGCACCATGATTCTGCGTGAGGGAGAGGGTGCAAGGGTCTCTACAGGGAACTGTGACTCTTCGCCACCGTGAGGCGGGCCGGGCAGCTCTGTATCCTTTGCTGCCTCATCCCTCCCCGTCTGGACTGCAGTCAGGCATAGGGGCACCAGTTTAATAACACAGTGTAGGGCCCCATAAATCCTAAGGACAGCCCTGCTTGTGACACTGACTATAACAGTACCATGTGAATGCCTGTTCTCACTTTCAGGTGACACTGTAAACAAGAAGCAGGCAGCATTATCTCCTGCAAATTGTAACCAGAGTTGTTTGTATGAGTGATTAGCTGAATAAGAAGTAGGTCCAAGTAGACTTGTAGGCTCTAAAGTTTTTCATTGTTTTGTTTTTGAGTGCACTTCTGTAATAAAAAAACCTACATTTGTAAGTTACACTTTCACAATAAAGAAATTGCAGTACAGTACTTGTATGAGGTGAATTGAAAAATACTATTTCTTTTGTTTTTTACAGTGCAAACATTTGTAATAAAAATAAAGTGAGTACTGTACATTGTATTCTGTGTTGTAATAGAAATCAATATATTTGAAAAGGTAGAAAACATTCAAAAATATTTAAATAAATGGTATTCTGTGATTGTTTAACAGCGCGATTAATCGCAAGTACTTTTTTCAATTGCTTGACAGCCCTAGCAACAACCCATTTTCAGTCAATAGCTGCTCTTCCTCATGAGAGTTGCTGGGGGCTTCACAAACCTTAAGACTGGCTCATAGATTATGGGCAATCACACTATCAGTGTTTCTTAGGCTACTTTTGCAATATTGAGCCTGTGCTGGCATAGCTATAGCTGCCAGCACAGCCTTGTAGTTTAGATGCAGCATACACCTAGAGTACAAGGAGTTCTGCTAAGGTAGGAACACCACTTCCCTAAACAACATTAGCTATGCCAACAGAAGCACTGTTCTGTTGGCATAGGTGCATCTACATCAGGAGTGTTGTCAGTCTGGCTCTACTGTTAGGGAGTGTGTGTTTTTCACACCCCATGACTGACACAGTTATGCTGATATATGTTTTAAATGTAGAAAGGCCTTAACATTACTGCCACATTGGAAGGCGTTTAAAGGCTAATCCTTATATGTACACAGACATACCACTATGGAAATCAAAATGTTTAATAAATAAAATAAAAGCTTGTTCTAAGAACCATCTCAAAATCAATTATTTCCAAACTCTTGGCACTACTCACTTTGCATTTGTACTTGGTTTGGGGAGATCTTGGCTGACAGGCCATAGAGGTTCCTCAGAGTTAGGCAAGGTACAGTATGCTTTGCTTATGCTGTTTTGCGTCAGACGCAACAGGATTTCTTACACTGTTGTAAGTCTGATCTGACTAAGCATGCCATTACAAATCAGTTTTATCCAATGGCTCTCAGACATCACCAGTTTCCATTGCTAACAGTGGTAGAGGTCCTTTCATATATAAATAATGCATGTGCATTTGAGGTACTCTTGGCTAATCAAATTATAATACATTTTGGGTGCCTATTTCTTTTTCTTAACATGGAAAATCAGACTATGCAGACACAATTTTGCATAAGGCAGAACATAGTGACATAGATGTCATGGAGCAATAAATAAATAAATAAAATTATCAGCTGGCAAGGAGAGGAGAAGGTTGCTATCTGCAGCCTCAATTTGAAATCCTGAATTTGAGGCCGGAGGCAAGAATAAAATGGCAATTTTGTAGAGAGTTACACAGTGAACACACCTGAAGCTATTCTACTGTGGTTCTGCTTTTTTTAGAAACAAAACTAAACAAACAAACCTCATGGATTGACTGGTGATATTTTTTCAAGGTCGGCGGAATTAAATACAGTCACAGTTTATCACCTAACTAGCCATTGCTAGCATCTGCCCAACTGCCAGCTTACAAAAATGGTTTGGAGAATGGATGTTTTAACTAACAGGGATCAGTTCTATGTACCTGATTAACCAGCATCAGGGAGCGACAGTTTGGTTCTGCAATTGCTGATCAGCATAGACTGAACAGCCACAAACTAAATTAAATAAGGGTAACAAATCTGTAGGTAGCATACTGACATACAGGATTACATAGTATTCATTTAATGAATGGCAATATACTCAAATTGATCTTCTGGTCAGGACCCTATTTTAATGGCTAGAAAGTTCTATGTTTATTTTTCACTCTCTACAAGAAGTCTGATTTAGATACGTTAAAACAAAAATATCTGGGAGCTTCAGGAAACTTAGTAATGGAGGATTAGTCAGCAGATTACAGAGCATACCATGATTAAGTACATACCTAGAAATAATTTTTGAATTCTGAGTCTGTCCTTATAACACATCAAGATTATTGAAAAATGACTTGTGCTAGACATGCTGAATGATTTTCAGACTACTTGATACAGAATATATGGGTCCAAAAATAATCTGAAAAGTAATAATTTTGAAAAGCCTACTGGTTACATACTGATGAGATTCCTGATTGATTTCGCTGTATGTGGGCAGTAACTATTGTCTTCTTGATCCCCCATTTAAAGGCATAATCTAACAAGGGGGATTCAGTTTTTGGAAAACTAGGTCATATGCTGATTAAGGAAATCACTTAAAAGCTAATGTAATGCATTCAGACTGCCAGTTACAAAAAATAATAAAATATGAATCATTAAGTTAAAAACCTGGCAAATCCAAAACGAACCTAATCCCTTTAAAGCCAAATAGGATGAAGTTATTTTTTTATTTTCTGTGTGTTACTAAATCATTTAGTTTTTGTGATGGGCATCTATACAGGATTAGAACTAATTACATGTTTCAAGAGAGACTGTGAAATATAAATCAAATCCATGTGAAATATAAATCAAAAATCAAATACATTATCTTGCTTTAGCCACTGGCATCTTTTTGGACACAAGATCTACAGGAACAATTGATGTCCAATTTTCTATTCATGCTAACCTCTAGAAAACTAAGCTTTAGAGCACAGATATTTTATGGGATGTAATTCAGCCAAACAAAACATGAAAGATATTTTATTAATTATCCACATACCCCACTCTCCCTGGTGGAGTCAGATACATACACTCTGACTCTCCTACTTAGCTGTTTAAAATAGCCACAAATTGATTCTGTTACACAATCTTGACGTACAAAGGAAGCTCTGTTGCAGAAGACACATGAAGCAGGCAAGAAGAGACCTGTTCTGTCTTGGCTGGTCTTTATGAGGACTGTTCCATTTTATGTCAGTTAACTATTTTATTGGGACAAATCTGGCATTGTTTCTCAGACCATAACTATGCATTGCTCCTCTGTGAAGAGTCATAATCAAATTATAACCTTTATATAACCAGATGATCAGTGCCTATATAAAAAGAGCTTTCAAATGAACTCTGATTTTGTAAAAGGAAAAGATTCTGGTATCATATCCTATCCAAAAAACTGGCAGAGTCTAATAAAACTGTGGTGAACAAACCACCCCTTCCTCCCCTATGTTATTTACTTCACAGAAGTAACCATTTTTGCTAACTTAAACTGGAGCTTCAAGTGCAACAGGAAAGCACTGGTCCTGGTACTCATTTCTGGATCTTTTTGGCAAGTTGCCACTTTGTAACAGCTCCATATCCTTCAAATTGATATTTTCAGCTCATTAGTCTCATCACCCAGCCGGCCAATTTAGAATGGCTGCTATTAGACAGATGGGGTAATTTTATACTGGGAAAAATTCTTTGTCAGAATAGAATTCAGCTCATTGTTTTGAAACCAACATGGCCTGACTATTTTAGTGTTAAAACTAGTCACTGCATTGAGATAGAAAAGTGATTGATGGGGCTCTTAAACTTGTTTATATCCATTAAATGCAAAAAGTCAACATGTTTGGAAGACAACACTTAAGGAGGGTGGTTTCATGCTTGTGTTATTTTTTACTTTTTAAATGCTCTAGCCACCAACGAAAATGTTCTGGAACATCCTGTCTGTTAAATTTTTCAGTGACTTTCTGAACTTATAAATTTAAGCTGCTGAATGCTCCACTGTAACCTGACAAGAATTGGAGACAGGTTACATTAACTCATGTCCTTACATGTTTGGAGAATGAACACATGCAGCACTGTATTTACAGCCTATAGGAACTCATTTGGCAGGCTGCCTTGAAACTTCTAGCAATTGAAGAGTTAATCCTACCTCTTGTTTTCATATAACTGTGCATGTGTGAATAAACAAGGATTATAATTTCCAAACTCTTTCATTAAGAAATAAGTGTAAAATAAACTTCTCTCATTTTCTCTCTTAAGAAGATACGGTACTTGAGTAGCTCTCACCAACATATATACACGGATAGCAATAAAATTGCTGGATGGTTAAAATTATGATCAATAGATGCAGTTTGCACAATCTCGTCTAGAAATCTCTCCATGCCCTACGATGGCCTGGAATTCTTATCTAGAAATGTAATGTAAATTTTATGTTAATTAAATATTTAAATTTTCTTTAAAATTAACTTATCCACCACTACATACAAGAATTTCACTTACTTTGATTTGGCAATCAGAGACCAATAAATGAAATAGTTTTATATAGAGAACTTCAGGAATCACAAATTCCAAATCCCATCCGAGGTATAAATAGCACAAGTTTGTCATATTTTACTCAGTTCTGCTAAAAATGTAATTCTACAGAAAAGTCATTAGGCATTGGAAACTCTGTTAGAGCATATGGTGATAAGACACTTATCAAATCAAAAATTTTGAAATATTACATTAAAATGCGCTCATATGATATATATAATTAAAAAAACAAACATACATTTGGAAACCAGAAGCACTAGATCGAAACAGAAGGCTCATTAACACCACAACTTGTAGTAACTGATCGGATGTTACTCACTTTAAATGGGAGAGTTAAGTAATCTAGGTCTCAGATCAGAACCACCTCAAAAATGGTAATATGGTGGGGTATGATTTTCTGTGAATTGTGTTGCATGCTACAGTAAATTAAGAGTATAAATGGTAGAAAGCAAATCTGAATTATAGTAATCTAATATGCTTTTAGTAACACAACGAAGTTTTTTTTAAAAAAAGTATGATTTTCATCGGACAACAGGACTCAAAATGATGCTTCTGCGCAGACCACACACCATTAGTATCTCTAATTTAAAATAATGGCCCTGTGAGCTATTGACTTGAATAAAAAGTAAAATAAAAGGCTTGCCTTGTATTGCAAGCACATACAGGGCTTTGTTGAAACCTAAATTCTTGTCAGGTTACAGTAGCCTAAGCTATAAATCACAGAATGCCACTGAAAAACAATTGCAGAAAAATTTGACAGACAGGATGTTCCAGAACACTTTCTTTGGTGCCTAGGGCACTTTAAAAAAAAACAAGTTAGCACACACACAAATCCATTCTTTTTAACCGTTGTCTTTCAACCATATTGAGTTTTTGCATTTAATAGATATAAAGAAGCTTAAGCTTAAGCACCCCAGAAACCCAGCAGCTTGTGCAGGTGTGTATTCAATTCATGCTCCTATCTCTTTGTTTAGTTATAGGGTGTGTTGATCTCAAGCAGATCTGCTTGGATCAACAAACAGAACAGTGTGCAGATCAACTGCAGAACCAACCTCCTGACGTCAAAACTTTTCCATGACAACCTCTGTAAAAATTTAAGAGACCATAAAGTCTTTTGGGATACTTATAGTCAGAAGCAAAGAGCTACTGAACTTTCTTTTAATCACAGCTCAGAATGAATAATTTAAGTGGCTCGCTTATACTATAAGATCATGAATCATCTTACCTTGAAGTACTTCCATAGGGAGAACAGTCCAGGCATTTTCCAAATAGGAGATATATATATAGCGAGCTGTATTACAGGCAAGGCCAATATAGAGCACTCTAAAGGGAGGAAGGGGGAAAAAAAAAACAGTCATAGAGGTCTGCAGTTTCCATGTCTTGTATAGTACCATAAATATATCTGATTGCTTTCTAAATCCTAAAAATAATGCAAAATGCAGTACAAAGAAGTCAGTGTTCACATGTAACAATTCAGTTAAACTTCTTCCAAGTTAAAAATAAAAATGTGATTGATTACATTTAAACAAAACCCCAGGAGAATTCTTTTCAAACCACTAATGGAAAACAAATTAATCCTAAATAGAAGGATGTTTCTGTCTAGGGTTAATAGACCCTCTGAGCTTCTGACTAGGTAGTGTCTATTCTCGTTTTATGTAATGTCCTACTGCATTATATTTTAGAGAGAATATGGTTTCCATCACACCTGACACCAGCCTTTTTAAATGCCTCAATGATTCAGACATCATCATGTCCTGTAATTAGTAACAGAGCCGTACTGTTTAAGATGAGAATAGGTCCATATTATTATAGGAATTTATTTAATCCATGCTGATGTAAAGTTAGCATTCCAGGAGTTCCAGTTCACTACTTCTCTGAAATATGTCCTCTTCCACAAAAAACAATACCTACTCCATGTAGTGACAACACTACTGTTGTCACCTGTCTAGTTTTCAACAGGACAATCTAGTTTGGAAGCAGGAGGTTAAGAGTCAGGTTTTTAAATAACTGTTGACCAGAAAGCTGAAGTCCAGTTTTCCTAGTTCATTTACTCATTACACTATTTAACCAAACATTTTCTCTCCTTTCCTGAGTTCAGACTTTAACCCAATTGCTTCTTCCTCACCAAGCTAAACTGGCATTACTAGAAGCAGCCTTTGTTGTACATCATATCTTTCCTGTGGCTCTAAAAAGGAAACGTTCTAGTAGGAGATCAATCATCTCTTTTCCAGGACCAGGAAAGAGGTAGATTTGGATAACTGACTAAATTAGTGACAAGTCCCTTTCCCTTGTTGTCCATCACTGACTGGAAAAGCAATCACTAAAATCAGAAAGGAAGAGGAACGTGACTAACCCCCCCCTTACCATTCACCCATACATACAGGGGTAACATCTGTCAAATGCAAACCAGGGAGGAAGTTAGTATCAGGTTCACCTAGCTTTATAATAACCTTTTCTGATTTTTTTTTTTTAAAAAAAGGTTATTTTTGCTCTTGATTTCAACCACTCTTTTAGCACCCTGCTTTTTATATCTTCCTACAGGGCAAAGATGAGACTGCAGTATTTACTGATCTGCACTCAGGTGTTTTGTAAAATATCTTGTTTTTCACCTTGCAGTTTTTTAGTGGACTTGTTCCAAGTAGGAGCGACTGCAGAACGTTCAAGGTGACCCATAGATGTTCAAAAAAAAACAAAACAACCAAACCCTAATCTGAGAATGATGCACTGCTGCTCTTAAATAACCAGGGCACGAGGGCTACTCAGGATTGAATCACAGGAAAATTAAAGAGAAAAGGCTGGCCTAGGGGTTAAGGCCCAGGCCTGAGTTTCTGAGTATCAGGGCTTTCTTTCTTTCATGGCTTCACTATGCACTCTTAACAAAGTCATTTAATTGCTTAGTGCTTCAATTTATCATGTGTAAAACTGGGTTAATGCTTTCCTATGTCACACAAGTATTGTGAAGCTTAAATCAATGTTGTATTAAGAAATTTTGAAAAATCTAAGATGGAAAGTGCTAATATAAATGCAGTCTTTTTTTTAAAGAGAGGTCCCATGATGTTCAGTCTTACCGGCTTCCACTCACACAAATGCCACAGCACGCACTATGCTCATGATATCACTACCCAAACATAAGACTACACTGGAGCCAGCCTACTGGGATCAGGTAAGCCCATACTTTCTGCAATAATGCCTAGATTAGCAAAGTTCTTAATATTTTATACCTTATAGTAATTAATGTATTTTTGCAGAAAGTCTTACCAGACACTCCAACAGGCCAGCTCCAGACTCTAAGCTTCCACAGTTGTGACAGAGGGCTGGAGGGGGTCCATCGCTCATATGCGTTGCCAGGATAGTGACACTGGAGCATCACTTAGAGCAGAAAATGGGGAGCAATGGCAAGGCTGGACAGGAGGGAGGGAGATTAAATCTGCAGTGAATGAGAGTTACAACAAATTTGTTCCTTTCATCCATTCATCTCTACCATCTTTCTGTCCAACAACTTCACTTCTTTTCTGTGATTGACTCCTGTGCATACAATTTCTTGCCAACTTTCTCCCAAAGAGAAAAATGGCTCTATCCAGTAAGAACACTTTTCATGTCCCACCTCACCAGTTTCCTCTTCCTTTCTGCCAGCCTCCATTAGCTCAGAAGCAAAAAATCTAGTAAGGAATAGTCAGAATTCTCCTGTTTACTTGTCTTTCAAAATGGTCAGCTAGATATTTATAAATTGAACTTAAAATGGCCCAGATGATCATATTTGAGTGTCAAAAGTTTAAGAACCTAATTAAAAGTGGCCTGATTTTTAGAGGGGCTGAGCCATTCATTGAATTCAGGAGCTAGTAAATACTTAGGGAGCCTGCATCATAACCTCTGAGCAACTGCTTGTTTAATTTTTCTCATCTTTCCACCATCTCTCATATCTTAGGTCACAGCTGCTTAACAGAGCTGGGCAAATAAATGATTTTTCTGTTCACTGACAGTTAAGAAAAAATAATCAAAAAAGGGTTGAGCCAAAACTGAAAAAAAATCCATTTTGGGCACTTGTAAAGGGCTAGATTTACAAAAACACATGAACTACTGCCTCCGTATAAAACTTTTACTTTAGTGGCTAGGGCATTCATCTGGGATGTGGGAGACCAATGTTCAATTGCCCTCTCTACCTGATGTGGAGCAGGGACTTGAGGACCCTAACCACAAGTCTATAGCATCATTCTCATGCTCTTTCTCTGGCCCAATGACTATTCATTGTCATGCAAGGTGACAATTCATAGTACACCACCACCACCTCTTCCTGCCATTTTGTGAATGGCATCGAAGGCCTGGAAAACAAAATGGGGAACAAAACTACTTGGCAAATGTCTGTCAAATTTACTAACAATTTCTGGTCAACTAAAATTGCATTTTTCAGTGAATAAACTGCACATGTGAATTTTTTTGCCCCGCTCTAGTCATCACCCAACTGTTCCCCAGAAGAACAATAGGTGCTAAACAATTTTGAAAATCTGTCCACTTAATTTAGGTGTCTAAATGAAGCTATTTTGAAAATCTGGCCCTAATGCTTTAAACTTCCTACCCTCCATATGACATGCAGACAAAATAGCTAAGTGCCAACATATAAAAACTAGGAAGCAACTGGAAGAGTAGGCTTATGCCCAGAATAGAGCAGTGGTATTCAGAACTGTCTGAGTTTGTAGCTAAAGAAAGAAGTGCTCATTGCCAGAGAGAGCAATTATCTCAATTTGAAGAATTTGAATCTAGATACATCCAGACATAAAATATTGAAATGGTTCAAAGAATGCCAGACCTTCATTCCACCTAACCTCTTTTCCTGTGCCCCTTCCTCTCCCTATGCATGTACATCTTCTCCTAGTTTATTACCCTGACATGTTATGTCTATGTATTATTGTCTGGTTTTGTATTGGCTTGTCTTGCAGGTTTGACAAATTGTAAGACTGCATAATTCCATTAGAGATCCTGTGAAGCATGCGAAATCTGGAAATGTATAAAAGCTGTAGGTCATTTACCTTTCTACTGTCTGCTTTTTTATGAAAAAAAATATTTTTTTAAAAAAGGAAGTAGAATTTCTGTGCAACATAGCACAGAACTCTGCAAAATACAACCCCACCACCACCTATATACCTCTCATCAGAGAGCATACCAAGGAAATTTATTCATATGCTGCTGCTTCTTAACCTGCGTAATCACTCAATTAAGTCACAAAACCTCAATTTGCTGAAGAGAAAGGGGGAGAGTGACAAACAACACGGTATAAGGGTTAAAGAAGGGGACATGGAATAAGAACACCTGAGTGCTAAGCGTAGCTCTGACATGGATTTGTTCTGCTGTACTGGGCAAGTTATTTAACTTCCAAATACCTCTTTTTTCCATCTATAAAATGGGGAATACTGCCCACCTTTACAAAACACTTTGAGATAGCTGGAGAACAAGTGGAAGGCACTAGATATGAAGTACAAATACTATTAATACTGTTCTATTAACTTTCATAGTGAACCTGCTATGTGTCTCAGAGCTAGAGTTCGGCAACATTTTTACAGATGAATAGAAAACGAAGCTCTGGTGGACCCAGAACTATATGCAGATTTGACATGAATGGTTTCGGCCAGTCACAGAGGAGATGGCAGATGGAAGAAATGGTGATGCCACCATTGCCCCTCTCGTAGCCGTTAGCCCAGTGGCTTGGGCACTCACCTGTGATGGAGAAGACCCCGGTTTGAATCCCAACTTTGAAACAAACCCAAAACGAACTTTTTCAGGTTCAACCCAAATCAACCCTTTTCGATTTTTCAGAACCTCCAGCAAATCAAAAAATTAGTTACCTGCTCAGATCAACTCAGCTCACCTGGGGTCTGAACCTGGAATGCTGAAATTAGCAGTTTCATTATACTGGAGGAAGACAGTTGTGTGAGTAGCTGAGAGGAGACAAGTGTTTACTTAGCTATTTCCCAGAGGCACAGCTTACTGTGAAAAGTGCCCATACGTTCCCCCCGCCCTGCCCTTATCTGTGTCAGAGCACGATTACAAGAATCAAGCCTGTGCCCTTCTCCAAAAACTCAGGAAGGAGGGATAGTGAAGGTAGTAATGCTAGCTATCAGAAAAATTACAGCAAGAGTGACTATTCTTTAGAATGGAAGGAAGACTACGTAGACATCAGTGTATTTCTTTGCTGACAGTAGAGATTAAAGGAAGATAAAACAACTTCAGCTGTAACCTTTCCACACCATAACAGAAAAGTCATAGTCATCTCCCTCACAACAGACCTAGGAAGTCTTCAGGGCTAGGTGTGGAGTGGGAGAAACCTTTCCCCTCCCACTGTTCTATGACCTTACAGCACAGTTTCTGGGGACACTTAATCCTGTATATGCCAAAATTACTCACATTCTCGTGAGCCATTAAAAAATTAAATAGATGTACAATGTACAACTCTGGTTTTGTCTGGTTATATCTGTTTTCCATAAGATACATTAAACATCCCTAATGCATTAGTGTAGTTGAAAGCTAATGCTACTCATTTTATTAATAAGTGGAGTAACCTTAAAAGTAAAATAAAATAAAATAAAATAAAATAAAAGCAGTCATACCAGTCAATGTGTATAAAGCAATACAAAGAGGGATCATATACAGGATCATTAACTCCTCACCGTTACCAGATAGTTTTCACTTTTTGGGAGGAGGGTCTTTAATAGCAGGAGATCAAGAGTCTACATTATTTTGCAAAGTTCAAAGAGCTAGTGGAGAAAGATAGTTTCTGGGGCGGACAGTTTGCAAGTTACTCTGACTAAAACATAAATAAGTATTAGATAACATTAAAATATGAAAACAATAGGACCAACAGTTAATTTACATTCACTGTTCTGGCTGTTGTTATAAAGGAACATGTGTTAAACTGACATTAGCTACTGTTAGTATATAAGCAATTTAGGCCGAGTGAAGCAAGATGCTTTGCCCAATATCCATCAACATTTAGAAGAGATGGAATTTCTTTTTAAAAAGAAATCCTTAGTATGGAAAATGTAGAGAAAAAGCAGCAAGCTCTACATCCCCATTCTTGTCCATTTTACCCTCTAACTTCCACAGTCCTGCCATTTCTCTTTCCTACTTAAACCACACATGAAAGATAAAGGGCTAAACCTAAGTTTTTGTACTATAATCAAGAACATTTTGAAAACACCAGGAAATGAAAGTAACTAGATGTAGCCCTATGACTGACTGCACTGACCACTTTGCTTGTATATTTTAACTCCTCCTCCCCATACACGTTTTTAGAGGCTTTAGGTCCTTAGTGCAGGGAATTTCTTCCTATATGTGTGCTACAATATCTAGCACATTGTGGGTTCTACTGCAGTATAAAGAAAAATATTAAGAGGGGCAATTAGATCTCATGTTAAAAGTTAATCTCAACTCCCAAATTTGCACAGGAGCATTATGCTACAAAGCTTTATAATTAGTGTGGCATAAACTAAATCCTATTGATATCAGGATTAGGAACAAAGGTTAATGAAAAAAAGAGTGTTTAAAAAGGTACTCTAGGCAGTCAGGAGCTATGGAACTGTAGATTCCACAGAATTTTGCACGTAGGAGATAATTTCAAAACTAGCAGTCTCCTGTTCAGCAAAACATCGATTACTTCATACCCAAATTTAAAACCATTTTGACTATGATCTGCTAATGATGGTTCTTTCCATGATTATTATACATTTCTCAATGTCACTGTGACCCTAAAAGAAAATTATGCATTTAACATGAGCAAGTCCCAGATCCAGATTATACACACAAACAGACAAGATATATTTATTATCTCTTGTTCATTTATATACCTTTAAAGTCAATATATACATGTAAATCTCAGACTTTCAGCTCCATCAAGGGTTACTTTCTGGTGACATCGGAAGCCAAAACCTCCAATATATATAGAATTTAGCCATGGACTGCCAAATAAATAATCCTTAAATCTAATATTTTACTTAAAAAGAAAGCTTTCCCTTCCATGATCACTCCTTCCACTTCCCTTTTCCATCCAAATGCATCTAGATCCAGAGTAATGAATATACTACATCCACACATCTGGAACAAGACCTCTTGCCAAAACATAAGGCCTGATTACACCATCAGATTGTGTGTTTTTTTCAACAGAAACTGTACACGGCAGAGGAGAAATACATATCTATTTAGACAGTAATCCATCTAGTGCCTGTTACATAACATAAGGCTAATATTCAAAACACTTTGTACAAGAGGAGGAAAGCAAATTTAATATGCCAAACAAGACATTTTCATGCTGCAGGTGTAGAGACTATCTCAAGGTTTCAGCATTGTCTATGAGCTGAAAATGAAAAGTATCTTTTGCTTTTGAATTACATTCTTCTTTTTTCTTTTGCCTGCAAAGTGCCAGTAAATTATGTGTAAAATTTAAAGTTATGAAAGCTATTTAACTTTATTATGCAACCTGCTTAAATGGAAGAAATATGAAAACATGACAACTCTTGCTTCACCCATAAAAACAAGTGAAGAAAAGGGAGAAAACATCTTGTGATCAGCACAAAAAAATCTATACTGGTTTGTTTAAAATAACAGATCTAGATTAATTAAAAGCCTAAAGACCCTACTTGGTATAAAATTTGATATCCCAAGTGCTAGGCACAGTAACTTGAGAGATCATTTGAAACATACCTATGGTTGAGGTCAAGAAAAAACAGTGGGATCAACTCACTGAAAACAAACAGAACAGGATGCAGGAAAAAACTGCATGACCCAAATAGTTGAAAATGCTGACATCTAGATAATGGATCCTCAGGTGTATTGGGAGAGAGTATGGGAACAAGACTACATATACAGTTCTGTGAAAATATGCTTTGCCTCTGTTTAGAGGACCACCATGAGATGTGACAATACTACACAATATTAAACAACAGATTGCTGTTCAAACAAATCATGGAGTTTTGAAGCAAAATAATTGAGGATGCACTTTAAAGTAATTCTTTTAAGGTTAAACTGCCAAATATCACTGAAGTGCTGAGGAAACATTTTGGGTGTTATGAATAAGTTATATTATATACATGTTTAAAATGAACATTTCTTTCATCAGTCACGTATTTGAGTGTACGCAGGTCAGGACAGAGATCTTCAAAATGAGGGGCGAGTGGTTTTGGAGAAGTATTGCCTCATTATTTAAATCCACAATAAAGAGAGTGCTGCAATTCAGAGATTGTAACCTAGTTCCATTCTCTAGAGAATGTATTCAAGGCATTTATATACAATTTTGAAATATAAATTTATAGCACTAGAATATATTAGAGTCACTATGCCGCATTGGGAATTTGAAAGAGATTGGTGGAAAGGATATTAAAAATAAGGCATGCTAGAAAAAAATCATAGTAAACTTTCACCAGTTTCTAGCTTTTTAAAAAAAAATATTGGGTAAATGCTATGGAGATCTTTATGTTATCTCTTCTGTTTCTATTGCACTGGACTTTTACCTTGTCTGGTGTATCAGAGAGACTACACTATTTCTGGATGTACAGTGTTCTAGCAACACTACAATATCACTCATTGAAATACTTCTAGGAGTGGTGCTGGCAAATATTGACATCTTCACCGATGGTGCTCTCCAACAGTTAAGAGATAAATGAGGTGGTCTGAATATCTCATTTATCTGCAGGACTAGGGGAGGGTATCAGTTCCAGGCAGATCCATTCTTGGTCCAGCTCCGCCAGGAAGAGCACCACTTAAAAGAAATCTCATTTATAAGCAGCACAAATATAGGTCAAAACACAGATTCCCAGGAGGACACTCTCTAAAATAGAGAAACATGAGGTTAACTCAACTTAATACTAGACACTTAGCTCCAAAAACAGGTGCACAATTCTTTACTGATTATTGTCATTTGCTTACCTGATGTGACCAATCAGTTCAATCAACTTGTGGCTAAAGAAGTAGGCAGTCAGCTCAGACACGTGGCTCAAGACAGAACAGACTCCAAAGAGGGTGGTAGTGCCATTCAGGTCTTCCAAGTGCCAGTAGAGAAAGGTGAACACAAACCCATACCCAAACCCCATAAACCAAGCCACGAACAGCACAGACCCATACTGTATGCTGCAAAGGAGCTTTATCAGGTCCCAAAAATTGAATGACTCAGACTGGCTTATGCTGCTGGGGGTGTCAGAGGATTCAGTGGAGGCATTTCCATCCACCTGTGGGATCTCTACTTCCTTCCTCTTGTTTTCATCTTCTTTGTAGTGGTTATAATGGAATCTGAACTGGGTTGCCACAATAAGTGCCACTGACATCAGTACACCAAAGACTATGAAAACAATCCTGTAATTCTTGTACTCAGGAGCTTTACACCCCACACCTTCAATGATCACTTCTATACGGGTATAGTCTATACCAATTCCCACTGATAGCATAGCCAGTCCCCAGCCCAGAGAGCCCCACATCCGCTGCAAGCCATAGCGGTCCCTGTGTTTGCCAAGGTATTGAAGAGTCACGGTGTCCACAATGGTAACAGATGAGGCACTGAAAAACTCTCCTATAATGACAACCAAGAGAATGAGTAGAAAGATAGCTTCTACTTCTTGATGATCATAAACCGGCATGACATGGACAGAAGATACTGGCTTCGTGGTGACAACAGGTGGTGATGAAGGATGCGTCATATTTCCTGGCAGTCCTGGGTTAGTGGCGGTATTTTTTGAAATAAAATTTGTATTGTTATCCAAGGCAAGGTCTCCATTTTTGGTCTGAGCAGAAAATGAAAACAATTCCAAAGTTGGGGGACTGTTAGTTAATAAGTCCCGCTTCCCACGACCCTTCTGTAATGTAGCACTAGCTGTAGTTACTAGAGAAGAAATGGTGGCATTTTGAGGCAGCGATGTTAAAAGGTGGCTGGCATTGGAAGGATGTGGTGGTGGAGGGACCTTTGGTACACATCTTAAGGTAGCTGGTCTAACAAATCCAATCCCCAGGTTAAATAAAATCCAACATAAAAGTGAAAAGAGAAGGACAACTTTCCCTTTTTTAAAGCGATCTGCCACCACTCCCCAGAAAGGAGCACTGCAGAATTCAATGAAGTACCTAATGCCAACCAGAAGTCCACTCTGACTGGGTGACATGCCCAGCTGCTTATAATACACAGGAAGCAATGGGTAAAGGGAGCCATATGCAGAATAAAAGAAAAAATAAAAGACCTTGGAGATCAGAAGATCATTGTTTATTTTGACACAGCGTCTTTCTAACCAATCTAGCTCCTCATCTGGGACAGTAGTGGTCTCTGTTGAAGGGGTTTCATTTTGGGGCTGGAGATCTTGCTCCTTGGAAATTCCATTGAAAGGATCAGCAAGCACATACTTTCTCTTCTGCTCTTCTTCATCATCAGTTAAAATGGCAACTTTATCATCAGCCGCCATAGCTCACCACAAGCATCCGACACCTCAACACACTCTCCACAATGACTGCAGCTATCCTGTAGAGCAAATAAAATAGACTACAGTTAAAGCACAACACAGAGATGGAAGGGTGCAATCATGGAAAGTCAGGCACTGAGAACTAACAGAAATAGAGCCTCTTTTTATTACTAACATGTCCTGCCCATAAATACCTCAGCTCCCGAGGAAAGAAAAACATTATATTCAACTGTTAATTCACTTTGATAATGATAAACAATATTAGCAATCATGAAGAAGTGAATTTAGTGACCAACACTGCCACTACTTTAGCAATGTATCTTCCAGTAGCAGTTCTGTAGCTCTTTGCAATAACCATTCTTTACATTTATTACAGAAAAGATTTTTAAAGGCACAAATAGAAGGCAGCCAACTAAAGTGAACTTTGTGTCTTTGAAATCTCCCCCTACAAGTCTTCTGCTTTCCTAAGAATCTAACTCTAGTATTCACAGTTTTGCTTAAAATAACCATAGGACAGGGAATGAGGTGACTCAGGGGACAAGTACTGAGATATGGAGCTTTTCTTCACCAGTCACATCCATTCCACCTGAAGGCCTGTGCAAAATTATTTGATCTCTAACTGGAGTCCAATTTTCAGAAATACTGAGCATCTGCAACTTCAGTTGAAGTCAGTGGGACTGTGGCTGCTCAGCACTTCTGAGAAAAAGAAGAGTAAGACTCCCTAGTTCCTAGAGGGCAGGTACCTACATCATAAAAATCATCCTCACAATTAGGTTAGAAGCCTCAGTAGCAGAGGGCAAGGATTGAACAGACATGGGATTAAATCAGAGGTGGGCAAACTACGGCCCATGGAACTGATCCACCCAGCCCTTGAGTTACCCCCGGCCCCTCCCCGGCCTTCCTCCCTCTCCCAGAGCCTCAGCGCACACCACGCCTCCTGTGCTCTGGCTTGCAACTCCTGGGCAGCGGTGTGGTTGGCTCCAGTGGGGCCTGAATCCTGCTGCTCTGAGCGGCATGGTAATGGGGCAGGGCTGCAAGCTCCGGTGGGCTATGAGGCCTCCAGACATGCTGCTCTGAGCGGCATGGTAAGGGGGCTGGATAAGGGGCAGGGAGTCCCAGGGGCAGTCAGGGGACAGGGAGCAAGTGGGATCCTGGGGGGGCAGTTAGGGTGTGGGGGGGAGGGTCTTGGGAGGGAGTGGTGAGAGGACAAGGGTTAGGGGTGTGGGAGATGTCTGGAGGGGGCAAGCAGGGGAGAAGGAGCAAGGGGAAGGGGTTTGGATGGGTTGGGGATCCAGAGGAGGCAGTCCAGGGGCAGGAAGTGGGTGGGGGTCAGGTAGGGGGCGGGGCCAGGCTGTTTGTTGAGGCACAGCCTTCCCTACCCAGCTCGCCATACGATTTTGCAATTCCAGTGTGGCCCTTGGGCCAAAAAGTTTGCCCACCCCTGGACTAAACTGATCTTTTATCCCTCCCAATCAAGGTTCAGAAATACAGGAGGGACTGAGGAGAAAACGTACTGCCACTGTAGGCCTCGTACTTATTTTGTGGAGAAACAATGGATTTTAGGAAGGCCAGTCCTGTGCCTTTTTACAAATAATAATTTGTTTAAAAACCAATTTTAAAAGCTACCTGGATTTAGATTTGGTTTTAAGAGACTCTTTCATACTTAAGGTGCTCATAAAAAAAGCTTAATAATAGAGTTCGCCATTAGTCATTTTCCTTACTGCAAACAAAACATTGGTTTCCCACACAGAAGAGCAGTCCGTTAGTTCTTGGCTACCAGACTTGAGACATATGGCATTAATCTCAGATTTTGTGGCATTAATATTTGTAAACTTAACCTGGAAAAAAATTAAATTTGAAAATATTTACATTATATATTTGCTTTCTAAATAAATATTTCAGTGCACGTTTCTGGATAACAAAACAAATTTAAACTTAAATAATTTAATAGATACCCTCTTGCCTGAAACAATATACTTTTGTTTTTCACTCTGGATCAACTTGCATTCCAAAGCAGAATTTTTTAAGGACTAAGTTTTAATTATACTGGTTTCAAACTCTTTTGGATTGCTGATAAACTGTTCCACTAAAATTTATTAATGTCAAAATATTTAAATTGTGAAATATAGAACATGTTTCTTCAGTGATTCCTTTAATATTCTGTAAGGAACTCAACTTCCCATTGTCATAAAACTGAGAACCCCTTATAAGATTCCAGTCTCTAATATTTTAGAATCAACTTAGTTTTGCCTGCTCACAAATTCATTGTCGATTGAGATAAGCAAAGATTATCCCTTTAAATAATCGGATTCTAATTTACTTCCAAACATTAAGGGTAATAACTGACAAGGGATGCAAGTTTAAAAGATTTCTTTCTGGCCTAATAGTATTCCTAGATATTATTCTATTTCAGGGGTATTTATTAAGTTCTGTTCCTTATTAAACCCATGTGCATTAGATATTTTTTAATTAATTGTATCAGAAGTAGGAAGCCTGCCAAACAAATCAGTGGGGCCACCAGATGATCGAGGTGCACTCAAAAAAGATAAGGTCATTATGGGGAAGCTAAATTAATTCTTTGAATCAGTCTTCACTGAAGAGTATGTAAGGGAGATTCCCATGCCCGAGCCATTCTTTTTAGGTGACAAATGTGAAGAACTGTCCCAAATTGAAGTGCCATTAAAGGTAGTTTTGGAACAAATTGATAAATTAAACAGTAATAAGTCACCAGGGCCACATGGTGTTCACCCAAGAGTTCTGAAGGAACTCAAATATGAAATAGGAGAACCACTAAATGTGGTATGTAACCCATCGTTTAAATCAGCTTCTGTATCAGGTGACTGGAGGCTAGCTAATATATTGCCCATTTTTAAATAAGGCTCAAGAGGCAATCCTGGCAATTACAGGTTGGTAAGACGAAATTCAATACGAGGCAAATTGGTTTAAACTATAGTAAAGAACAGAATTATCAGACACAAACAAACATGATTTATTGGGGCAGAGTCAACATGGCTTTTGTAAAAGGAAATCATGCCAATCTGTTAGAATTCTTTGAGGGCGTCATTAAACATATGAACAAGGGTGATCCAATAGATATAATGTACTTGTATTTTCAGAAAGACTTTCACAAGGTGCCTCACCAAAGGCTTTTAGCAAAGTAAGTTGTCAGAGATGAGAGAGAAGGTCCTCTCATGGATCAGTAACAGGTTAAAAGATAGGAAACAAAGGGTAGAAATAAATGGTCTGTTTTCAAAATGGTGAGAGGTAAATCGCCGTGTCCCCCAAAGGTCTGTATTGAGACCAGTGTTTTTTCAACATAGCAATAAATCTGGAAAAAGGGATAAACTATGAGGTAGCAAAATTTGCAGATGCCACAAAATTATTCAAGAGAGTTAAGTCCAAAGCAGACTGCGAAGAGTCACAAAGGGAATCTCACAGAACTGGGTGACTGGGCAACAAAATGGCAAATCAAAGTCAATGTTGATAAATGCAAAGTATTACGCATTGGAAAACACAATCCCAACTATACATATAAGATGATGGGGTCTAAATTAGTAGCTATCACTCAAAAGAGAATTCCTTGAGTCATTGTGGAAAGCTCTCTGAAAACATCTGCTCAATGTGCAGAAGCAGTAAAAAAATAAAAGAATGTTAGAAACCATTGGGAAAGGGACAGATAAGACAACCGTAAACATAAAACCACTGTCTAAATCCACGGTATGCCCATACCTTGAGTAAGTATATTAGAAATAGAAACTGTGCAGAGAAGGATAACAAAAAATTTTAAGGTTGTGGAACAGCTTCCATATCAAGAGAGATTAAGATGACTGGGACTTTTCAGCTTGGAAAAAAGATGACTAAGGAGGGATATGATAGTGGTTTACAAAATATTGACTGGGTGTGGAGAAAGTGAATAAGGAAATGTTATTTACTTCTTCACATAACACAAAAACCAGCGGTCACCCAGTGAAATAGGAAGTAGCATTTTTAAAACAAACAAAAGGAAATACTTCTTCACATAACGTACACTCAACGTGTGGGACTCATTGCCATGGGATGTTGTGAATGAAAAAAGTATAACGGAGTTCAAAAAAGAATTAGGTAACTTCATGGAGAATAGGACCATCAATAGCTATTAGCCAAGATGGTCAGGAGTGCAACCCCATGCTCTGGGTGTCCCTAAGTCTCTGACTGCCAGATGCTGGGACTGAAGCAGCTGGCATTGACCACTGTTGGAAGACAGGATACTGGACTAGATGAAACACTGGTCTGACCTTGTATGCCATTCTTATGTTCGTGGAATGAGTTGAAGTGGTCCAGTAATATAATCTAAATTTTAGTCTGGAAAGCTCTTCCCTTTCTCTAGACTCCAGCATTGGGGTTGATTTTATCTGCAGGCATTTTTTATTACAAAGTCACTTGTGAGAATTTGCAATTTTAAAACAATCATAGAAATTGTGAACATACGTTCTGAAGGCATCTTTTATCAACCTATGCAAGTGACAAGGTTAAAACGAAGAGCAGCTGCTAGCAAACATCATGCACGGTCCAATTTAGTTTCAGTGATTAAAGGATTGCCTGTCGGCAATCTTGAACAGCCTAATAAATCTTTTACAAAGAGGTGAGGTGTAGCATGTTGCACAAATTCGCCTGTGTGATACCACCAAGAGAGATCTTGTCTCCCAACATGCAGGGCAAATAAACAAACTTTCCAGAAGTTGAAGTGCCCAAATCACTCACACAGACATGAGGGAGAACTATGTATGTAGGTCCCCAATATCTGAACACCTTCCCGACATGAAGTTCATAACACTTCCTCTCAGTTATGAGGTATTATTCTTCCCATATTACAAATGCAGAGAGAGGAAGCCACCTGCCCAAAATCACACAGGAAGTCTGTGGCTGTTCCAAAAATAGATGCATAGACTCAGTCGCTGAGACCACCCTTCCTCTGAGACTACTTATGTAACTGTACACTGGCTTCCTTTTAACTACAAGCCTATCCTTCATCTCTTTTTTGTGACTACTTATTCTTAACTAAAAAGAAATAATACGCAATCAGCTACATGCAAGAAAAACTTTGAAAAATAAATGATTCCTTCTGTTGTAAGTCAGTGTTCCTGTTCTTTCACCTCTGCTGTATTTACTTAGGTTTTATTTCAAACATTCAAATCTATAACCATTTTACTCCTTTTGTGGATGATTTTTTGCCAAGAAATCATCAAAACGATTGTCTAGCCTTAATAGTGATCTTCCACAGTAACTGTTAAATGCAGGGAGAAAAGGGAGGCAATCCTTTGCTCTGAAAAACAAATACAGATAAAGTGGGTGTTTGGTGCTAGCTTTAATATCTAATATTACCCTCAACAGAGAACCCCAGTGACGTGTTGTAGTCAACTGTCTGGCAGGAGCCACTGTCACAATATTCCCCACTATATGTTAACCAGACATCTTATGTAGACTATTTGTAATACTTAAAGAATGAGTTTTAGATAATTAAATGAAAATAAAATTTATAGAAATCTTTAAGAAAGAAAAAACAATCTGATCTGTTCCTAAGGAAGGTGGAAAAATCATAGAAAATGTTTGTTTTTTGAGGCACCCCACTGTCTTCAGACAATTTAGTTTTTCTGTTGCACACAGTGACATATTTCACATACAAGCCTGTAACAGGAAGAATCTTTTGGAGAGGCCAAGCAGAGAACAGCAGGCTTTTAAACTCAAAGAAATATAAAGAAGGTTGCACACAAAGCAAAGTAATTTCTCTTCACATTAAAGTATCTCATTAACACACATTTTTATTTATTTTTTATTTCATAAAAGGTGTTTATTCACACTGGCTCTAGGCATTCTGGTAGTTAAAGGAACACAATCATACAAGGCTCTTTGTATTTTTCAATCTATTCCAGACAGCTCAACCTAGCACTATAAATCAGTCCCTATAATCAAAGGAAAGGATTGAGTACATCAAAGCTCAATTCTCTCCCTCCATTTTCCCTTTCCAAAAGTTTGAGAAAACATGTGTGCTTTGCAGAGTACCCTGAAGACAACAAATCTGATGGGGAGTGAATGCCAGAATTGAGGGGGCCCCCTTCACAGAAAGTGTCCTATTATTAGCCTCATCTTATTTAAATCAAGGAGTACACAACTTAAGTGCCTCCATGCAGCAAGTACAGCAGTATAGCAAGGACACAGCACGGCCTCCCAGAGAGGCAGATCCCAGGCCACTTGGGATATGTCTACACTGCAATTAAATACTTGCTGTTAGCCCATGTCAGCTGGCCCAGGTCAACTAGCTCAGGCTTGCGGCTATAAAATTGTGGTGTGGAAGGTTCGGTTTGGGCTGGAGCCCAGGCTCTGGGACCCTTCCCACCTTGCGGGGTTCCTAGAGCTCAAGCTCCAGCCCAAATCCAAGTGTATACTACAATTTTACAGTACTGCAAGCCTAAGTCAGCTGACATGGGCTATTCGACAGCCACGGGTGTTTAATTGCAGTGTAACCATACACACAGGGCTTTATAGGCCAAAACCAGCACCTTAAATTCCACCTAGAAACTAACAGGTGATTAAGTCTGATACCTTAGGGGGAACTGGTAATAATACTTTATATATATATATATATAAATATTTTATTTTAACAAAAAATTTATAGTAGTTAAGAATCAAAGAGCAATACAGTAGACTCTCGATTACCCAGGATTGGGCTACCATGTTGTGGATTAACCAGGATGTCAACTAAAAAATGCATATCTTGCAGGGCTGGCTCTGGCTTTGTTGCTGCCCTAAGCACTAAAAAAAAAAAAAAAAAACCCACCAGGGCACAGGGCAGCCAGTGAACCAACACCCCCTCCCCGTGACGCAGGGTGGCTGGTGAACCAACCCTCTCGCCCCCATATGTCCTATGGATGGTGATTATCCGGGATTTTATTAACCAGGATTAATTTTTTCCCTTTCATCCTGGATAATCGAGAGTCTACTATATAAAGTTAGAGAGCCTCAAAAAACAAGCATATTAAATGCAAATGGCTAAGCATATTAAGTGCAAAAGCCATAATTTGTTATACACAAAGTGTAGACACTTACAGGAGGACTTTGATGAGTTAAGTATCTTCAACAATATGTACACACTTAAATATAATTTTATCACTGAAAACTAATACATCAGAGCATCCAAAACAGGAAGCATTAACTAAAGCCTTCAAACCCATATGTAGCTGTAGCAAAAAGAGCAGACTGGATTGCAGTTTGCATGGCGTTGATAAATCAGAGGTGAGTGTATTAGTGAAGCTTTCATGTCAAACTTGACATGGCATCAAGTTCCCATTTAACCCTCTTAGAATTTTGCTAAATTTGGCCAGTAGAACAGGTTTGCAATAAATGAAAAATTTCACAAGAAATTTTGTATTAGGAGATTTTCAAGTGTTCAGTCACTCATTCCTCTAAAATAAAACTCCCAAAATTTACTCGATATTTTGCTAATCATTGTTTAAATTTAGAAATCCCGTTTTACAGCTGAAGATGCATCTACATCAATGCTTATAAGTTCTGCACTTCTATCTTAACAGTTACTAAATATTCGTTGCCAGCTCTCAGAGCCAATAAACAGTGCAAGAACCTATGTAAGGCATTGGAAGTGGTGTTTCTGTTTCTAGTGCTGAGCTGTAGAGGTAACAGAGATAACTTTCCTTCACAAACATCCTGACAAGACAATCCATTTCAAAGAATGGGTGAATGAAAGAATATTAGTAAATGCAGAATTATGGGCTAAATGGTGCTTCTACTAAAGCCATTGGATATATTGCCATTGAAATGCCAGCGGAATAGTTCTGAATCTGCAATGACTAACAAGTAGTCCCATATTGACTAAAATGGGACTACGCCCTTTAACAAAATTACATATACAAGTCTTCATAAGATTGTGCTCTATATCTGTATTATGCTTTATTATTTTAACATTACAAACAAAAACAGGTGTGCAGGACCTTTCATATAGCCTTTTAAATGTATACGCATCAGAACTTGTTTGCTTTGGCATCAGTTTGCATTCCAAAAGCACTGTTACAGAGTACAGAGTCAGGCCCACTGTACTATCAGAACTTCAAAAGCCACCACTTTATCCTCCTTTAAATCCATTTATAAAAAGCTCCTTTGGTGCCTACAAATCAGTACCATTGGTTACACTGGTGACCATCTGAAACTTTCAAAACCTCTATGACTACTTATGTAGGCCTGGTCTATGCTGGGCGGGTGGGGTGGAATTGATCTAAGTAATGCAACTTCAGCTGCATGAATAACGTAGCTGAAGTCGACGTACTTAGATCTACTTACCACAATATCTTCACTGTGGTAAGTCGACAACTGATGCTCCTCTGTCGACTTCGCCTGCGCTTCTCACTCCGGTGGAGTACCGGAGTCAATGGGAGAGCGCTCGGCCGTCGGTGTCTAGACTAGACAAAATAAATCTATTCCAGCTTGATCAGTTGCTGCCCCTCGATCCAGCGGGTAATATAGACAAGCCCTTATGCAAACACCCAGGTCTCTGCTTTTGCCTCATCCTCCCTCTTCTCTATCTGTTGATTTACCTGTTTAGTATTTAGAGAATGTGATTGTTAGCTCTCTGGATCGGGGCTGGCTCTGTTTTTTATTTGTTCAAATCCTCTAATCTCTTTTTGGGGATTAAGGCAATACAACAAAGAAATAACAGTAAATTCTCCACTGCCTAGCACTTTGTGTATTTATTTACACCTGAGCAAAGTGGATATAAATGTTACCCTTCTGGTTTGGTAACATTTTACACTCACTTTGCCCATGTAAGTGACAACACAAAATAGTGGGCAGTCAGACCGTGCATTTATTATATGTATAGACCAGCAGTTCTCAAACTGTGGGTCACGACCCCATTTTAATGGGGTCACCAGAGCTGATAATAGCCTTACTGGGGGCCAGGGCCAAAGACCAAGCCCCACTCCCTGGGTGGTGGAGCTTAGGTTACAGCCCCCCCACCCCCAGAATACTTTGTGCTTCGACTCCCCTCGCCCCACCCTTGGGCGGTGGGGCTCGGGTGGGCTCAGGCTTCCATTCCCCCTCCTGGGGTCACGTAGTAATTTTAATGCAGTAAATGACTGCATTTAAACTTAATGCAGTAAATGACTGCATGCATCCGACGAAGTGGGTATTAACCCACGAAAGCTTATGCTCTAAAATTTTAGTTAGTCTTTAAGGTGCCACAGGACTCTTTGTCACTTCTGCAATTCCAGACTAACATGGCTACCCCTCTGATTCGTAGTAATTCTTGTTGTCAGAAAGGGGCTGCTGTGCAATTAAGTTTGAAAACCTTTGGCAGTAGATTATATTTAGGAGAGGCTGGTATTTCCAACAGACAGCATTTATCAGCTCCTCTGGAACACAAGTTTATTTATACTATTTGCTTAATTAGGAAATATTTATTTATCCTTATTTCAAAGTATTGCAGAAAAATATTTGCCAAACATTATAGTTTATTCAGCCGTAATATGATTTTTGCTGCTAGAATTTTTTCCACTCACTTACATAAAAGAGTATTGTTTGACCCAACTGAGAATGGAAGGGTTTTTACTAAGCAGTTTATATACAAGATTGAACCAATCTTTAATAGGTTTTAATCTGACAGTGAAAATCATATGGCCTTTAAATACGTAATGTTTATTTTAAAACTACCAGTAGCTACATCTTATGAGATGCTAATACAAAACTAGTCAAACTCTATACATGGCAGCAAACACTATTCACAGATAAATATTAAACTTCAGCTGGGTTTGTGAGGTAAACTCATATACTTCAGCATAGTAAGCTATGCTGATAAAGCATGCAAGAGTATGAACAAAGCAGTAAATAAGAAGTTCCTTCTGAGAAGGTGGTTAGTTCACTAAGATCTTAATTTTTAAAAAATATACAAAAATTGAATTATCTGCCAGAGGGAGCATCATGTGTAGACACCAGCAGCACAAGATAAAAAGTGGCAATGCTCCTGTAGATGCTTAGAGGAAACTTGGCATTTCACTGGAGGCGCTGACCAAATGTGAACTATGAGCACAGTACATTCCATGAAAACATGGATGTTCAACTGGGAAGTACAAATTAATTTGGCGTGGAATGATTCAATTACACAGACTATGGTTAGGCCTCACCCACAACACTGAATACTGTGTTGCTACAATTTCTAGAGAGTGAGGTTAGCATCCTATGAAGGTTATAGTCTAACCACAACAGATGCCAAAGATTTGAACTGAGAGGAAAGACTGGATGTGACCAGTTTCCTCAAAAAGCAGCATGTGAAATCCACCCTAAACATTCACATTCTTATAAAGGACCTGGGAAAATCAGTTAAATAGAAACCTGTCAATTGGAAAGGTCAAACATATTTGAAGAATAAACCTCAGAGATACCAGGAAAGTGCTATGAGAGAGGGTTCAGCCTGAGAATACCTAAAGATCTCCCAATTACAGTGTAAGGGAAGGGAGCAAATACTTGGAGAAACAGTGGTGGGGGACAATCTTCAAAGTAGATGGGAGGCACTGCAGGTTACGGGGCGAGGAGAGAGGGCTGCACTAGCTGGGGCAGAAGCTTGTCTAGTACGAATATTATCACTCTCTTAATACTTTAGATAGAAAGAAAATCTGACCAGTCCCCACATGTGGAAAGAGCAGGCTGGAAGACTCGTGTGTGGTCAAAAAGGAAGTAAAGCAAGTCCCCATTATCACAGTGAGAAACATCCTCAAGGCAATCCCCGTAACTACTAAATCCTCCTGCACAGTTGAGAAGAATTGTGCCCCACATATAGCACTGAAAAACTCTTCATCTGAACCTCCAAATTACCCAATCCCTATATGGAAATACCTTATCACCCCTCTTAATTTCCAAATCCTTTCCTTCCATCCAAGAACTTGACCATCTTCCTGATGTTAAAACTCTTTCATCCCACCACTGTGGCCCTTCGAGAAGAAAAATAAAATGGAGTTTAAGAAACTGGACTAGTGCTCAGGAAAGAGGGCTTCTATTGCTAGCTCAGCCACAGACATCATGAGTGACCTTGGGCAAGACACTTATTCTCTCTCAATGCCTTACCTCCCTACCACAGAGGGAGCTGTGAGGAGATCTATATAGCCTAACGTCTGTGATGTACTAATCAGACACTACAGTGGCCCAGCACCACAAAAAAGCCTGTTAACAAAAACATTTGGTCCTAGCAGTTATGCCTGCTCCTCCCTTCTTCCAGTTTTCCCATCTGAAGGGCCACACCCTTATTTCTGGTTATTTTAAAGGCACCTCCTTGGGATAAAAGCTTTTCACTATACTCCAGACATGTAAATCTCACTCCATTTCGCTAGGTAATTCATTCAGTTGGGGGTATCCCTCGTTCAAACGGACGCGGACCTAGCTTGGCAGTGGTGCAGAGATGACATCTGTCGCTGTTAAAAGACAACCGCTGGCTGTCTGGGCAGGGGGTTCGTGCCGACGGACAGGTGCATCTCGAAGGAGCGATGGCTCCTCCGCGCGCACCCCCCGGGCACCCTGCTCCGCAGCGCCTTTGTTTGCAAGGGCAGTTACGTTTGCGGAAGTCCACGCCCGGGCGGTGCGGCAGCTTCCCCAATACAAAACAAATACGAACCGGATTACTCAGTCTCACCTCCCTGCAGCTGTGGCACCAATGGTGGAGCCGGTGACGCTGCACCGGCGCTGCTTCCCCCACACCGGGCAGCACGCAAAGCCCCGTGGGAACCACAGCCGGAGAGGAGGGGACGGGGTTAAACCCAGGTAAACAAAACATCCCCTGGAATAAAGCAGCAGGAGCCGCGGGTACAAGTCTCGGAACCCATGGAGGAGTCACACCAGAGACAAGTCACTGCCAACCCCCCCCCCCCCCCCCCCGGGAGCTCCCTGCCAGCCCGCCCCGGGCCGCCAGTTCTCAGCCAGCGGCAGGCGGGGGGCAGCGAGCCCGGGCAGATTTCCCTGCTTTCCCCCGAGGGCGTGTGGAGGAGACGGGCAGTGACTCACCTGGAGGCGGGGGGTCCCTCACAGCCGCTTCCCTCTCGCGGCGCCTCCCGGAGCGCGCTGCTGCTGTGGGCGGGGGCCGCGCACCATCCCCAGCCGCCGCCAGCTCCTCTGCGCACGAGCGCTGCGGGACTCAGCCGCCGACCCGACCTCCAGCGGCTGCGGCTGCAAGGTGCCGGCGGGAGCTACGGGGCGGAGGGAAGGGCCCGACCCAGAGTCGGCCAGGACTCCGCCCTCCCGGCGCTCCGCTCCCCGCACGCCAGGGGGCAGCCCCGGCACAGCGGGGAGCGCCCTCCCGGGGCGTGGCCCGGAGCAGCGAGCAGGGCACGTATGGCTGGCGGCAGCCTGAGGGGCGCGTCGCGGGGGCTCCCTTAACCCTGCCCCAGTCCGCCCAGGCGCGGGGGTATCGCTGATACCGCCTGTGGTATCCGCCCCTCATCACCCCCCACCGACACCCCCTGTGGTATCCGCCCCTCTCCACGTCCGATCGACACCCCCTGTGGTATCCGCCCCTCATCACCCTCCACCAACACCACCGCTGGTATATGCCCCTCATCGCTCCCTACCGACATCCCCCGTGTATCCACTCTCATCACCCCCTGTTGACACCCTGGCTGATCTCCATCCATGATCATCCAATATTGATACCCCAATGTGATATCCACCCTTGATCACCCAGAACTGACAGGCATTGTAATAGCTGCCTGCATCCCTCAGTACTGACACCCGGGTGATATCTGCCCATATCAGTCAGTGCCAACTCTCTCTATAGCTAAACAGGATTAGTCAGTACCAACGTGCCATGCGATGCCCATCATGTATCACCCCATACCATAACTCCACATTATATCTGCTCCAGTCACCCAGTACCAATACCCTGCTTGATATCCACACCCGTCACCTAGTACTAATACCTCAGTGATCTCTACCAGTGTCACTGATCATCCAATACCAACAATTCATGCAAGGTGACCAGATAGCAGGAGGGGAAAATTGGGACACACTTTCTGCCTATAAAACACTGGTCTTTCTAAACGAATGTGATATCAGCCACTGATCATCCAGTACCAACACCCTGTGTGATCTTCTCCCCGTATTAAATAGTAGTGATGTCTGTGTGACACCCACCACAGATTAGCCAGTACCAGTACCCCATGCAATCTATACTGGTTGAACTAATCAGCTAGTTCCCTGCACATCATGTAATATTTAGGGGTGTCAGGCAATTAAAAAAATTCATTGCGATTAATCACACAATTTTTTTAAATTGTGTAATTAATCGCACTGTTAATAATAGAATACCATTTATTTAAATATTTTTGGATATTTTCTATTTTTAAATATATTGACTTTAATTACAATACAAAGTGTACAGTGCCAGATGTGCTAAAAGATTCATATGTCCCTTCATGCTTCAACCACCATTCCAGAGGACATGCTTCCATACTGATGATGGATTCTGTTTGATAACAATTCAAAGTAGTGTGGATTGATGCATGTTCATTTTCATTATCTGAGTGAGATGGCAACAGCAGAAGGCTGATTTTATTTTTTTGTGGTTTGGGTTCTGTACTGCAGTGTTGCTGTTTTAAGACTTCTGAAAGCATGCTCCACCCCTCATCCCTCTCAGATTCTGGAAGGCACTTCAGATTCTAAAACCTTCAGTTGAGTCCAGTACCTATTTTTTGAAATCTCCCATTGGTATCTTCTTTGTGTTTTGTCAAATCTGCTGTGAAAGTGTTCTTAAAACAACAGCATGTGCTGCTGGGTCATCATCCAAGACTAACATGAAATATATGGCAGAAGGAAGGTAAAACAGAGTATGGGACATAAAATTCTCCCCCAAGGAGTTCAGTCACAAATTTAATTAATGCATTATTTTTTAACGAGCATCATCATGGAAGCATGCCCTCTGGAATGGTGGCCGAAGCATGAGGAGCTTACGAATGGTTAGCATATTTGGCATGTAAATACCTTGCAAGGCTGGCTACAAAAGTGCCATGCAAATACCTGTTCTCACATTTTGGTGACATTTTAAATAAGAAGAGGGCAGCATTATCTGTTGTAAATGTAAACAAACTCGTTTGTCTTAGGAGTTGGCTGAACAAGAAGTAGGACTGAGTGAACTGGTAGGCTCTGAAATTTTACATTGTTTTGTTTTTGAGTGCAGTTATGTAACCAAAAAAATAAATAAATCTACATTTGCAAGTTGCACTTTCATGACAAAGAGACTGCACAACAATACGTGTATGAAGTGAATTCAGAAATACTGTTTCTTTTGTTTATCATTTTTACACTGCAAATACTTGTAATAAAAAATAATGTACACTTTGATTTCAGTTACAACACAGAATACACTATATATGAGAATGTAGAAAAATATTCAAAATATTTAATAAATTTCAATTGGTGTTCTATTAATTTTTTTGAGTATCAGAGGGGTAGCCGTGTTAGTCTGGATCTGCAAAAGTGACAAAGAGTCCTGTAGCACCTTATAGACTAACAGACATATTGGAGCATAAACTTTTGTGGGTGAATACCCATTTCATCAGATGCATCTGATGAAGTGGGTATTCACCCACAAAAGTTTATGCTCCAATACGTCTGTTAATTTTTTTTAGTTAATCATGCGAGTTAGCTGGAATTAATCAACAGCCCTAGTAATATCCAACCACTAATCAATGAGTAACAGTATCTGTGCAAAATCTGCCACAAATCAGTACTGGGAACTCTATAATATCCTCCACAAATCAGTCAGTAGTGACATCCAGATAGCATTTCACCAATAATTAGCCATTACTGACACACACAAACACACATTTTCTACCACAAATCATTCAGGACTGCCAGTATGCCATGTTCAGCAAAAATCGGCCAGAGTTGGCACCTATATTGTGCTTTTGACAGTAAAGGAAATAAGAGCATCAAAACAAATGTTTACTCTCACTATCATTTATGCTTAAATTAAGCATCTGCTAGGGTTGGCCATGCCTTTTAGATTGCAAGTGTTATCCTGACTCTCCAACCTCCATGATGTGTGTCTCTGGATACTCTGTCTACAGGAGTTTGGTTCTACAGTATATGTACCATAGGCACCAACTTCTCCTGGTGCTGGTGGGTGCTCAACTCCTGGCCTTGCCCCCACTCCACCCCTGCCCTGCCCCTCCCTCTCCTGCCCCACTCCCATTCCAATCCCTTCCCCAAAGTCCCCGCCACCTCCTTCCTGCCCCTATTGGACTCCTTCCCCAGCCCCAACTCTTCCCCTGAGCAAACTCCCCCTCCCTCCCACAGCTTGTTAAGTGGGGAAACAGCTGCTTCATGGAAGCAAGCACTGGGAGGAGAAGCAGGGATGCGGCATGCTCAGGGGAGGAGGCTGAGGCAAGCTGAGGTGGGGGGCTTGGCTGCCGGTAGGTGCAGAGCACCCAGCGATTTTCCCTGTGGGTGCTCCAGCCCCAGAACACCCACAGAGTTGGTGCCTGATACAACCTGTGCTAGCTAGTCTTGGCTGCAGGTCTGACCTAATAAAATAATTAGCTCTGCCCAGAGGCTGTTGCTTTCTGCCAGTAGGCACACAAATAAGAAAACAATAAAATGCTGTGGAGTTCTAAGAAAGGTCCTGGGAGCAGTCAGGAAATATTAAGGCAGTACTTTTTAAGGAGCAACAATATGCATTGCTGCTGCACCACTTTAACTGTCAAAAGGGGAAGAGCTTTTGACAAAAGGTCAAACTGATCCTACCGGTGTTATTCTCACGTCACACTTCATCACCATGGTAGCAATTCGGCTGTCACAAACAGATGATTCTATCATAGCATGAATCAACCAAACTTGAGTGACGTGACTGAATAGAAAAGGCGAATTTTCTATGCACAAAACTTATAGTAATCTGAAATGACAGGAAAAGAAATGCAGTGTGTGTGTGTCTACGTACGGCATGGTTTCTGAAATATGGCAGTATTCAGAGTTAAATTAATTTGGAGCTCAGTCTTGCAATCCATTTTCAAGAAAAATTCCACTGAAGTCAATGGGAGATTTCCCTCCACAAGGATTGTAATTTTGAGCCTCTTAGGTTTAAAGAAATGCTCTTGGAGTGCTTTGGAAAGCCCAAGACACCATAGGTGCCAACTCCGCCAACTCTGGAGCACCCCCGGGGAAAAATTGGTGGGTGCAGAACACCCATTGGCAGCTCCCCACCCCAGCTCACCTCCGCTCTGCCTCCTCCCCTGAGCGTACCGCCGCGGCCTGCTTCTCCCCCCTCCCTCTCTCCCTCCCAGCGCTTGCAGTGTGAAACAACTGTTTCGCTTGGCTGGGAGGGAGGAAGGGAGGGGGGATGAGGGGGAATGGCATCACGCTCAGGGGAGAACGTGGGGCTGGGGTGGGGATTTGGGGAAGTGGTCCAAGAGGGGGCAGGGAGGGAGCAGCGTTGGGGCAGGGTCTTTGGGGAAGGGGTTGGAATAGGGGCAGAATAGAGTTGGGGCAGGGCTGGGAGCAGGGGCGCACGACCACCCACCAGTATTGGGGGAAGTTGGAGCCTAATCAAGACACTCAGACCTCTCTCATTTTTACAGCATTTCCTGCTGTTTGGAAGTAACATCAACTACATGCTACAATGTGTAATTTTTCTTTAAGTAGTATTGTTACAAACATACATAAATGCAGAAACAAGAGAGTTAAGAAACATGGGAAGGGAAGAAACACTTGTGTTTTAGACAAGATCTGAAAATAGTATGAAAGTCAATGCGGCAAAGAGATATAGGAAACCTGTTCCACATGGCAAGACCTACAAAGGAGAAGGATCTTGGATCCAGCAGTGGCGTGTCTGTGTGAAATGCTAGAAATGTGATCAGTGCTAGATGAAAGGAAAGAAATAATCAGAAGAAGATAAGATTTCATATAGTAGGCAGGACTGAGGGAGAATATCCTGAATGGAACTGGAAGTTAGTGAAACTAAGGGTATGTCTACACTGGTAAATTTCTGTGCCACAAGTTATATCACTTTTATTAAAACGCTGGAATTAAATCGCTGATGCGTCTCCACACTGTGCTCCTTGATCAGCTGCAAGAGCAAACAGGACAAATGACCACTTCTGTCAAAACATGGGGTGCACAGGAATGTTCAGGGGGCTAGCAGTGATGCTAGCCCCACAAGGGGGGCAGGGCTCTGGTGGGGAGCAGGCAGGACTTGAGCAAGCAGCGATGCCAGTCCCAGCTGCACATGGGGGGCAGGCAGGGCTTGGGAGAGCTGTGATGCCAGCCCGTCTTTGGGAAATATGGTCACCCTATCTTGTATGTGTGTCGCTGCTCATCTGAGCCCTGCCTGCCCCATGCACGGGAAGGAGGACTCCGACGAGTGACTTGGTTCAGCCCCATAGTGTGGGGGAGTGCTCAGACCAGCCCCTCGCAGTGTCCCATTTTCCCTTTGGGAAATATGACCACCCTATTAAGGAAGGAAATTGAGAGAAAGCCAAACATTTACAGAGTCAAGCAGACAGAGAAGATGGAATCATTCAAAGTTTTAATCCCATAGGTGTACTGGAATATCCTCACTGTAAAGATGATAACTAGGGTTATCGCTAAAAATAATGAATTGGAGAGAGAACTAAGAGTATGTCTTTACTGCAGTTAGCCCACATGATTGGCACCTGGGGTTAGCCTTGCCTGGTGTGAGCAACCACGCTGCAAAATCCTACCCGAGTTATGGTGCACTCACTGACTGCATCCTCAGGGCTTCTGTGGGCACAGCCAATGGTTCCTAATGTAAAGGGATTGTTGGCCCCCTACTAAAACTTAATGTGGGGGGGTTGGTTGGCCATTTCCCAGTACCAAAGAAAGGGGAAGGGTCAATGGGAAAACCAGGACCCTGAGACTGATAGTCCCAGGGACAATGGGGAGAAGCCAGCGTTCAAGGTCAGCCTCACTGGCAGGGCAGGCAGGCTAGCTACTGAGGGAGTCAGGAAGCCGGGGGCCTGTCCTCTGTGTGAGGTGGAGCTGGCTTACCAGAGCGCAGCCCGAGCTCAGGAGAGAGCAGAAGCCTGAGCTGCGCCAGGGAGCAGAGCTGCACTGAACTGAGCCTGAGTGAACCAGAGAAGCAGCCTGAGGTGAGCAGAGCAGAGCAGCAGCAGGGCCAGAGAAGCAGCCCAGAGAGCTGTGCTGAGAGCAGAGCTGCAGCAACCAGAACCAGAAGGACCAGAAAAGCACCCCAGAGAGCTGCGCTGGAGGCTAAGCAGCAGCAGCAGGAGAGCTGAGGCAGAATGGAACTGGGGCTGGAGCTCTCTGAGACTAGGTACAGTGAGTGACTGGGAAGCTTGAGGGAACCCTGGGCCTCATGCCCAGCGCAGGGAGATGTTTCCAGCCAAGAGGCCTTGCAGGCCAGACTTGGAGGGGGTTTGTAACCCTGATGGGAGGGAGATGATGCTGGGAAGAAGGGCCCTGCCACCTAGAGTCTGAAGGCGTGTGGCCACCGCCAGAACAAGTGTCTGAGCTGCATAATCCCTGACTTGGCACATATGAGGAACAGGCTGTGAACATCCCTTACATTCCAGTAATGGCTGTTTGTGATGTCCCCATGTCACAGAGCGAAGTTATGTTTCCCTTTAACCTTTCCCATTTTTCCTTATTTTTTAAAAAATTGATTGCTGTTTAATAAATTGTATTTGCTTGAACTATATACAATGATCAGTGGGCCAGGGAAGAGTACAGTGCGGAACGAGTACCGTGGAGTAGGGACAATCTAGCCCATCATAAAAGAACACAACTACATAGGAGATCAAGCCACCCACGAATCCTAGGCCCACCCCTTCCAGGGTTAAGAGGATTCTGCCACACAGGAGAGTGGAAGGGCAATCCTCAAGGTCAGGCAGGCCTTTGCATAAAGGGAGTCAGAGCAAGGTCTCAGGTCCTTTCACTAGCCAATTCCACCAGGGTAGTGTATAAGCCAGGAAATTCCCCACAATAGCAGGACCATTTCCCTGTTTACACTTGTGCCGCAGTAAGATGAGCCACTCTATGATTCTTATCCAGTGAAACGTGGGAGAACCTGTCTGTGCTTTCAAGCACAGGGTGGAATTGTGGGAACACACTGGAGGACTATCAAAGCTTGAGTGATTTAGTCCAAGTGCTGATTGCAAAGTGGGTGGGTTACCAGCCAGACTGAAAGCAGAACCTGGGCTCTCCCCCGTAGCTGGGCCGGTAGCCTGGGCTGAGTGCAAGCACCACTACACGAGGGTGAGAGATTTTTGAGTGTGAACAGGAGGAGTTTAAGGACAACATCAGGTAAGAGTCCTGACTACCTCTGCAGTATGTATGTATGTATATAAAATGTGTGGATGAGGCCCATATAACACACAAAGAGCTGCATATGTAGCCCACAATGGTAAATAGGATGAAAACCCCTTAGTGGCAGTGGAACATTTTTAATAGTGGGGGTGCTGAAAGCCAGCCCCCTTACCACTGTCCACCCATCCACCTCAGATACAGATACAGACAAAAAAAAAAAAAGACTGAAAATTATTTGAACAATGGAAGCGCCATATGTTTTAAAATGCTCTGTCTTACAGTCTGCCAGCGCTGGATACATTTGTCAGACTATACAAATGTTTTCAGGACCAGTAGACGTTTGTAGTCAATGGTCATGGGTCACAAAGGAAAAATTGATCTTTGCAGTCTCCACTGGCTCAAGCTGTCCAGCCAAGCTGTCACTGTAGTTCAATTAGCTCAATATTGCAAACACAGAAAGCTCCATGGAGGGGTGGAAATAGAATGCTAACATGCTGCCTCATCTTGCAGACCCAGCTATGTCATTTCTCAGAGCTATGTTTTTGAATAGATGGACTTAACCATTCCTCTCTTTTGTGGCTGTCTTTTGACATCCCTGGAATATTTCTTAAAGGATATATTCTCCACTCTGTGAATGGAGGAATTTTGGCAAACTATAACACTGTATAACGTCTGTTAGCAAGAGTCAATATAGAGGGACTGTGGTGGGAATATGGAATTATAGCTGAGGAATACTGAGTGTTGATATTGATCAGCAGGTAGTAATTTACATTCTTTTATATACAAGGAAATAAATCAATGCTTCTTAATAAATCTACACAGCATCCATGAGGACCTAAGCCAGCATTGACTGAATTTGGCAAAGATTTCCATTGACTTCAATGACAATTAGATTGAGCCCTGATGGAGTCATCTTGATGACTTCAGCCAGTAAGGACTACTTACATAAAGAAAGGTAACAGGATTCGGCAATATTACAAACAAGTATCTGGATCATGGCCCATGTGTGAAAATCCTCACCCTCCTTCTGAGTACAGATCCCTCCATTCTTTCAGACATGGAACTGAGGATTAGGGATGCCAGGAAAGCTATGTACTTATAGCCAAAGAAATGCTCTAAAAAGAAAGAATGTGGTTACAATTATTCCATTTGCAGTATTTTTAAGGAAAACTCTAAGATAATATAAAAGATATTCTCATCACTGTTCCTGAAATGGGTATGGGTTTGATCCAAAGCACACTGAAATCAGTGGCACATTGACTTCAATGGGCTTTGGGTCAGGCCCTAAATCACTACAAAATTTAACATCTGAAATATGATAAACAAAAAACAATCCAAGAGGAAGCCCCTGTTTTATCAATGAGTATGTGGAGTAAGACTGAGAAGCTCCCACTTGAAACCAATGGAAATCAGGGCATTTTAAAGTAGCTGTAAAGTTCTTACATATAGAAATATTCAATTAATTTTAGCAGTGCTTGAACTAATTGTGACATTAACCATGTTTATTTATAAAAATGTCTAGTGCTTAAAACAACGTTGATATTTTCATTGCTATGAATTGGAAACTGAATACTCTCAGTCCTGCTGCACATCAAGGGCTGGATATCCTGCTGAGAAATACAGGGCTGTATTATTATAATTGTAGTGTTAGCCTTCACTGATGGTGGACTTATTAATCAGAATTGTAGGGAAGGGCAATACTGCATTTTGGTTGATTGCTTGAGATGTGCCCATCTTGACTTATAGAGATTTAAATTATCCTACTATTTTCCCAGCTATATCACTAAGTAAAATATTGTATAAAGAACATTAGTTTGTTGAACATCTTTAAGTTACTCAGTGGCCTATAAATAGCTACATATGCTTCACTGTTTAAAAATCCTCAATACATTGTATTCCAATGCAGACATGTGATAGGTATTTGAAAAAACTGTTATTGCTCTGACAGTATGTGCCTGCCTAGCACATCCCACTGGGCTAAAAGATGTGGCTCATGCTGGGAAAGGGCTCAGTGGCGTCTGCTGCCTCAGCTAGCTAGAATAGACGGAGAAAAATGTGAACGTAAACCATAAGTCATTTAGTGTAATACGAACAACGCTTGCTCTGGAAAGAAATATTGGGCATTATATACATGATACGCACTTTTTATACTTTGCCATTATTCTTCAAGAGAGCTGAGAGACACCTAGTGGATAGGATTCTTAATTAAACAGCTTAATTTCCCTCACAGGCTCCATCTTATCTGACAGTGCTTCCACATGGTAAGATTGTACTTTGAAGGCAAAAATTCTCAGTTGATACAGTACAGTCTATTTTCATATAGTGGCTTCAATACTTTGAGTCACCAAAGCCCTCACTACATCAGTCAAACAGAAAAAAAAGGTTCAAGGAGAAATCTATGCCATTAAGTCCTGCTCCAAAGAACACTGTCATCAGAGGAAAGACTCCTGTTTCCAGTGTTCATCTGGAGGGCATTCAAGACATTGAAAGAAATAAGAAAAAATGGCTATCAGGAACTGGAAGAGTTTCTTATTAATATGAGCAAACCCTAATTAGGTAACGAGGAGAAGTGTATGAAGTCAGAGGACAGGAGTGCAAGGGCTGCTGCCTATTACACGGATCATAGTCCTCTCACTGTTTCCTTGTGCTTCCTATCTGTTGCATCCAACTGTTGTCTTTTGCTGTATATTTTGATTGTATGCTCTTCAGGACAGGCTCTTCGGTTGTGTGTGTATTCAGCAGTTAGCCACAAAGGGTCTTGATTCCTGTGTGGGGCCAATACAATGCAAAACAAGTATTAAAAATAAGAATATATCACAAACTTAGCATGAAAATGAATCAATCATTTAAAACCAACCTCACTGGACATGAGAAAGTACATTTTATTCAGAAAACTATTACTATACTGCTATAAATTTACTGTATGTCTTTTGTACAAATTAGAAGTATGTGAATATAATAAATACAGAGAAGTGCAGTATATGCTATAAGCATAGGCCTAGATTTTTGAACATGTCAGAATGTAAGTGCATGCCTACTTTATGCACACAAATCAAGTAATTGTGCATGTACATTTTGCAGTTACTCCTCTAATCATTTGACAGTGTGGTCCATAATGCAATTACTATGTTTCCAAGAACAAAACAAAGACAACTGATACCAATAAGAGAAAAATCCTGGCAGAGAATTGAAGCAGTCATATGATGAATAAGCAGGTTTCTGCTGTTTACATCCCCATGGATGAATATCAGAGGAGTCAAAAGCAATGTCAAATGCAGCTCAGTGGAGTGGAAATTATTATTCCTTGCTGACAAAGCAATCAGATAACTCTGCAATGCCACTACCCTTCATATGACTATACTGTGGAGAAGCAGGCTTTTAATTTGGCACCTTTACATTAATTTGGTAAAGGGAAAGAAAAGCAATGTGTAAAAACAAATACTAACTACAGGATATAGGCACATATTTATATATGCACTTTTACATATCACTGGGTGAACACTAAGACAGACCCTGAAACTGCAACGAGCTTCATGAAGGCAGATTCTGACTTCACTGGAGCTCCATGTAGGTACAAGCCTCTGCCCATAAAGAATTCATTGCAGGATAAGGGTCTAAGATGACATTTTCTATTATTTGTGATTTAGGGTGAAATTCACTGTAGCACTGGGTCTATTATTAGGACTTAAATCATACATAAGCTTTGTGCTGGCTTTTTCCACAGGGAGAAATGTTACTCTTTGAGAAATTCTGTTTGAATTATACATTGAAACAGTATTTATACATGCGTGTGATAGTCCCTCCACCATCTTGGCTGACACCAGGGACTTCCAGAGCCAAAAAGAACGAGTCTTTGTGACTTGAGTTAAAAAGTCAGGCTCTGCAGCTGAAGACCGTAACAGATTTACTTCCTGTGACCACTGCAAACAGAGGGAGACACAACACACTGACCAATAGGTTTCACGTGGAACCTGCCTTGATTTACACAGGACAATAGGTAGTGTTTATTAAAAATAGTAACAATAAACCACGTACTATTTTATATACTGAAATATGAGACCAGTTTTTCTGCAGAGATGTGAAGACCCTGAAATAATTGTACTTGTTTAAATGGTTTTATATTGCAAACCATATTTAGAGATGAATTTGGATGTTTGAATATTTGTTTGATTGTTTGTGTTTAGAAGACTCCAAGTGCATGACCCATCTGTATTTCCAGAGTGTGAAAGACCCTGCCTGTGTAAGTTCCAAAGGATCTAAATTTGGCTTAACAGATTTATCTTTCAAGAAAACAAAGCTCATTCTTGAAGCGGTAATGTAGTAAGACACATTAAACAGTTGTTTGGTGCATCTTTTTTGTATGTTATTTTTTTGTTTTTGTCTGTATCATTCTAGATATGTTTGATTGCTGTTCATATCTCAGGACTGGCCTGTGAGGGATGAGCATGACTGAAGGAAGGAATCCATTGTGTCAGACCCTTGGCCCCTTCAACTCTCATTAAAATCAGGGTCTGGTGAGGGAACTAGTCATCTTGCAGGAAGCACTGAGCACCTTTTTTGCATATCCCCCAAAAGTGACCTGTCCCCTCACAAAGTCATGCCCCATCATTGTTAGTCATTTTGGTTTTGTAAAGGATGATTTGTTGTGTGTAGATATTCCAAGATATTTTGGAAACAACTCCTCCTTCCTTTTCCCCTGCTTAACAGACAAGGTGAAAGAGTCGCAGCTACTGGGTCTGATATTGCTTCCACTGCAAATCAATGGGAGTTTTATTGCTTGTATCTTTAGAGAAAGAACTATGTGATTAGAATGCAGTGAAATCTGTATGAGATCATATATATTAGGCAACTTCTGGTCTTAAAAGGTTACCTCAAAGCATCCTCATGTGTACTATGGGCTATTCAGCTTTTTCTTTATTAATAGGCCATCTCTTTTAGGCTGTACTTAACTGAAATTTGTGTGTTATGAACTGTAAAAGCAAGATGAATAAAAACTAACTCAAAAATATTTCTCTTTTTAAAACCTGTGTTCTTGGATCTTGTGCTGCAAATGGTTGACTGATGACTAACATCAAAGGCATCCTAGTTTGTATGTCATATGATCCAGTTAAAATAGTTACACACTGAAGCCCAGATGGGAAAACTCCTTAATTTGGCTGGATATCTGCAGAACCTTTTATTTACTGGGAAATATAAAATATTCCATTTTTAGATTCTAACAATTAAAGACACAGTTAGAACCATGATTAAGTATATACACAATGGGCCTGCATCAGTAGTGAACACACTGACTTCTGGCCCCAGAGACAGAAAGTCCAGCTGGAAGAACGATGCAGTCACACAACATGGCCTCTTGCAACCACTGCTCCACTATTGGCCTGGAGACAATGATGGGAGATGGCTAGCGCTGCAGTTCTCACAACAAATTTGTTGGCAGCCTCAGTGTGGCCATGTGGCCACTCTGACAATTTTACTTAATTAAATATTTTAACTTTAGGAAAACTAAATAGTGTCGTTACAGGTTGGTACCTCTGGCCCCTGCTGCCTCCCTATGCTCCACTGCTTCTCCCCCATTGCCTTGGGCTCCCTTCCATGGCCTCGGACCCCAGGCTCAACCCACTGGCATGTCCAGTGCATACCAATTATTTCCACAGGAAAAGGATGATTGTGTTCATGGTGATACAGTATACTAGTGAGGGTACAAATTTCTCAGTTATGTTCGTTCTTCCTTTTTGTTATCCTATCTATAGTATCTTGTGGAATGTTTATCTTCTTTACTAGATCTAGGGGGTCTGTAAATGCAACATCCTAATGAACTATTTCAGCTATTAACTACTTCAGCTAAGAACTTTATTAAGAAACTATGCAGTTTCCTCTCACTGAGCAAACTGTAACTTTGATCTTTTCTTCAAAAAACTAACATAAAAGGAGACTATTTACAGAAATTCTGTCAGAGGAAGACTTATAAAACAATGTCTGTGGTAATTAATACAGGGAGGTTAGATAAGGCTCCCAAGTTTCTCAGAATTTGTTTCTGCTTCTTTGCTTTCAAAACTCATTAGATTTTCCTCCACTGTCCACTTCACAAACCCAGTTTCACTGGCAAGGAATGGAAGATAACGTCCCCAATTAATCTACATACCATGGAGGCCCTCAGTAAGAAAGGGTTCCTTTATTCAGGAAAAATGTCCATTGAAATCACTGTAAAAAATTAAATAAAAGATTGGGTTATTTAGTTTAAACAATAGGTTATGTGCATGCAATTGCATGTTTCTTACTAGACAGTACTTTTCATTAGTCCAGAATTACATATTTACACAATTTAACATCTGTTATAGGATAAATACATACAGTTTTATTAAATATTGAAAAGCAATTCAACAACACTGAAGTGAAAGGAAAAGAATGAACAATATTTTCAAATTGTAAAGTCTAAAGTTAGGCACCAAATACTTAAAAGTGTTGCTTGATTTTCAAGTAGCTCTCCCTGAAGTCATTCAGAACTTCAAAGAACTCAGCCCTTTTGAAAGTCAGGCCAGTTCCTTACATGCCTACATATGGCGTTTGGAACTTAATTTTAGATTCCCTACTTTTGAAAATCTTGGTACTAGCCATTTTTTACAGTTATTTTTCATAGGAATTTACTAGACTCTGTGACTTGAATCAGACGTGCAGGTGTTCGGCGCCTTTGAAAGTCAGGCTATTTAGGTGCCCAAACATGGATTTAGGTACTTACATGTAGGCACTCAAATTTTTAATTTTTAGCTAGGGCTGAATTTATCCCATTATACATGACAGCATACAGTGGTGTTAGGACCCTATAATTCCTCAACACAGAAAAGTGAGTTAGATAATGTAAGTGAGGGCTTTCACAATTAGCTCTGAGTGTATTTGCTTTTATTTTGCAGCAAGCATCTTAACCTTAATATAATCTATATTTTGTGTGTGTTAATATTTTAGAATCTGGGCAACACTAGAAGTTGAATTCAGTTTTCATTTTAGTATTAAAACAATAGGCAAGTCATTAATGTGCTGATGAATCATTCTCATGAGAATATGCCTAGATTACCCCATCCTCTGTATTAGGAAATACTGTCTTGATCCTATACTATTATAGTCAATGGGAGCATTGCCATTTATTTCAATCAGCATAGGATCAGGCCCAAATACACCATGTTATTCTTCAAGTTTTAAAAAAAATCTCAGGTAAAGACATATGGACAGATCGCTATGCCTATAAAACCTTTGAAGATGGATAAAAACGTTAATATTTAATTATTCTAAGTAAATATTCCTATACACTGAGAATGTATAGACTATCATATGCCAGACATAACAAAAGTGATAATGTGAACGTCTATGTATAATTGACATAAATACTATATGTTTACTATACTGTTTTTGTCTCTACTCACATTTTCAGCTGGAAATTAAATTCACTAACAGTAGATGATAAACCTGAGATATTTGCTTTTTAGTGCTATCAGTCTAATCTGAGATCAATTATTCATGTGTGCAGCACTCCTGAAGCAATTTTGAGTCACTGACATTCCTGTTTCCTAAAATATACCATGTTCATAAGGTATTTGTAATGGGACTTAACATATTGTAGTATTTACAGTGGAAAGCTTCAAAACATCTGTTTGTTTTAAAGTGTCAAGTTGAGGAACAAAATAACAGAGGAATAAAGTTACAAGAAGAAGATGATAATAATAACCCCATAGTTTCCCAGCTCATTAGTAAATTCATTGGATTCCTCCCCAGCAGTTTTTTTTTTCCAAACCTGGAAACTAAATTGAGTGTGAAGAAAAACAACATATGTTTAGTTTTGAACAAAATTTTAATTTAGCATTGAAGAGCCCAATTCTGCAAAGTGCTAAATGTCTTCAACTTTTATTGAAGCCAGTGAGAATTGAGAACATAGAGCACCTCAGAAGATCAGATACAAAACTAAAAATGTGGTACTGTACTCTTCAGAAATTCATGGTTTATACTGTACTTGCTTCTCAGTGCTCCCAAGACACATCTTCATGGAACCAAACTGAATCAGGAAGCAAAGTAACCTCTTTTTTTCCTGCCACAGAACTTTCTTCTCCAAACTTTGCTGACAAAGCATAAACTTGGCTGGTGATCAGTCATATCAGAGAATTAGTCTCTTGTCCTAGGAATGATAACAGTTTAAAATCCAAAGTCCACTGAAGTCAATGGAAGTCTTGGCATTGACTTCAATGAGCTTTGAATCAGGCTGATAGTCATACATACCTGTCAACTATTCAGAGAGAAGATGTAGGTGATATACAACATCTAAAGGCAGAACCCAGAGAAGGTGTTCGCTCCATTTTTCCTCTCCTGCTTTTGTCTGCTTACCAAACCATCCAGTTCCATTCATCCTCCTGATGGTCATTGCAGTGGAGCTGAAGGTCCAGGAGATAAGAGCAATGCTGAATAGTCTAAGCCAGCAGTTCTCAACCTTTCCGGGCTCAGGATCCATTTGAAAATGTTTACTTACTGGGTCATGACAGATCATAGTCTGGGGTTGGAAGCCCTGAGGTTGTTTTGGTCTGAACGTGAACCTGTCCTGCTCCTCCCTGGAGGAGTTGGGTCCTGTCCAGGACATGTAGTGCTGGGCAGCCATAATGGCAGCTCCTGAAACTCCTGTGCTGTGGGTCTGGCTGGGCTTAGCGATCAGGTCTGGCTGGGCATTGCAACCTCTATGACTATAGCACCACTCAAGTTTGGCCCCAAGCTCCTGACTGGACAAATTTGTGAGAGTGGAGTTGCGGCCTGGCTCATTGGATTGCAGTGCTACTCACTCAGGTCTGGCCTACTCAGATTCCCATCATCATGACAGCTGGGCCAAACTAAATGGCTCTGGGACTCTACAAGCTGCATTGCCTGGAGCAGACAGGTGAGCCCAATCAACCCTGTGGGACCCTTTGAAACATTCTGGCGACCCAATACTGTTATGTACATCTTTGTTTTGTAATTATTTATATATTAGGTTAGGTCAAAATATTTCCCTAGTATATCACAGTATAATGTGAAGGTCTTCATCATGTGGTTTTTACACCTTCTCCGGAACCCAACATCCTACCATGTCTAAAAAAAGTATGTTAAAAGTGGAGCACTTAAAAGTTAGGAAATGCCAGAATTAAGGTTCCTTGACTTCTCATCCAGTCTCAGCGTCCCCATTTTCCCTGTCTCCTTGCCTCAGTTTCTTTGTCCAGCTAGTCCCCATCCAAGTCAACACTCTCCTGCCAGACTGAAGTCCCACTCTCCACCTCCCAGGTTTCTTGTCCCAGTCAACTCCCAGTCCTCCACCACAATGCCTAGGTCTGGCACTTGGTTCCTCTGCATTTTAATCGGACGGCTTCCTCCTCCTCCACACTGCCTGGGTACCATTGTGAGGTGGGAGCAGTGAGAGAAAGGGAGGATGTTATGGAGAACACAGGTGAGACAGGCTCCCTGTTCTCAGTTCTAGTGCCTGACCTTTCCCCACTTTGGAGCAGTCATAGGAAAAAAAAAGAAAAAAAAAAAAAAAAAGACACCTCCATCCCTGTAGCCTGTGCTGGCATATACTCCATTGCTCTGTGAGGATAGCAAATGTGTAGTTCTGTCACACAGAGTTTTAAGGGGATGGAGCATGTTCAAAATGTCTGCTGAGCACAAGGAGCTATGATACTCAAGCTTGTTCAGTGAGGATAGAATCTTTGGAGATTTTAGCTGCTAAAATGTCTAGCAAGTCTTTATGAGCATGTGCAAACTGTGACTTTTCAGAGGCTTGTAATTTGACCAAATCTAGCCAGATGTTCATAGGGACAACAAAACGCACATCCTTGACATAAACACCAACTTCCTGCCAAATTTCAAGTCCCTGCACCAAAGTATGGGAGTACACAAGCTTTCTAACTAAATACAAAAAAAAACCAAACAAAAATGCCAATGTGTTTTCCCGTAGCCTTATTCTAAGAAAAGGCTGACCTGTTTTGGCTGAAACTGGGGGAAAAGAAAAAAAAAAAAAAAAAGTTCAGCTCAGACATATACCAGTCATGGAAATTTCATCCCAGACTATTAGTTTGGCTGTTATAAAAACTGAACACATACAATCCATGGGGAGAGACAGGCATCCAAAAATGTGATCCACAAAAAAAGCCATCATACTAGGCATAGAGCCACTTAATCCAGTTCATGGGAGATGCTGAGGAGACAGAGGTGTCCTAAATCTCCCCTCTCACTATTAGATTCCACAGGCTTGGTCTCACTACCCTCAGAGTTAGGGTTACAGAAAGTATCTTACGTCAACCTAACTCCGTGAGTATCTACTTTACAACGTTGCTCCTGCTGGTGTAAGTCACCTACTACACTGACCCAATAACTCCACCTCCATGGAGGTTGATCTAGTTAGGGCAACACAGTGTCAGCGTAGATACTGCTTTTCTTATATTGCCTGTTGGTATGAGCCCTGTGTGGGGCTGACAACTTGGGCTTTCTGCCCTGGGCTGAGAGGGGGTGATACTGTAGCTGTCAGTGCCACACAATGCCTCACACAGTTAAGTTGATGGAAGTGCTCCTAGTGAGGATGCACACTGCTGACAGGGGGGCATAGCGTGGACATGAACCACTGCAGTAATTACTGCCATGGCTATACGTCAACTAACTTAAGTCAACTTAATTTTGTAGTGTAGGCAAGGCCTAAGTCCAGGCTGCAGGGAGGTTTTTGGCTCCGCTTGCGATCCACAGCTGTAAACCTTCTGGAGTCAGGCATCTAAGGCTATGTCTACACAGCAAAGAAAAACACATGGCTGGTTTGTGCCAGCTGACTCAGGCTTGTGGAACTCAATATTTTATTATTTATTCCCTAGAGTCAAGAATCAGAGGCGTAGCCGTGTTCATCTGGAATTGCAGAAGTGACAAAGAGTCCTGTGGCACCTCAAAGTATTAGAGCATAAGCTTTCGTGGGCTAATAATCCGATGAAGTGGGTATTAGCCCACGAAAGCTTATGCTCTGATACTTTAGTTAGTCTTTAAGGTGCCACAGGACTCTTTGTCACTTCCCTAGAGCCAGCCAATCTTGTCCTGGTTCATTTTATATGAAGAAGAGTCAGCAGTTGGTAAAATAAAACTATATTGCAAGGTTAATTTTAGCTTGAAAATTCTGTATGTAAAGATTGCCATGAAGAGCACCTTTAAAATGAATTAATCCAGTGGTAAGTGTGGTATGGAATTACAAGACAGACCTTTAATGCTGCAGAAAAACAACTGACAAGGGAAATTTTTGCAATATGCTAAAAGAAATCAGTTAATTTACATGTGTTTAACATCTCTTTCCTCAGTGTGGGCCTGTAACTCCAGCAGATTATAATTATGAGTTAAATGCGAATCAATGGATAGTTATAAGAGGCATATATTTAAAATATTAAACACTAAAGACATTGAAAAATTAAATTGCCTTAAGACTTAAACAATTTTTTTGAACTCTTGTTTCTACTTTCTTTGTTTAACTTTTGCTAATGGAATCCCATCCATTGATCCTTTAATCCTGCCACATTATACACAAATGTGTTAGATTTGTACGTCATTTCCTTTGTTTTTGGGCTAGTCAGTGGAAGGAATTATTCACAGATTAGCGTTATTAGGATTCTGTTCCAAATCTCTTCTTCCCATTCCTCCTTTAGATGATTCACGTTAATATAGGCAGACAGTGGAAAAATAGGGTTAGACATTGCTCCTATTGAAGTTAATGAACATGGTTCTCCACTGCCTTTAAAACCTGTGCAAAGTGGATGTAAAATACTACTATTGTGGGTGTAAACCACTGCAATTTGATAGCATTTAAAATCCATTTTCTACTAATTTTTCCACCTTCATAAATTACTGCACAAAGTACAAAGCAATGGAGAATAAAGCTTAATAAGATTTTTAATCGTTAGATTTTGTATGCTTTATCAGAGCCAGATGCCCCAGATCAACAGTTGCCTGTTATGTTTGTTACTTTTGGGGTTTGCTCCAAATAGGCACTGTTCCTAAAATGTTGTTTATGCAATGTTTTAAACTGAGATGACAAAATAATTTAAAAAGTATGCAACCAATATAAATATTTATTGAATTCTGGGTTCAGAGGGGTTCACTGAACTCAGTAATTTGAGATGCACCAAATTCAAGGAATTATTGTAAATTCATATTGTAAAATTTGGTAGACTGCCATATATAAAATTAAAATATAGAAATAAAATTATATTGCACCTGATCCTGCAAGCTGGTGTGTACCCTCAAACCTCACAGAAAATGCTCAGTGTCTTGCATAAGGCACACAGCACCTTCCAGAATGGAGCCCTTTGTTAGAAAATAAGGTACACAAAAGGTATCCTGTGATGTTCAGGGATCAGCAGATCATTTGTAATTCATAAATATCCATGTCTAAAAGCCTGTGTATTATCAAGGATTTGCTGTTTCATCAAAACCTAGATAACATTCTCTGTTTTTCCACACATTTTTCTCATGGATCACAATAGCTGCAAACACTTTTTGTACAAAAATTTGAATTGCCAGCCCTATAATCTAAATTACACAAAACTAAGATGTGGGATATATCCTGAAGAGTTCTTGGTGCAGCACAAGAATGGAAGATGCAGAAGAGGGGCTTTAAAACAGCTGTACATTCCCCATTCTGGAGCTATGTTAGTACTGGTATGGTCTCCGGGTATATTAAAGCAGTCTGAAGACAACTCTGTTGTATGTTGGTTGCCAGAAGCTCCAAGCAGCCATTATGGCAGCCACAAATTAGATGTGACCATCCCTTCTTGTAATGAATTGCTGTGAGCTCAATCAGACCCACTCTGCTTCACCTGCATGTGCTGTCAGGCTTGGAGGGGATGGTTAGAAGAAAAGATCCAGCTAAGTTAGGATTAAGAGAAGTTCTCTAGTGCTAGCCTCCTCAAGGATAGCCTGGTTGGCATTGTGGTACAACCAGGACTGCTAGATGCCAGAGCCTCCCTGAAAGAAAGTAGGCCTGGCCTAGCACTATTGTGTTTACTTTGTTACCGTGAATTATTGTGGTCCCTTTTTGACCCAGGGTTATTGTGTTTACTGTTCTATCTAGGACTGCTGCAGGCAATGACTCCCCTGAATAAGGTGACCAGACAGTGACTGTGAAAAAATCAGTATGAGGTGGGGGTAATAGGAGCCAATATAAGACCCAAAAATCGGGATTGTCCCTATAAAATTGGGACATTTGGTCACCCTATCCCTGAAGAGGAGGAACACCTTTAATAAACCTGTTGCCTTGCCCCCTATGTGTCAATTTAGTATTTTGTGACAGCTCTTAAAGTGATACGGTCACTTTCCTATACCATTGGCCAAGAAGGGATGGCACAGGAGCTATTACAGTGTCTTTATGCCACCTAAAGTTTCATCCAGCACTGAGGAATCTTCCAATAGCTTCACTGGTTTTAGGGCATTTTTGTGCTGAGCAAGCTGCACCAAGATGTTAGAGAATTGAGCCCTAGACATTTGCAGCCATTTTACTTTCAGCAATGAATGAATGAATGAATGAATGAAGTAGTAAATTATAGAATCAATAAAATAATGTCATGACAGGCAATGGTCTTAGCAGACTAGCAGCCAAGTTATTTGTCAGCATCATGAAAAAGGAGAATTTTAAGGAAAGTTTTGAAGGAGGATTTAACTATATTGGTTTATAAACCAATATAGTTTAAACAGCACAACCCCTTCGTCTGGATGCAGCTATGCTGTGTAAATGTTCCTTATTGGTATAGTTTCTTTCTATAAACATGCAGAAACAAAACTATACTAATAAAGTAACCTTTATTCCAGTATAATCACATCTACACTACGGGTTCTACTGCTTTAACTGTATAAGTTTCTAGATAGCACTCTTTTAAGAACAAAAACTATAAGTAATAAAAATAATATAATCTTTTAAAGGTATTTCTTCAGAGTAAAATAGTGCTTTACATTTTTCACAGTTCTGTACAAACTTTAAGATTTAAAATATATATTTCTATTTAACTGCTCAATGTTAAATATTTTCTGAATTTAGCAGAATTAACTATTTACTGTACTTATACTGTTCTATACACTCTAATACTTTATAAAGTCTCGAGGACTGAGAAGGTGCAGAGGACCTAATCCAAAGTTCATTAAAGTCAATTCCCTTTGACTTCAGTGGGTTTGGATCAGACCCTAACTGAGCTCACACATAATCCAATATCTGGGATAGTTTAAAAGATCTAGTCCAGGCCACCTTAGACTACTTCTCCTTTGACTTTGAAATGCTATCCACAAAGTGGTGAAGGTCTTGTGATTTTAATTCACAGCATGAATCTGGTTGTTAGTTTTACAGTTTCTACTTGCACATACCAATACTGCATAAAAATTTCCATCCTATGGAAAAACAACAGCAAAAAAAAAATCTTGGGCAACATTTTATGTAAAGCTGATGAACCAGACTTCCCCCTCCTGTACGTCATAGTACGTCAGCAGTAAATCTGAAGCCAGTGGATTTACATAAGTGAAAAGTGGACATAAGTGAAGGAGAATCTCAGGACTGATATTTTGTAATATAAATAACCAACCCACAATATATCAAAAACAAGTAACTTTCTCCCCTTCCACATGCAGAATACATATGGAGATCACCCTGAACCTTACATAGTGACAGTAGAACAGAAGGTAAAGTGACATAAAGGGTTACATTTTGTCTCATCCTGACTATCCAAAATAAACTCATTATTTTTTATATATAGATTCCTCAAGGCCCCTCTTAAGGGTAAGCTTCTTTAAGGGCTAATCTATTCAAGTGGTACAGTGGCAGGACGGTCAGTGGAGCAGTTTGTGCTGCTGGCAGAGTGGCTGGCGCAGCAGAGCAGTTCGAGTGTCGGCTGGCAGAGCAGTTGGCAGAGCAGCTAGCAGATTGACTGGCAGAGCAGAGCAGTTCGTGGGATGGCTGGCGGAGCAGAACGGATTGCGGTGAGGACTGCAGCGGAACCCCACGGAGATGCGGTGCAGTCGGCCTCGGACCACGTAAGGTGCCCCTTAAACTGCGCTCCATTTCCACCCAGGCTGGGAGGTAAGACTCTGCAGGTTGACTTTTGAACTTTGCACTGACCAGGAACAGACTCTTGGGCTGTTGGACTTTTGGGACTATTGGGTGATTCTTGGGGTTGTGGGACTCAAGAGCCAAAAGAAAGGACACAGCTTATTTGCTGGGATGGGGGCTTCTGATTCATGGTTTGTTTTATTAATCCTGTTTGTGGTGTTTCCCCAATATAATGCCACATTGTTTCTCTCTGTTATTAAAAGGCTTTTGGTACACTCAGACTCTGTGCTTGCGAGAGGGGAAGTATTGTCTCTTAGAGACGCCCAAAGGGGTGGTATATGGTTGTCCCAGGTCACTGGGTGGGGCTCAAGCCGGTTTTGTATTGTGTTATTGGAATGGAACCCCTGGATCCTGAACCTGGCCCTGTTGCTGCCAACTCTGATGGGCAGAAGGGTTACATGCGTCTTGCTTACAATTCTCCTACTAATACATCCCAGAATGATGTTTGCTTTTTTTGCAACAGCATTACACTGTGGACTCATATTTAGCTTGTAATCCACTATGACCCAGAGATCCCTTCCTAGGCAGTCACTTTCCATTTCGTATGTGTGCAAATATTCCTTCCTAAGGGGAGTTCTTTGCATCTCTCCTTATTGAATTTCATCCCATTTACTTCAGACCATTTCTCCAGGTTGTCCAGATCATTTGAATTTTAATCCTATCCTCTAAAGCACTTGCAACCCCTTCCAGCTTGGTATCACTTGCAAACTTTGTGTGTTCTCTTTACACCATATCTAAATCATTGATGAAGATATTGAACAGAATCAGACCCAGAACCGATCCCTGAGTACCCCACTCATTATGCCCTTCCAGCATGACTGCAAACCACTGATAATTACTCTCTGGGAATAATTTTCTAACCAGTTATGCACTCACCTTATAGTAGCTCCATCTACGTTGTATTTCCCTATTTTGTTTATGAGAAGATCATGAGACACAGTATCAAAAGTCTTACTGAAGTCAAGACATACCACATCTACCATTTCCCCCCCCCCCCCATCTACAAGGCTGGTTAACTTATCAAACAAACCTAATAGCTTTCTTTGATATGATTTGTTCTTAAATAACAGTCAGCATGGATTTGTCATCATCTTCTAGGTGTTTGCAAACTGATTGCTTAATTATTTGCTTCATTATCTTTCAGGGTAGAGAAGTTAAGCTGACTCTCTGCAACTCCCCAGGTTGTCCTTATTTCCCTTTTTATAGATGGGCATTATATTTACCCTTTTCCAGTCTTCTGGAATGTTTCTTATCTTCCATGACTTTTCAAAGACAATTGCTAATGGCTCAGATATCTCTACAGTCAGCTCCTTGAGTATTCTAGGATGCATTTAATTAGGCCCTGGTGATGTGAAGACATCTAACTTGTCCTTTCCCCATTTTAGACTCTAATCCTACCTCATTTTCACTGGCATTCACTATGTTAGATGTCCAATTGCCACCAACCTTATTGGTGAAAACTGAAACGAAGTCATTAAACACTTTTGCCATTTGCACATTTTCTGTTATTGTCTCCCTTCCCCCCACATTGAGTAACGGGTCTACTGTGTCCTTGATCTTCCTCTTGTTTCCAATATATTTGTAGAATGTTTTGTTTCCTTTTATGTCCCTAGCTATTTTGATCTCATTTTGTGCTTTAGCTTTTCTAATTTTGTCCCTACATACTTGTGCTATTTGTTTATATTCATCCTTGTGATTTGACAAGTTTTCACTTTTTGTAGGACTCTGAGTTTCAGATCATTGAAGACCTCCTGGTTAAGCCAGGGTGGCCTCTTGCCATACTTCCTATCTTTCCTATGCAGTAGGATAGTTTGCTCTTGTGCCCTTAATGTTTCTTTGAAAAATTGCCAACTGTCATCAACTGTTTTTCCCCTTAGACTTGCTTCTCATAGGATTTTACCTACATGAACATAATGAAAATCATGGGTAAGAAAATGCTTTGTGGAACCTCACTGCTTGCATAGCCTACCACCCACTCTGGTTAAAGGTGAAAAATTCAGATGTGGAGCTATAAGCAGATCACAGGATTGGGAAGTGGCAGACCAGAGATCAAAAGTCACATCATTTACACTAGTATTAATCTCAGGTAACTGTACTGAAGCCAATTGAGTCACACTAGCGTAAAAATCAGTATAAGTTAGAGTATAGTTAGTATAAATTCTATTCCTGGATCTAACAAACATCCTATGCGACCTTGCATTTAACACAATCTTACCCTTTGCTTTAATAAGCTTCCGAGAGCTCCCCTCCAGCACATTTCTACAATTCTGAGCTAATCTCTGAGTCCATGTTTCCTCAGCTGTACAATGGGAATAACAACAGATAGGTGAATGCTATCTCAAAGAGCTATTGTAAGGCTAAATATGTCTAAACTGTAGAGACTCTCAGAGGGATGGTGCCAAATAAGTGCAAAATATTACCTAGATATCAAACTCCCCATAATTCAGGTATGTTCAGTCCATTTGCAGAGAAGTCATTTTTAAAGCATGGATGGAGATCTGAGTTCAGATCTTGAATACCTCCAGACGTCGGGGACATTCAGTTATGGTTTGGGCCTATTTCTAACTGTACTGTATTAAGAAGCAGAATACTGATGTCTTATACACTCAAAATAGACTAACAGGCTGCATTTTTAATATAATTCATGGCCAAGTCGAGACCCTGATATCTTACAAAATGATTCCATGCGGGCAGAGCCCCTGGTGCCTAAAAAGTGAAAATGGGGCTCGAGGCTGGTGCAGTGGTCTGTCTTTGCATAAGAAGTTGCAGGAGTGGGGCTCTAGTTTGTTAACAGTCTGCATAACAGAAATTTACTGTGTCCTCTTTTATGTCAAGTTTTAGTCTGGATCAATTTTTTACAGCTGAATTTAAAACATTTGGAGAATCAAATTGCAACAGAAATGCTATTATAGATGGTGCCACTGCAAGTAGGAGCTGACATTTTCAGAAACGAAAAGCAAGTCTGCCATCTGGAGTCTTTTAGTGTTTCTGAGGTGAATTTTTATACTGGAAAACAAATCTTACGTTAAGGTTTTAAAATGAAGTTGGATCAAGACAACAAGTTTAACAACATGCCACACCAAGATATGATATCTCCCCATGTCATGAACTGCAGTTTCACCTACCCCACAATCTCTCTCAACACTTTTACACTTGAATACTAATATTCTCAAAGTGTTAACATAACATTGGTGTATATCCTTCACATTTATGTATGTTAGAGAACAGCACTGAGAAGACCTCAAAATGATTACTACATTATTTTTTACTATATCCATGTATTTGTTACAATAATACCTAGGCTTTCACAGCTCTTTTTACACAGCACTGTATGGCTACATAATGGCAGTGGGATACAACAGCATTTTCCTTCACTGGAAGCCCAAATCCATATTATTTGAGTTAAAGCAGAATCTTTGTTAGCTGTTGGCAGGATAAGGCCTGTGAACCCAGTTACGGTTCTGATTCCATCCTGTAGAGAGCAAGGATTTAAATCACCCCCAAAGTTTTCCTTAAACTTTAATTTCATTTTCTATTTTAAGGTGAGTGGTGGCACTCCAGAGATAAATCCAATCCTGCAGTGATCTCCATATGGGCAATCAATGGGAATCTATTGGACAGCAGAGGTCCACCTAGATCAGTGATTCCCAAACTGGGGTTCATGATCCCCCCTGGGGGTTCACAAAACATTACAGGGGGTTCTCAGGGAAAAATTCCCTAATGGCAGACAAAGCTGTCCCTAGGAACCCCAGGCAGCATGAGGCCAGCAGCCTGGACCCCTGGACTTCCAAGAGCTAAGCAGATCAAAGCAAGCATATATCACACTGAGGAGATTTAAACTTCAAGACTCTTTGTAAGAAATGGAAATGGAGGTCAGTAGCGTAGCTGGGGGGCAGGGGGGAGGATCAGGGGGAGTGGCTACCTGCGTCCCGGGACTGCGTTCTCATCCTGCTGCCCAGCTGCCTTCACGGATGGGCCGGGCGGCAGGGAGACCGGTGAGCGGGACAAAAGTTGGTCCAAGTTTGGGTGCGATCAGCACCCCATGGCAGGCATAGGAGGGGAGTAGCTGCGGAGCAGAGCCCTGGAAGGCACCGCTGTAAGGGCTGGAGCCGCCTGGCAGCTGGGAGCTAACTTTGTCCCTGCGAGTCTTGGGTGTGAAGTGGTGCCCTTTTTTTTTTTTTTGGGTGCTCGCTTTCCCCGATGTTAAAACCTGGCTACACCACTGAGGGAGCTGGATATATCTTGCTGTTCTAAAAATTAAATAGGCAGCTAGTATGTTTTTTTTTTTTTAATTATTATGAAGAATGAGTTTAAGCTTTGTTGTAATGAGTGTTGTTTGCCTGGACTGCTCAAGACCTGAATGCTTGTATAGGAGGAACTCTTGGAGTTGGCTTCTTAAATACCTTCACGCTTCACATCAAGGATTCATTGATAAAACATAGGAGCCTTGGCTTACAACAGGCTTATTCAAAGTGATACAGGCTATGAAAGTGAGATCTTGGAAGAGTGTTGCCATTTTCATAATGTAATAAAAATACTTTAATGATAAATAATAATAAAAAATCATGTGTAATAAGCATGTCATAAAAACAAATTTTATATTTCCAAGATCATTGTTTTTATAATTTATACTCAGATAAAGGAGAAAATCCCTGGAAATGTTAATGGGGGTTCATGAGACTTGACATTCTATTGAAAGGGGCTCACAGGTTGTTAAAGTTTGGGAATCAGTGACCTAGATTGACCTCATTGCAGAATCAGTGACCTAGATTGACCTCATTGCAGAATCATTGCCCAAGTTCCTAATCTCACCAAAGATGTAGCCATGTTTGAAAATCATTTTCAAACTACAGTATGTTCAAATAGACTCCCATCCCCAAACCTGTTAAAACATTTGCAGCTGGCTTTTCTGGACAGGGCAATACTATGTTCAAAACCACTTTAAAAACCTGTTCTCGCTATTAACCTCTACCATGTCTCTCATATGATTTTGGAAACTGGTGCAGCCCTCTTCACACTCAAAGCCAGTTCAGAAAGATCCCTGTTTGAATTGTGTTTTGAGATAATGTTCAATCAGTAATGCTGAATAAAAGCAATAAAAACACTTTTGCTTTTGACTTCATGCTAAGAACTGCATCGTGCTAACAAGCTGTACATAAAAAGCCATTTGCAGAGCACAAGTTTTATAGTTCCAGCAAAACCAAGGCATAATGCTGCATACTTTCAAGCAGCATGTTCTATTAACTATTTACATAGTAGTAGTAGCCTTCATTATTTGTATGACTGCAGCAGCCTGTCAGAGCAGGACCACATTATGCTAGGTTCTGTACAAACACAGAACAAAAAAGATAGTCTCCAGCTCAAAAAGCTTACAATCTAAGCAAAAGACAAGACAAACTCCATACCTTTTAAAGATCACTCCTGAGACAGGGAGGATGGGGCTACATTTATGCTCTTTGTAAATGCAGACTTCAATGCATTCATCTAACTCCTCGACGACTTCAGCTGTGAAAGTGATCACAATGGTATAGCTAGGTAGCTAAAACTTCTTCAGTTAAGTCTATTTTTACTGACAGTGAGACTGTACACCAACACTTAACTAGCATTCCTCATGAATGGCAACCAATTTGAAGGGCTTCTTCAAGACTTCTCTACTGCGGTGGGAGATATGCCAGGCCTGATGCAGTCCTGTTTGCCATTTGCGAAACCGAGCTGTTTGCTGTTTCCCCATATGTTCTCCAACAGGAGAGCAGCTCTACCTGTTCTCCAGCTGTTCAGTATCAGCAGGAATCAGGATCTATTAATGTTGCTCAGTGAGAAACCCTGTGACCTTACCCTTAAAACCTGTTCTTAACAAGTCATGGGAGAAGGCACTGGATTCTCCCACAGTTGCAGACATTCCCATTCCTCATGGGGAAGTGCTAAAGGTGACTGATAGGGAAACATCACCTGTAGAGTAGGTTATGAGATAAGGCGTATTGGTCAGTGTACTTTGGTAGAGATGGGAAAAGAAGGGAAGCGGATGGGAAGCAGAGGGTTGATTAAGGTGACCAGACAGCAAGTGCGAAAAATTGGGATGGGGTGGGACATAATAGGAGGCTAGATAAGAAAAAGACCCCAAAATCGGGACTGTCCCTATAAAATCCAGGACACCTGGTCACCCTAAGATTGATAGAAGAATGGTCCCTTTACATTGGGTGCCTATGCTAGATCAGGGTAAGGTATAGAAAATGTTTCAAAACATAATAGGGAGCACTGCAGCAGGAAATGGGACATATTAGAAGGAGATCAATGTGTGTGCGGGGGAGTCAGCAGGGTTAGGTGTAAGAATGTGCACCAGAACAGCATACAGTGTGTTGGTGGAGTGATGGAGGAAACAACACTGGTGCAGAAATGTGTGGGTGAGCAGTGTAGTGTGAGTGCAGATGAAGCACCAGCACTAGGTATGGGTGGGGTCTCTGTGGGGGAGCAGCACTGGCACCGAGAACTAGGGTATGTGCTGGGAATAGCACTGGGTCTGGGTTCAGGGGGAACAGGGTTGGGGGTAGTTGGAGTATGTGTGTGGGGGAGGAGATCTGGGTGTTGAGGGGTCTGGGACTGAGTAAAGTTGGGTACTGGAAGGAGCAGGGTTGGGCATGGCACTGGTGGGAGCAGGGCTCGGCGTGGCTGAATCGGGGTGCTGGTGGGAACAGGGCTGGGTCGGGGTGGGGTGCTGGGGGGAACGTGGCTGAGTTGGGGTGCTGGGGGAAACGGGTAGGGTGCTGGTGGGAGCGTGGCTGGGTCGGGGTGCTGGGGTGGGAGCAGGGCTCAGTGTGGCTGGGTCCCGGTGTTGGGGGGCACAGCTGGGTGGGATCATGTGGGTGCCCAGCGCATAGCGCAAGCAGCAGTGGATGGAGGACGAGGCGCTCCGCGATTCCCCGCCGACTCTCGGAGGCCGCAGGCCGGAGGCGGGCCGCGCCGATTCGTGTCCAGGCGACGCTAACGCGACAAGCCTGCAGCCCGAAGTACCATAGAGAAGCGCGCCGGGCTCTGAGATCGCGTCACTTCCGCTTTCTATGGTTTCGGCGGAGTGTGGTCATTTCTTGTTGCCGGTCTGTGCCGTGGTGGCGCGGCTGGATGACGCATATGGGCTGCGCCGTGCTGGCTGACGCGTGGCTGTCGCGGTTTCTCAGTGCCTAGGAGGGATGGGGCCGCACGTGGGTGTAGTGGTGAGGCGGCTCCCCAGGTAAAGCGAGCGGGAGACCGGCAAGGAGGCCGCGGGAGTGGGAGGTGCCCTCCTATAGCTCTCCAGAGCGCGCCCACCCCTTCCCCACTTCCCCTCTCTGGCAGGGGGAGGGCACGTGGGGGTCAGGCTCCTTCCGGGCTGAAGCCTCCGGCACAGTTGGGCATGGAGAAGTGTTACCCGTTTGTGTGGGGGCCAGGGCGCACTCTTACACCTGGCCCAGAGCAGTCTCGCTTGTGTCCGAGAAGGGGTGTTTAAAAGAATCAGCCACGACTTAATAAATGAGGAGTTCTTGGAGGATAACTTCTCTTTTTACACTGTGCAAATTTTAGTCAGTTTGTGTGCGTAGGCCACACGCTTGAGTTCTTGCAGAATTCCTCGAGAATGGCACATATAGCACCTCTCTTTAAAAATGGTTAACAGAGGACCCAGGGGTTAAATTATAGACCATGTAACTTACATACCTGGAAAGATGATAGAAAAAAATTATTAACCAATCAGTTTGTAAGCACATGGAGGGTAATTAGTAATAGCCAACAAAGATTTGTCAAGAACAAATCATGTTGAAACAATTTAACTTGCTTATTTGACAGAGTAATTGGCCCAGTGGCTATGAGAAGCAGTAGATGTGATTTCTTGACTTTAATGTTTTTAGTAGAGTCCTGCATGACAGTCTCATAAGCAAACTAGGGAAATAGGGTCTAGATTAAATTAGTATATGTGAGTGCAAAACTAGTTGCAACACTGTAGTCATAATAATGATTAGTTTGCCATCAGACTGGATGGACATATCACATGGATTCCCTGGGTCTAGTACTATTCAATATTTTCACAAATGATTTAGATTACAGAGTAGAGCTAGTACTTGTTTGGAAGTAACAGAGAAGGAGAGGGGCCTCGGAGTATTGGCGGATCATAGGGTGGACTATGAGCTGCCAGTGTGATATGGCTGTGAAAAAAGCTAATGTGGTCTTGGGAAGTATCAACGTATTTTCAGTAGAGATAAAGAGGTGCTAATACCCTTATCGGCACTGGTGAGACATCTGAAATACTGTGTGCAGTTCTCATCTCCCCTGTTTAGGGTTGAATTCAAACTGGAACAGGTACAGAGAAGGGCTACTAGAATGATCTGAGAAATGGACAATCTCTCTGATGAAAGGAAACTCAAAGAATGTAGCTTGTTTAGCCTAATCAAAAGAAGGCTGAAGGGAGATGAGATTGCTTTCTATAAATATTAGAAGGATAAATACCAGGGAGAGAGAGGAATTAAAGGTCAGTACCAATGTAGACACAAGAACAAATGGATATAAACTGGCTATCAGAAAGTTTAGGCTTGAAATTAGACAAAGATTTCTAACTATCAGAGGAATGGAGTTCTGGAACAGACTTCCACAGGAAGCAGTGGAGGTGAAAGACATATCAGGCTTCAAGATTAAGCTTAATAAATTTATGGAGGTGATGGTATGATTGCCAAAATTGGGCTTTAATTCATCTTTTACTTTTAGCGGTAAATATGTCCATTGGTCTATGATAGGATGTTAGATGAGGTGGGATCTGAGTTACTACAGAGAATTCTTTCCTGGGTGTCTGTCTGGTGAGTCTTGCCCATGTGTACAGAGTTTATTTGATCACCATATTTGGTGTTGGGAAGGAATTTTCCTTCAGGGCAGATTGGCAGAAGACCTGGGGTTTTTTTTGCCTTCCTCTGCAACATGGAGTATGGTTCACTTGCTGGAGCATTCTCTGCACCTTGATGTCTTTAAACCGTGATCTGAGGACTTCAGTAGCTCAGACATAGGTTAGGGATTTATTACAGGAGTCGTGGTGAGATTCTGTAGTCTATGTTGTTCAAGAGGTCAGACTAGATGATCATAATGGTCCCTTCTGACCTTAAAGTCTATTAGTTAATTGAGGGAAGTCAGGAGATATCAAGGCCACAATACAAGTGTGTCTGCAGCAACTTTCTCCAGCAGGGCAAAGACTGACACAGTGCCCTCATTAGCCACCTTATCCAAGGGGCTAGAGTCTCTGTTCTCTGTCTTTTAGCTACTTGTAGAGCCCACAATAGACAAATATATGCCTGCTGATTTTCCAGAGATCTGGTGGTACCTTTTCCTTTACTGAGCCTGGGGGTGTTGGTCAGGGCTCTGTACTGCAGTTGGAAATAGATACTAGAAGATGGCTCTGGAGCTCAAGGGATCTGTTCCTTCAGGCCATGCAGCACCTCTTGGAGCTCGTTCATGTTAGGTTTTGTAAATTGCCACTTGTTGCAAAATGTAATTCAGGCCTAAAAGAAGTTGGCAGCATGCCTTTAAATATATTCTGTTAATGAACATCAGGTTTGGGAGTAAATATTGGGAATAAAAATGAGGAAAGTGGTATAAACTAGGACACTAAGGTGGTTGGTTGCACACTGGCAATTCATGAACATGTATAAAAGTTATACAAGACATCTTTTATAGTCAGACTGCCATAGGCTCTTGGTAAACTGAAAAAAAATCTGGTATATTAGCACTCTGGCAATTGTCATTTGGTCTGCTCCCAAGAATGGGGCAGAATAGCAAAGAGGAAGCAACTATGCGATAGCCTCGAAACAAAACAGTTTATAGATCCAACAGAGTTTAACTATATGCCACAATCTGCTCTCAGATACATTGATGTAAACTGTGCATTGAGAATAACTCAACTGAAATCTAACGAATTCTGCACACCAGAGAAACTAGAGCAGATTTTGTCCCCAAATAACTAATTTATATAATTGTCTCTCGAGGTTATGATAGGGGCAACTGGAAAAAAAAATTGCAGTAATGCCAGGGCTATAAAATATGTCAGAAGCATTTAAACATGCACTGACATTTTTGGAATATGCCCATTAAATATTCAGCATTGAACTAACCTGCTGATTATAGCCAGGACTTCCTTCTGTATGTGTGCAAACTTTCTTTGAAACTTCTAGGCACTTCAGAACTGGCAGTGGTTTGTATGTGTTCACACATGCTATTTGTTTATTTTTTCCCCCTATTTCTTTAAAAACAACAACTATTTGCTAATGCTAGAAACATGTTTAAATCCCTAAAATGAGTTTGACAAGTCTGTTTATGACTTTAAAGGGTGATTGCTTGTACACTATTCATACTAATCCTAATTTAGGAATTTGAATTGTGCAAAGTTGTATATGTTAAAAAAACCCACCACCATTGACTTGGCATGTCCAGCTAGAAACTTCTATCAAAGCTTACTGCAACTCATTCAGCACATTTAATTTTTGAAATGCTTTATCTGCCATTCAACTTGGCTTTCTTGTTTCAGATTGAAGCCATTCAGCAGATTACAAATAATATTACAGCACTTGGTAAGTGTAGGGTTCTATCTGGGAGCATTTGAAGCCAATTTGTAACTCTCGCCCTTTGTGTGATAGAGAATAAGTGTATAGTTCTTTAGTTTATCCAGTCATGGCAGTATTATACTGTAAATTCAGCTTTTTAATGTTTAGGTCTAATGTTGCCAGTTACACTTCAGCTGGAATTTACTACAAATTCCTCTTACAATACAGGTTTATTAGTTTTTGGCACCCCACATATTTTGACTGATTGTTCTCTGTCTCCGTAGTTTCAAAGTGTTTTCAGTATGCTAAATTTTCTTCTGTATATTTTAGTTTACTTGTTTTAGTTTTGAGTTTTAAATTGAGATTGCTAATGAAAATCATTTTAGTAACTTTTGTATAATATTGCCAAACATGTTTGGACAAGGCCATTTATCATGATCTTATGTGTATGAGTAGGAGAACAGAGAATTGTCTTATACATCTATCATCATAACTGATGCAAGTTTTTTCAACATGCAAGTCTCAATGAAACAAATTTGCAACCATATGTTCTAAATAAAGTCATTGATGAACATAATGTATTTCAGAACAACTTTTGTGTTGTGTATTCTATTTCCAAGTGTTCCTGCAAATTAATAACCTCGAAGTTAGTATAATATTCTTAGTATGGTTTTAGGAGCAATATTAAAGTAGCGGAAATAAATCAATCTTTAAATAGAGAGATGTGTTGGAAAATGTTAGTCTAGAATTCTGTCAGAATACTCACGACCTTCACCACAGTTACCGTGAGTTTTGAGAATGTTTATGGAATAAACATAACCATATGGTTATTCAACATGGAGACATTTTACTTCATCTTCCTATTTTTCAATGTACAGAATATGTCCAAACACACAGGTTCTGCAGCAGAAGTGTTATTGGAAAAGAGAGGATGTGCTGGAGTAATAACAATGAATAGACCAAAGGCTCTAAATGCCTTAAATCTTTCCATGATTCGACAGATTTATTCACAGTTAAAGGTTAGTGGCTTTATTTTAACTCAGCCTAAATTCATACCTCTTACATTTTAAGTATAAAGCTGTCACTTTTTTGTTCTTTCTAATCAATTTTTAACTTTTTGTATAGAGTCACTGACCCAGTCGTTAAAACCCTGCTTCAACAGGTGCTTAAACTTGCACCTAACTAAAAGTGTGAGTAGTTCCTTTGAATTCAATTAGACTACTCACAGTTTTAAATAAGGCATGTCCTTAAATACCCTCATGACCTATGGATTAGATGGAAGAATCCATATTTGGATTCCCTAACTAACTTTCTACATTTTAGTGAAATGCTGAACCGTGTTGCATATATGCAGATATAGGTGCCTTTCTCCAAAGGTTATGTAAGCAAGGCTGGGGAGTATTTGAACTAGTCCAAATCCTGACTGTCTAAATGTAGAAATCATACCATTTTAAATATACCAGTATAGTTAGTAGTACAACCCCCTTCTTTAGTGGGGATGCACTTTTTATAACAGGTCTTTGGAGCAGAGTCCAGAGCTGGAGCACAGAGCAGCGGAGCTGCAGGTTTTTGCCTGGAGTGGAGCCGAAGCATCGCTCCAAAGCCCTGCTTTATAACTGCATCAACACTGGGGAGGCTGTACGACTATAATTATTTCAGTTAAAAACAAAATCATGCTCCACTGATGTAGTTATACTGGTACAAAACACTGTGTGTAGACCAGGCTTTAATCAATTCATTTGGCTGAAATCCATCAGTGTTATAAGGCATGTACTTCCTGCCCAGTCTACTTGGGGCTTTAACACCCTGGTCTCCTACTGGCTGAACGTTGAGCCCCAGTTAATACCATCTCAATCACAGAGTCTTCTGCTGTGGAAGTGGGGTAGCACTGGTAGTAATTCCTCACAGGCCAACTGCTCTAAGGTATGGCAACTCCTACCAGGAATGACGACAGTCCTCACAGGGCACATACTTCTAATAGCAGCAACTGTTTCCTCTGTTGTTCTTCTGATGGTATTGACACTGGAGCTGTCTATTTGCAGATTCAGGAAGACCTCTCCACTTTTTGGAATGTTAATTTATGTAAACTGAATGTTTCTTCAGGGGATACAAACTTGTTTTTAAGAGTGAAATAATGGATTTGGCAGACGTTGATGGCACCCACCCAGAAGCGGTTTCTACTCAGCTGCATTAGTGGATTATCCCCAAGTCCTGCCTTTTGTATGTTTTTAGGGCTCAGCTGAAATTTAAGTAGGATATGATTCATTTTCTGGAAGGAGTAAGAAGAATGACTAAAGACAGCATTGGGGAATAGTTGTGTTTTTAAATGAATATATATATATATATATATATATATATGGAATAATATTTTTGTCCTTCCTCTTAGACATGGGAGAAGGACCCTGAAACCTTTCTAATAATTATAAAAGGAACTGGAGGAAAGGCTTTCTGTGCAGGGGGTGATATCAGAGGTAAGGACTTGAGAATGTATTAAATTCATACTGGTCACTATTTTACAATTGTGGCATACACCTTTCAGTGATTAGTTACTTCAATAGTCATATCCCCCATTCTAAGTATAGGGCATACATGAATTAGTGATATTGAGGTAAATAGATTCTGTTGTGCAAGAATCATCAAGATTTTAATGTGGCCACTGTAAAATATTTTTGTATCTTAAATGAACTGCTTTTCAGTTTATGTAGAGAGAGAAAGCAAAGTCTTATTGGCCCTCGGACAGCTAAATTTTGTTATAATAGTTGAAAAATAACTATGATTAGCTGGCTAAAAAACTTAAAACTAGGCATGACTGAATTGAATGTGGTAGGAAGAGGGAAGCATTTGAAGAACTTACCCTCAGGAGCAAGGAATATTTTTGAGGAGGCATCTGTCCTTGCAGTCTGGTGGCCCTGTTAGACAACCCAGTGATATTGAAGACCCAAATAGTCATGGGAGCAAAACACACTTGCTTATATTTATGACTTGCTATAAAGATTGTGCCCTTTTAGACAGATCTGATGGCAGTGATCCATGAATTTGGGAGCTCCTGACTAGATTACTTTAGCTCATTTAAGAACAAACCATGTTCCCTGAAAATGCTCCAGAAGCTGAAAATGCAAGAGACTGTCTGCTCATTGTAAACTAGTGTCTTCTCAGCACTGGGTCCTCATTTTCCAGCATTCAGAGTCTTTAGCAGGAATATTTTTAGCTATTTAAGAAATTGGCTTTCCCTCTGATCATGAGCTCCCATAATCATTCCAGTGAAACTAAACTATGAAGCTGTCAGCCAGTAGGAAAGGTTCATGAATGCCAGAGGCATAATCTACGTCCAGCTCTCATAAGTTATCAGATATCTTCCCACAAGAAGTTAGTGTGGAAAAATATGCATCATAATAAAACACAGTATAATCTTCCTTGAGTTAAATAATTAAAATATATATATTTTTAAAGTCTACTGGTAATTGCCACACTTCCATTTGCTGCACTGGAATGCTGCAGAAAACAAGGGCCGCTCCTACAGAATTTAAGTCCATCTTGCAGCATATACAAGACTTTGTTTATTGTGAATATTTAATATTACAAGGTCGCTTTTGTTGTGCTGGTTAAATTTTTAATGCAATAGTTTTATTTTTGTCTTATTTTACAGCTGTCACAGATGCAGGAAAAATTGGAGATGTGCTAGCACAAGATTTCTTCAGAGAAGAATACATCCTGAACAATGCTATTGGTATGTGTACACAAAGCAATTTCCAAATCTAAAATACCTCTAGAATATTTGTGGGTTTGATTTTTTGTAATAGTGGCTCTAAAGCATAAATTCAACACTTAATTTTATAGAACTGGTAACAGAGGTAAAGATGAAATCTGAAGGTATTTTTTCTGACTAAATGCCAGTTTTGGTAACATCTCTAATTTGGCAGTGGGGAATCCCCTTGTTTTAGGGGTGGGGATAAGTAGGTTATTCATTTCCCATTTTAAACTGTTAAACATCTTCTCTATTTCATCTTGAGGATTGTCAGTAACTATATTTCAGTTAAGGGGAAAGTGATTCCTAGATTTGCAGATGAAGAGTTCTAGATAAACGTGAAGTAGTATTTGTTTACTTTAGAAAAGTCACAAAGAAGATGTGACAATATGCATAAAATGGGCGTTCCTGTATTTACTGTTTAATAATGTAAGAATGTAGTAACACAATGAAATTAGAAGGCAATACGGCTTTACAGATTGCATAACAATTTGTAGCACAGTTCCACTGATTATTACTCTGGCAAAGGGCTTAGTAGGATTCAGAATAACATGGGACATGTGAATAATCTGTTTACAGCCAGAATATAAACTGTGCGTGGGTTAACACTACCTCATTCTTCAGAATACAAGTCAACCACTAGCAGTTTGGGGTCAGGAAGAAGCTTTTCCTGCAGATATGTTTAATGAATATTCTGGGCTTTAAGCCTTCCTTGGCAGCATCTGGTACAAGAGACAGAGAGACAAGATACTGACTATAGGGACCATTGTTTTGATGTTGTGTGGCAATTCAGGTGTAGCTAAAGGATGTTTTCAGATTAAAATTTTATATTTCTGAAAAGTTAGTATTATATTGTACAACACCTGTAGATTATTAAAACAGGCCTGGTCTACACTAAAAAAAAAACAAAACAAGTTGCTTGCTATGACGCTTATAGTTGTGAAAAATCCACAACTCTGAGGGATGTAGTTAAGCTGACCTAACCCTGCATATAGACAATGCTAGATCAGTGGAAGAATTCTTCCATTGACCTACCTACCACCTCTGTGGGAGGTAGATTGCCTACATGCCAATCAGAGAACTTCTCCTGTTGGCCTAGGTAGTGTCTAACTGATGTGCTACAGTGGTACCTTTGTAGCATTTAAAGTGTAGACAAGCCCTGAGAATTTAAACATCTAACTGGTGTTCTCTCACCATTGACTATTGAAAGATAGACAAGTCAGTTTTATAGTTTTAGTTTCTTGTTCTCATGCTCTTGCAGAATGCTACAATGTTTGTACAGTAAAGAACATAGACTAAGTAAACCTTTTCCCTTGGCCTTAAAGCACATACAAGTGTTTCTATTGATAATGGCTTTATGAAAGCATATAAAGCAAATGTGTAGTTTTGCTAAATTTGGTCTGATAACATTCCTATGAGTGAGATTTTCAGAATTCCAGTTGGTACATGTGAGATTTTGTATTACATATTGAAAGCACCTCTAGTGCGTATCTCAAGTTGTCAGCAAATAATCCATTTTATTTATGCAGTCAAAGCAGAGATGTAGTATGAAAAATCGGCTTAACAGCCCAGGTAGTAATATTGCATGTTTATCTGGGATGATTGGGTTAAAGTGCACTTTCTTGGTAAACACTATTTCACACTACTCAATGTGGAGATCCTGTAGTGAAATACCATCTTGTATACACTTCTACACAAAGAGACAGGGTTAAAATTGATGTGGGAACTAAAACTCTACAGTTTTTTGAATTTTGTTGCTAGTTGCTATAACTACATGGGTTGGGATTTAACAGTTTTAGATTTAATTTAAAACACTGACTAAAAAAGCATAGCTTCATTCAAAAAAAAAAAAAAAAAAAAAAAAAAAAAAAAGCTGTTCTCGAAGGAATTGGGAACTTGGTTTTGCTCCTCCTAAGCTACTCTGGATGTTTATATTTAAGACGAAGTGTGTGAAAATCTAATGTAGGTTTCTTTGCTGGTTGCTTTTTAAATGCATTCTTAAGGATGGTAGAAGTGCCTCTAGAATTCACCCCCTAGAGAATTAACTGAAAAAATCATAATGAAGTTTTATATTATTTATGAACTACTTCAAGTACCTGTACTGTTGAGTGGTGACATAAAATGAATAAAATTATGTATTTAATGGCTTATCCTTTTTATTGTATAAAGTAATTTGTTAAAACTACAGCCAGTTAAGTGAAATATTTGTGGTATCTGTGCATCATAGGTATTTTCTTCTAGGCTGGGGTTAAGTACACAAAACTATATTACTTATTCCTAATTGTAACATTTCTGTTAGGTACCTGCCCGAAGCCGTACGTGTCACTTATTGATGGGATTACAATGGGAGGTGTAAGTAAAATATCTTTCTAAGTGAGATAGTTGAGATGGCTTGTCTATGTTAATGTAATATTTGATTAAAAACATTGAGTGAAGCAAAACTGACAGTAACTCCTTGCTTAATGTTGTAGTTATGTTCCTGAAAAATGCTACCTTAAGTTAAGCTATGTTAAGTGAAGCTAGTTTCTGTATAAGAATTAATGTAAATGGCATGGGAGGTGGGGTTACGTTCCAGGGAATTTTTTCTCAGAAGACTATATAGTCTTTTGTCTTGTGAAAAAAATTCCCTGGAAGTGTGTGTAACACACATATACTGTGTATTTGTGTGTAAACAAACAATACCGTACACAGCTATGATGATCGTAAAGCTTGGTTGAGGTGGTGGAGTGAGAAGGTGGGATATTTCCCAAGAAATGCCGTGCTGCTAAATGGTGAACTAAAAGTTGGTTGAGCCCTCAAGAGTTAACACATTGTTAATGTAGCCTCACACTTTACAATGCAGCCAGAATGGAGGGAGGAGACACAATAGATACATGGCAGTGGCTGCAAACATTCCCTGTGGAAAATGAATGTGATGATGAACCCCTGCTATGCCACTGAAGTGCACCACAACTTCACTTTTCAAAGTGCTGGGAGGGGTGCATGCGTGAGACAGAAGCACACACCATTTGTGTGAGCACGCTGCACATTGCCCCTTTAAGTAAGCTGACCCTGCTGTGAGTACACTGCCTTTTCAAATAGATCAGCAAGTTGAGACAACAGCTGCTGTCAGCAAGTTCCCTCCATCCTGAGCCCTGTCCTGTTTCCCCATCACCCCACTCCGTGGAGATGAGGTACAGGAGCAGGGGAGAGGGACACCCTGACATCAGCACCCCTCTTCCCCCAACCCTCTGCACAGGAAGTAGGAGGCTCCCAGGAGCAGCTCCAAGGTAGAGGGACACTTGAACTGCCTGGAGTTGGTAGCCTGCTGGGCAGCTGCCACACAGGGAACTTAGGGGAGATGATGGTGGGCTAACAGTCCACCCTGCTTCCAAGTCCCCCACTAGCTAGCTCCAATTGGCTGCTCTTCCTGCAAGCAGTGGACAGAGCAGGAGGCTGCTAAACAACTTTATAAGGGAGCATTGTGCAACTTTAAATAAGCATGTTCTCTAACTGATCAGTGACAATGAAACAACGTTAACTGTGAAAATGTTAAGTGAGGAGTTACAGTATAATGTCATTTAACTGAAGTCATTTTAAGATATTATTGGGTGATACTTGGCTCACATTTAGAAAGCAGTTAATTTTGAAGTGTAATGAAGTCTCTCTGACTTAACCCATTAATATACTGAAGAGGTAATGCAGCTTCTCTCAAGTGAGGAGTGCAGAAAATAGAAAAAATTGATGTGACACCATATATAATTAACTCTGGAAGCTTGCTTTTCATCTGTAGAATACCATCCATGCCTGTTGCATACTCATGACAACTTCAAGAATCTAGTTCTTGATACATTGCAGCCCCAAAATGAATTTAAGAGATGGTTTTACTTATTGCTTAGTTTTAACTATATAACTTACTGTTTTGCTAAGACTAGTTGACATTTATTCTCTGATTGGAATTAGATGCACATATTGTTAATGAGCTACTCTTTCACATGAAACAGGAGAGGAAATACTTCTAACTAGGCAAACTGAATAGGCTTAAGGGAAATTGTATTAATTAGTGACTCAGAATAACATCATGTGCCAAACATTCACTGCAAATTCTTTGAAGGTGTGGTTACCTGATCCTCTTTATAGCATTCACATTTGGTAGGTGTAATCAGAGGGAAGGAGATTACATCATATATAAGAGAGTTCTGCCACAGCAGAGCAGACTGCTATTTTTAATGATTCTGTTCCTGTTAAAGATAAACTTGTGCTTTTCTCTGAGGATTTGGTAGTAGCTTTGAAGGCAGCAGTGGATCTTGCAGCTTATTAAGCAAGCTGGAATTTTGGTATAAGAACCCTGAAAGAGTGGGGATATTAGCATACAGAATCTGCAGAAAAATCTCTTCCAGCTATGGTCAGTTTGCCTTTGACACTATCCCTAGTTAGCTTACTTTCACAAAGGTTAGAAGTCTGAAATATAAATACTAGTTGTAACTGATTAGCTAGCACTGAATGCACACATTAAGAAACAAAATGGTACTAATGATACCATATTATATACAATATTATGAACAGAGTACTCAGAGCTATTGCTGTGATCTCTCTTTAATTTGGCTTTTGATGATAAGTCAAATCCTAGCAGAGCACATTGTATGATGGAAAATAAAGTTTTTATATTTGTGGTGTGAGATCTGGAAATTGTTCAGCTTAGGTCCTTGAGTGATGTGGTGTCTGTATGGGCTGAGTTTTCATTTTTAGGTAAGAATATCTGTGTGATCACTGGAAGATCTTAGTTTTCAACCCAGTGATAAAGCATCTTAATACTATCCTTGGAGATTGTTTAATGCTATTTTACTGTTGATGTTTGAGTGAAAAGCAACACTGACAGAAGTAGTACTAGCAGTAAAAGTGGTGTCTGACTACAGCAAGCTGTGGAAATAAGCCATGGGAAGGCAGTAACTATCAATTGACTATAAATTTCTTAGTTTTGCATATTTTATATATATAAAAATCTGCTAGCAGGTGAAAGAGGATAGCATTTGTTGCTTGGCAGATGATAGGGCTAAGAGTCCTTGGATGAAAGCAAGGTTTTTTGTTCCTTCCTTGACTAGTTTTATCTAGCTTATTATTTTCATCCCTTCTAATATACACAGCTTACCATACCAGTGCCTACCAGTATGTAGGCAGTTTTTCCAGAGTTAAGTTATTAAATGGAAAAAAAGGCAAACTTTCCACTTACAAACCCTCACATCTAGCACAAACACTTGGCATCTCATTGAGGGAAGATAAGCTCAAGTTGTGGTTATACAGTTGTCCTGACCTCCTTTCACCCCTCTCATTTACTGTTTGTTACCAGCCTTGTTCTCCCCGGCCTCTAGGCTCTTTTCCATCTTTTTCTTCCCACCTGTAACGAGGCACACCCTGCCCTCATGTCACTTCTCAGTTTATTCCCCATCCAGGAGAAAGAAAAAGTACAAACAAAAAACCCAGAGTCATGTCATTTTTATACCAACCCTTTGGCCCCTCATTTGGGGCTTATCTGTCTTTGACTCTAAGGTTTGAGGCTTGTAGCCCCTTAATGTGTTGAGGGACAGCTAGGGGAAACTACCCACATTCTCTCTTTTGGGTTACAGCTCAGGGGCCCTGTGTTGGACAACTAACAACCACACCTTCTAATCCTTGCTGTTTTCCTAGGCTGCTCCTACCTTTCACTTGTTTGTCAGCATCCCTCATAGGAACATGGACTCCGCTGTTCCCATTCTGGAGTTTTCTCCTTGTGGGGCTTCTTCCCAGTCAGCTACTGAGGTGCTTTCTCAAGGTCCTTCTTAATCTTCTTGGGTTATGCTGTAGGCAGTATCTGTTTCCTTAACATGCAAGTTCCCTGCCAATCTCTTCCTAGATTTGGGGTTATATTTCAAGCAATCTCTCCCATCTTCCTCCTTAAGGCAGGAGTCCTCATAACCAGCCTTCATCTTGGAGCTGGGATTATGGATCAGGCCATCAAAAACTCCTTCCTTAAAACAGGATTCTTCACAGCTCTGCTCATTAGAGCTAGGGTTGTGATTTAGGCCAACTATAGAGCCTTAATTAGCTTCTCCTTCAGCTGGCCCCTTTTTCCCCAATTAGTCCTTCACCTTGGAGAGCTCAGCAAACCAGACTTCTCCTGTTAGTGTCTTCTCTGCTAGGAGGCAGCATATATGCTGGTCTTCCTTCCTGAAGTTCATCCCAATTGGCTGGGCAAGAGGGGAGCCTTGCCCTCCCCACTCTGCAAGGCTCTTAGTCCCAGGTCCTTAAAGAAACAGTAACAGGTGTTCCCCATTCAAGCACTACATTTTCTTGGGGCTACTTCCTATCTACCGGTATTTCCTATTTCTTTTGGTCTTTATATACATCAGACCTCTCAAACTCTTTAGGGACCATGCCATGGTGTGCTGACTCCTAATCACTACTAACGCTAAAGGGGCAGATTAACTCTCTCACCCTTCAGATATCTTGTGTCCCTTTCTACTTTTTTCTATTCCCATATTTTGGTTAACTCATCCACTCTCTTCCTACCCCCTATTTTTATATTTGACATACAAAATGTGGCAATTAAATGACATTTGCCAAACATTAGGCCAAATTCAACAAACTGATACAGGGAGGTTTAAAGTACTTTTAAAAAAAATAGTGCTAAAACAGGTTTACTCTTTTACAGAGCAGTTTAAATTCTTGCATATTTTCCTGTCTGCAAAATGAGAAATCTTTCAGATAAGCTGGTGTGTCTAACAATGTGGTTGGTGCTTTCTGGTATTAACAATATAAACAATGAAGAGACTCATTGTGTTAAACCCCTCTCCTTATAACAGCCTGGAGCAATGCAAAGCAGTAAAGTTTAGATCATTATATTGCCTGTTTCATTTGACTATCAGCTGTTCTCCAACACTCCAACTATTATTTAATACTCAGATACTGGAGGGAGCCCAAAGTCCCAAATCTGGATTAGGGCCCTCGTTGTGCTCAGTTTTGACAAGCTGATGGTCTAAGTAGACTAGACAGAATAAAGGGTGTTGAAGATGATTGGTCAGCCATTTCCTTGATCACTTTGCTTGTATGTTGTACCCCTTCCTCCTACATCTTTTGTCTTGTCTGTTTGGACTGTAAAATCTTCAGCCAATTCAGGTGATTACTGGTAAAGTATGGTAAATTTTATTTTTCTGTATAGTGATATATAGAATCTTTTTTCATATAAGTTAAGGTAGAAACACTGAAGGAAATCTAGTTTTGGTGCATTCTAGGTTCATTCTGAAGTATCCTGTCTATCTTACAATAGAGAGGAACTTTGCAAAGAATAAGAAATTGAGTAGTTTCCTCAAACATGCCAACTTTCCCTTCAGCTAATCAAACCTTCCACCTTGCATTATCCATCTACTTATACTCTTGTTTGAAAGAGAGGGGATGGAAAGAAATAATGTCAATATTTATCAAGTGTTACACTTGAAAATTTCATATTAAAATATTGAAAATACCTGTAAAAATGGTAACATTCAAATAGTATTTTGTGTGGCTAAAAATACATAACAAAGATAACTTGATGCAGTTTAAAAATGTGTATGTCTGCTCTTCCTCTTCTCCTCCAGGAAAAATGTAGCCTATCCAATTAATATGGTATAGGTTGATGTCACTCCTTCATTGGCAGTATACAATAGCATATTAAAAGGAAAAAAAAAAAAAAGTAGGACTAAATCTTGCAGACACTTAGACAAGTGTTGGGATTCCCCCAAGACTCTTCCACTTGCATCTCCAAGAATGCAGTTCAACTCCAGTCTCATCACTCAGGTTGCTTTTTTTTGGCATACAATAACGCTGTGCTGAGTTGATCAAACTGATGCATAGGAGATGGATATAGGGTGTATAACACATCCACAGTTACACAGTGAACCTCTTACTTTTACACATTACACTGCATTTACTATACATTGCATCATATATTTTGGGATTGGCTTGGTCACTTCATAGGAACTAATCCCTGTACAGCCCGCACTGTCCATGTACAATTTACCCTTTACCTCATCTTACATTCTAGGCCTATCTTATCCATTGTTATCTTATTCATTGTAAATGATTCTCTGGGTGTTGTCCTTTATCTTAGCACAGACATTCTGTTTCCAGCTTGCTGATCCATTTAGCACAGCGGTTCTCAAACTTCTGAGAATCATGACCCCTTCTTTTTTTTTTTTTTAGAAGGGGCTTCTTGGCGCGACCCATGTGTATCTGCCGAAAAGCCTCCGAATTGATTACTTCTGCATTCCGTGGCGGCTTTTCAGCAGACATACCGAATGCTCCCAACAGGGCTCGGCATGTCCGTCGAAAAGCCGCCACATGCGGAAATAATCAATTTGGCGGCTTCTTGGCAGCCACAGGGACTCACGTACCCTCGGGAGGCGCCCGGCGACCCCCAGAGGTGTCGCAACCTCCACCTGGAGAACCGCTGATTTAGCACCTTAATTCTGTCTGTGAAGACATGAGGCCTCATCCAGGTCCAGTTACTCATGTCAAACCAGGCCTCCATTCTATTGCTTTTTTTAGTATATTAGCATTTGTTTTATTTGTATTAAATTTTGGGTTTTTTTGTGGTTTCTGTTTTAAATTTACTATTCAGCAGTACATTTCCAAGACCGCAATAGTTGTAATTATTTGAATTAATATTAGGCTTAAAATGTGAATCAGGAGGTGAAAGCTCACTTTTTGATATAGCCCACTGCAATGTAATTTTACATTATAAGCTTGCTTTCCCTTTAAAGCATTTTTGGGGGGTAATTTAATTTTGCTTGTACTATATTTAAAAAGCCTGGTACTCTCTCTCTCTATCTCACTAGCTAGCATGGGAAATTTAGGTGTGAATGAGAACATAGGCCAATTAAAATAATAATCCCTGTGTCCTTACCAGAAGTGGTGCTTTTTAGCCACTACACAATTTTTGTTATTACCAGCACAAGTAGTTTACACTTTACCAATGTTCCAGCATCTCAGCTGTACTGTGCAGTTTGGAGTCTACTCTCCCAAAGTGAGCCCACATGCTGGCAACTCTGCCTGGAGGACATTACACATGCATATGTAAGTGTCTCCCAGTCAAACAGCGGTACAAGTCTGGGACTTTCCAGACCTTGCTTTGTCTTGTAACAGTATTTCTGTGGTGATAAAAAAGAACAAGCTTTTTGGCTCCATATTTCTTACCACAGGTTTTACTGTGTATGATATACTAATCCTGTCTCTCAAAAATGAAGCCTCATCCATGTCCAATTACTCATGTCAAGCCTAACCTACAGCAAGTAGTCCTATTCATTTAGTGAGATTACTTTTATGGAGAGATTGCTTGTGCAAAAGTTTCTCAACCTTTTTCTTTCTGAGGCTCCCACAACATCCAATAAAAAACTATATGACCCAGCTGTGCCAAAACAACTGTTTTCTGCATATAAAAGCCAAGGCCAGCATTAGAGGGTAGCAAGCAGGGCAATTGTCTGGGTCCCACACCACAGAGGGCACCATAAAGCCAAGTTGTTCAGGCATTGGCTTTAGCTCAGGGTTGCAGTTCAGTGCGGTGGGGCTTCAGCTTTCTGCTCTAGGCTCTAGCGAGTCTAATGCTAGTCATGCTTGGCGGAGCCTCTGAGACCTGCTTGCGGCCCTCCAGAGGGGCCACAGACGCCTAGTTGAGAACCACTGTAATACAATATATTACATCTGCTGTTTGGTAGCTATCAGAGTTTGTCTCTCCTTTACTCTTCACATTGAGTGGTTGGGGTGCAATGACATGTTCAGTGAAACTTAAAACATGGGTTGAAAACTTGTGGGGATGTTTGAAATATTAAACATTGCCTAGAATCAGTGCCACATTCTTTTAAGGTGTAGTCATTTGGGGTGAATGGAATTTTTTTTTTTTTTTACTGACAGGTTCTAGTATATTATATATTTTAGCATGGATAAGTGCACAGGAAACCTGTCAGATGTAGGGAAGCAGAGCTCCAGGGTTAATACAAGATCTTAAAATATCCCCTCAGATGAGGACCAGTCTGGCTATTAGCTAATTAGTAGTCTAGTTTATTCATTTTAAATTATATCTTCTTCATTTCAGTATCATTTAGTTCTTGCCACAAAGATACACAAACTTTCTTAGTAAGTATTCACAGTAAGCGCTGACTCTCCTGCTCCCTTTGAAAGCTTACCTGAGCAGTTATGAATAAGGAATTTTGGAGATTTTTACAAGGTTAATGAATACTATGATTTTGCAATAACTTGTCTTAAGCATTTGTAAATGGCCTGTACAATTACTGTAACTTTTTTAATGTTTGTACTCTCTCACAGTGCTTAACAAAAAACAGAATTAAGATGAAGCCCACGATACAATAATTTGTTTAACTATGTACTTAATCCTTACCAAAACATTTGTCATAGATTGTTGCTAATTCCAAAAAGCTGATGTTTAAGTGTTTCAAGTCTCTAAAGTACATCATGGAACATTAGATGATTGAATCTTCTTTTCCTTGCTTATTGAATTAGTCCTGCCAGATGTATTTTTGATGTTTCTAAAACCATCTGTCTTTAGAGTTGCTGTTGACAACATTTGCCAGACCAAAAACAGATCAGGGAAGAGGCAAACATCTGTCAAGATAAAACATGGGGAGGTGGAAAAGGGAATGAAAACAGACCATGTTAATAATACATTTCCACTTAAGTGTTAGCAGCATGAGACCACAGCTTGAACCTTTTACCCACACGCTACTGATTGCTAACTCCAATTTTATTTATTACAGTTAAAGTATACAGGATGTTATGGACAGGTTTAAATAAAAATCTTTTGGTATGTTAGCCTAATTACAACTGTTTACTCAGTATCTATGCAAAAAGATGTATTAGGCTATCTTTCTTAAATTTCATATAGCTAGAATGTCCAAAAAAGTAGCAATGTGTGTTTATATCTTGACTTTAGTAAGGCTTTTGATACTGTCTCTCATGACCTTCTCATAAACAAACTAGGGAAATACAACCTAGATGGACCTACTATAAGGTGGATGCATAACTGTTTGGAAAATCATTCCCAGAGAGTAATTATCAGTGGTTCACAGTCATGCTGGAAGGGCATAATGAGTGGGGTCCCACAGGGAACGGTTTTGGGTCCGGTTCTGTTCAATATCTTCATCAATGATTTAGATAATGGCATAGAGAGTACACTTAAAGTTTGTGGTTGATACCAAGCTGGGAGGGGTTGCAACTGTTTTGGATAGGATTAAAATTCAAAATGATCTAGACAAACTGGAGAAATGGTCTGAAGTAAATGGGATGAAATTCAGTAAGGACAAATGCAAAGTGCTCCGCTTAGGAAGGAACAATCAGTTACACATCCAGAAAATGGGAAATGACTGCCTAGGAATGAGTACTGCAGAAAGGGATCTGAGGGTCATAGTGGATCACAAGCTAAATATGAATCCACAGTGTAACACTGTTGCGAAAAAAGGAAACACAATTCTGAGATGTATTAGCAGGAGAATTGTAAGCAAGACACAAGAAGTAGTTTTTCTGCTCTACTCTGTGCTGATTAAGCTTCAACTGGAGTATTATGTTCGTCAGGGCACCACATTTCAGGAAAGATGTGGATAAACTGGAGAAAGTCCAGAGAAGTGCACCAAAAATGATTAATGGTCTAGAAAACATGACTTGTGAGGGAAGATTGAAAAAACTGGGTTTGTTTAGTTCGGAGAAGGGAAGACTGAGAGGGGTCATAATGGTTTTCAAGTACATAAAAGTTTGTTACATGGAGGAGAGAGAAAAAAATGTTCTTAACTTCTGAGGATAGGCCAAGAAACAATGGGCTTAAGTTGCAGCAAGCACGATTTAGGTTGGATGTTAGGAACAAATTCCTAGCTGTTGAGTGATTAAGCCCTGGAATAAATTGCCTAGAGAGGTTGTGGAATTTCTGCCGTTGGGGATTTTTCAGAGCAGGTTGGACAAACACACACCTGTCAGGGATGGTCTAGATAATACTTAGTCCTGCCTTGATTGTAGGGGAGTGGACTCAATGACCTCTCGAGGTCTCTTCCAGTTCTATGATTCTATATCACATCTTTGCCAGCAAAATGCCATTTTAAATTAAATACCTGGAAAATGTATGATTCTCAGTCCTTGATTGCAGGGAACTCCCCCTATGAGTCGTCTAATGCCGGTTATTGAGAAACAAAAATATCTAGTAAAACCCTTGAGTCTAGCATCCTCAACAGTGGCTACAGAAATTAATCTCAAATACTCTAAAGCTGTTCTGTAGGTTTCTTTAGATTTTTTGCTTATTTACATGCTAACCACTGTCCTTGTGCTTAACATCATCTTGAAACTGAATTAAGTTAGATATTGATAGCCATGAAGCATTGCTAAACACAGCATGTTATATGGGGTAACATTTTATGTGTAGAGCATTTGTAATGATGCTGAGTGAATCCTGTCTTAAGGAACCACTGAAGAGACTTAAGAAAAACTATTGCTTAGCAGTGGCGGTCTTCTAATAAAAAGGAGCAGAATTGTGCTCAGTGCATCTGTCAATAGTTGCCTTATAGGGCAGAGAAAAGAAGTGGCCTTGTAAATATGGGAAGGTTCTTGTGCCTATTTTACTTCACTATTGTATTCTCAGTCATCATTTACTGTATGAAGAAATGCAATTCAGATGTACATTTTTGCCTTGCATAATTAAGTGTGGTAATTAATTTTTTAAACAGTGTTAGATGATAAACTTCGTATGTTCTGTTTTAACTTTGTTTAAACAGCAACCAGAAATGAGGTAGCTGCTTTTCAGTCAGGAACCATGTTTTGCTCTGTAGAGTTTACAATATAATTTTATGTGAAAATAGCAACATTGTATCTAATGTCCACAATTGAGGCATAGCAGAAAGTTGAGGGAAGAGAGGGAGCTTTGCCAATATTCTACCCTCCCTACAGTTAGAGCACTGTGGGAAAATTCTGTTATAGCCTTGATTCTGCAACTTTGCCAAGCTCAAATTGCCAGTGATTTTAACAATAGTTCTCACAGTGAACTACAGCAACCTAGGGACATGGGAGCTCTGGGTTTACAAGGTTCTTCATCCTGATTACCTCAGCATAGTCATGAACAGGCTCCAGAAATAACTTAGTTTTCCTTCTTTAAAGAGCACCTTTTCTTCCTCAGACTAATTCCCAGATAAGCAATATATGGAGTATATATGGAGTCTCACACAGAACTGAAAATTTTTAATTTGGTTCCCTTGCTTTTAAAGCATATTTGTCAGTCATATTAACAGTGTCAGTTTTGGCACGTTCTGGTAGGAGAGTATGGGTAATCCTGCAATTGTCTTATGTGCAGAATTTAAACTGAATTCAAAAGCAGTTTTGAGCGCAAATTATTAGTTCGATCAGGCAGAGGGGTTGGAAGAGTTGCAAGAAAAGCCATAGTTTGAGTTCAAAAGCCTCTTTAGAGCCAAATAGTTGAAAATCCTGGCTTAAATTCTGGAAAGTAACTTGTAATTTTGGGTGCTTCAGTTTTAGGCTGTCTGACTTGACACACCTTTGAAAGAGGGCTCATTTTCAAAAAGCATGTGCTCAGCATTTGTGAAAATCAGGTTTCAAGTTGGGCAAAGTCATTAGCCCCTTCTGAAAATTTAGTCCTTCTGATTTTATTGTGGAAGGTGTGCGCCATTTGCAAAAGTCATTTTTAGTGCAATAGAAACTTTAGTAGAGTTTAGGCAATTTTTCAAACTCTGCATTTTTGTCTTTTTAAACAGTCATGTAAATCTATTGAGGAAAAGAGTAGTATTTTCTAATGTCCACATAAAACAAAACAAATAAATATGATTTAGTAAAAAATGTTACCTCCACTTTTAAAATAATACAAAACCTTTTAGAAGAATATTTGTGCCATGTAATTATTTTACCACACTTTCAAACTGTTTTACAGAGAAGTTGCACAGTATGCTGAGCTATAAATTAAATCTATAAGGCATAATTAGGATTACAGTATAAAATATGTAATTAGAAAGGGCCATACATTGTCATTGACCTGTGTTTGAAATATCTATTGATGTCAAGAGAATTTTTATGTGCACGCAAATGGCAGAATATGTCCAGCATTTATGGTATTTTTGCTCAAGCAAAAGAACAACCAACAACTATTTTTATGTAGTTCATCTTAAATAATGATTTTAAGGTTTGTGTCTATTCAGTAAATAACATCTTTCATTTTAGTTATGGGCCTGTGTACTCTGTGGCAAACTGGACCTAAACGTTTTGGCCATCTTTCTGGATTCTATTTCTAGTCTATTGCACCAAACAGCACTAGCTGTTTGGTGCAATAGACTAGAAATACTGCATATTCAGTTTAAAAAAAACCCACAGAAATTGATACAATTATAAAACTATCCTCTGTTTATTTTGATAGTAAATTTATTTTATTTTATGCTGACATACATTTGGTTTTATATTTGGAGCACTCCAATCTAGGACACTTTTCCACATTCCATGTAACCTCTGCTCTGGGTCTGAACAAGCCAGATTCTGACCTTTCATTTATGCTACAAGGTCTGTCTTTTCTTCAGGTTATGACTTAAAGTCCCTGGAAGTTAATGGGAACTAAAAGAGCTTGCAACTTATGAAAAACAGGCCACTTATTTAGATGCTCAAAGATGGGTGTTGGAACTTAACTGTAGGCATCTAAATATGAAAAATGTGGTCTTAGGCTATGGAAGACACCATAAAGAGAAGAAGTTGAAAATTTTGGTCCATCTGATAAGGAGAGTTGGAGAGGAATTAAAGTCATTGGTGAATTTTATAAGTTTTGTATTTGGTGTTTATACTGTAAATTCACCTAAACTTTAGAGTTTTAGTTAGGCATATTTTATAAATCAAAATGATAATGTTGGGAACATCCTTTTGCATACTGTGATTTATATTTTTATTCATTTTAGACCACTTATCAATATATAAAATTTGAGTAAATAGACTTTGAGTTACTTGAGGTCACAGAATGTAGAAATATGAACGTTGCTTGAAGGTACATTGAGGTATTCTTTATCTTTTACAGTTCTGCACATACAAAAGAGTGCCAAATCTGACTCTTAATTGGCTTTTCTTTAAAATTAGATAAACACCTGATTCTTATCACTTTCCTGTTTCTGACACCTATAAGCAGATGACAATGGAAATGGCAGGGAAATATATTAATATTAATCTATAGGTATATTTTTATTCTTTGTGACAATTCAATTTGGAATTGGGTACACAATGAATGACAACTATTTAAATCTTGAATTGCTGTCAACATTTTTAATGGATGTGTTTTCCTGTAAGAACTTTAAATGAGCCAGTAGGTGGGGTTGTAGAGCTTATTAATTTTCTGAAGCTTACTGTGTACTCTTCTAGAATTATAATTTTTTGTGCTACATAAAGTTGCTTGTTTTTAATATCTTCCTGCATGTGTAAGGGCTTCAGAATAACCTGCTCAACTGACAGAAGTGTGGCTAATAATAAGATGAAAATAGATGATAAAATGGAGTGAATTTGACAAGAAACCTGATACTGAAAATCAGTGGGACAGGTTCTGGTTGCAGGGCACACACTGGGCCTGTGGAAAATTAGTTTGGCTTATGGTAATATGACAGCTACTCAAATTATTATTTCATTTGTTGACTTCTGCCTAGCCAAAATCCAGGTGTTTTATTTTAAAGGAATGCAACAGGTGAATGGGCAGGAGTTCTGTGTACAGAACACCAGAGATAATATGCACAAGGTATAATATTGACTTATAGGGTGGATTTTTTTAATAACAGTAGGGTGAGTTAAAGATGTAGGAATGGCTTACATTTAGAATTTCCTAGATAGAAAAAAACCCTTTTTCCCTGTTGTAACCCTGATATCGGGGCAATTTAATGGAAGTGTTGCTTCAAGAGCTTTGCTCTCTCCGCAGCACCCGTACTTCCAAATGGGCCTTGCTGCAACATGAACTTCATTTTGTTGGTGAGTCCTGTTACTGGTTCTGCCTTCATGAAGTCAGAACTTCCAGTCTAATTAGAATTGTGTATCATATGCACTGTAATACCTATTCTCAGTGAGAGTTAAGTACTTCCAAGGCATAGCAGAGTAATTGCACAGAACTTTGAGTAATTATAAGGTATAACCCAAAACTTATTTTTAAAATATCATAAATTTTGAGTAATCTTGAATAAATTCATTTGCCATTCTCCATATTTTTTTCCTTTGAGATAGATAAAGATCTTGAGATATCAGAACACTTGTGAATTTCAAAAACACCCTATTAACTGAGTTTGGCTTAATTGACTCTGTGTTTTCATTTGTTTTCTCGTTAAATGGCTTGTATACTGTTTTTTTTGAAGTGCGAATACTCAGGATGGATTATGACCTCAGGTATTATTGTATTGTGGTAGAAAAAAGCACTCTCTTAATAATGAGTTAACCAGTTTTAAAATGTCAGCAACACTTCTGGCTTTCAACAAAAGAGTATAATGGCCTGTTTTGGGGCTGGAGTCATTCTTGCCATTTTCATTATAAATCAGATATTTTTCTAAAACACATTATATTAACAGACACTAGCTCAGTCATAGTCCCTATTATAAGCTTTGCTCAAGAATTATTCTGTTATTGAGTCATCCAAAGTCCTTTTTACATAGTGAAGAGTTTAGATTGATTTTTGAGGAGAATGAGAAAATAAGTTTGCTAAACTCTTTCAGCAATATGTTGAACACTTCTAACCTGTCCTGGGGTTTTCTTTGTAAGCAATACAGACTTGTCAAAGTTTTCACATTAAATTTCAAATTAAAATATATTCCAGAATACTCTCCAACTTTTTCATGCCAGGCCATTCTTACTTTCCTGTCATCTTATACAGAAGGATTTTCGTAAATAAAAAAAGTTCACTAAGCGGTGCTTTGCATATTTTTCCTGACATAGTCTTAACAACCAGCTGTAAATTAAATACTGTTAAGAGTTTAGTTATTTTATCCATAACAGAGCACTTGAGCTGAAGAAATAATATCTGACAGCCAACTTTTTTTTCCATTCATTTAATTGTCAGAATTTTTTTATTTTCTACCCTATAGAAAACTTTCCAGAGGAAAAATGACCAGAAAATCAATAATATTTTAGATGAAAACAATGTCCAATGTTTATACCCACTGTCAGGCACCTTGCTGTTCAATGGTGAGTATTACTTGTCAACAAAGTATTCTTGCATTTCACACCAAACAGGAGCTTGCAATCAGTGGAAGCCCTATATGAAAGAAAAGAGGAGAGAAAATAGGTTAGTACGCTTCTCAAGTGGCCAAGGTCCAAGAGTGGGATAAACACCCAAAAACCAGACAGACAGTTTGCATTACAAGTTTGAAATAAGAATTCCTTTTGCATAAATCACATTTCATGATTACATATTTCTGACAAATTTACAATAGAAGTGAGAAGAAATATGTGGAATGAAGGCCAGTTTGGGTCCAAAATGAAAGAAATCTCTTATAAAGGAGATTATTTAGAGAGATGAAATCAAAGTTTAGAAAAGTGCAAAGATTACTGCCCACTTTGCTTTGTTTGGGGCATATATAGATAACTTAAGTTGTATCATTTTTCTGAAGCTTACTGAAAAGAACCACATGAAGCTATGAGAGATTTGCCAGTGCCCTGCTGAAAATATCAGTCCTATTGTACATTTAACTGATCTGTTTAAACTGAGAATTTGAGGCAGTTGATTATTGATGGGTATTATCAGTCAAAAGTCAGGCAGATAGAAGTGTCTTTGTTAGCGTATTGTTCCATTCCACAGATATTAGACTTTGAAAAAAAAATCCTCTTGCCTCATGTCAAATATAGTACCCTCATATCTAGTAGCTACTAAATAGGATAGAAACCATAACACATAGATACGAAATGTGTGTATGTATATTTTAAGTCTTCTTCCATCTCAAATATTTTGTTTAATAAAATATATATTAAACCAAAGATTTGAGATGGAAAAAGGCTTTTAATATTAACAAACCAGCAGTGCTTTTGTGACATCTTGGAACTATGAAAAAAGAAAACACCATGATTTTTATTCTGCTGATTCCTGCCATTAATTATACTTTTACTCCAGCTACCTGCCCATTGTAATTATTGTTCTTTGGCACTTTCATAGCTCCATGTAATGCTGTTGTTTAGATCTCTGGTGCTAAAATCTTCTTTTTCTAGTAATTGCATCCCTTGTATAAAAATGATGGTTATTCTAGCTAGAAATATGTATTTTATTTGTACAAGCTGTAAAAAGGGTGTGTCCGTCCTGCTGCTTTCAAGGTCACCTCTACAGTGGAGTAATGTCAGTGACGGGTGCGATTTCTAAAGCACACCAATGTGTTGCACATTAATTTAGTCTGTATAGACTCTGTTGGTATGTAGTCAAAGTTCCCTAATATGCTTGAATGTAGTACTGTTTCAGACTTTTAGTGCACATCCCAGGACCCACATATGCCTATTAAAATGCAACACATTAGTCTGCTTCAGAAATTCAGATCGCTGTAGGGTGCATTACCCCACCATATACACTGTCCCCATAAATTTGAGCCAGGGAATGGAGAAAGCTCTCAGATTTGGCCTATATTCTGGGCTATAAAACTGCAGCTTTTAATTTTGAAAGCTGGGAGTTGTACTCAGAAAATTGACATTGTGATGTCCTATGTTCATTCTGTCATCCATAGTAAAATTGTTCAATTTACAAGTCAATATGGCTCTCGTAGTTCCCAGCACGACAGTCTGCCAGAATTGTGAAAGTCAAATGGGCTTTTGTCTCTTGCATCTTCACCAGTGTTATCAGAATTTAACTGCCTTCGATTTTGTGTTTTGTGAATCTGGGAGTCTGAATAGATCGCACTCCCTCTCCCATTGCTTTATTGGGTCTGAAGCATTAATGATATTTACCTGGTTTTTGTCATTAAAGTAAGCAAGTATGACTCAAATATACACTGGACAATATGGTCAATTAAAGATGCCATTTGTTTAGTCACTCTTCAGTATTCCAGTTCTCTTTTCCATTCTTTAACTGCTAAATTTAACTGCATTGAGGAAAAAATTGTTTATCTGAAAACTCTGGACCTTAAAGACTATCAAGTAGTTGTACATATACAGCCAATTTTGATCACTTCAGGGTGCAGTTGCAATAATTATACTTATTAATTAGGTGTGCAATAGAGCACCTACTCTGAAAAACTGGCCTCAAAGTCTCAGTCTGGTACCTGTTAACAAAATAAAACTAAAATCTGCATATCTTATAATTTAGAGGCAATGATATTAACAGTTGTACATTAGAGCTGTCGTGATGTAACTCTTCCTTGCTCTGCTCTGAAATGTTTTATCAAGCTATGAGGACAGTGTCTCCATATGGGGCAGTTAGTTGCCAAAATGTTTAAAAAACATTAATATAATTCTCTTCCTATACAACAGTAAGTCATCTATATGTAATTGATACTTTACATATTTCTCTGTCTGATAGGGACCAGTTCTCTATGTGAATAGCTAAAATTATTTGTTACTGCATAAGTAATCTGACAGTAAGAAAGTTCTAGTTCATGGATTAATTCATTCTGTAGCCATCAAAAAAACCCAAAACAAACCTATAATCCAACGTTTTCTCACTTGAAACTTTACCATCAGTTACTCACACTATGCGCAACTCCAACTCATCTTTAAGATCTCTTCATTTTTTAATATAATTGATTCTTATCAAATTAGAGTAATTAGTTGATCAAAAGTCAGCTTGTCAAGTAGGAGCCATAAAACTTGTAGTGGATTATCAATACATCTATGACAAAGTGAACTCTTTAAATTTTCCCGTCTTGCCAATCTCTTACTCTTTGAAGAAAGTAAATATTAGTACTTTGTTTAAAAATAAAAAAAGGCCCAAAGCCAGAGAGAAATAGACAGAAAACACTAGCTGGAAAAAAGCTTCCAAATGAGCCTTTAATACTGAATATCTAAGTTTCTGTAAAGAGCTTGAAAGTGAGTTCCATAGAATGAACATAAGAACAGCCATACTGGGTCAGATCAAAAGTCCATCTAGCCCAGTATCCTGTCTTCTTGCAGTGGCCTATGCCAGGTGCCCCAGAGGAATGAACAGAACAGGTAATCATCAAGCGATCCATCCCCTCTTGTCCATTCTCAGCTTCTGGCAAACAGGGGCTAGGGACACCATCCTTACCCATCTTGGCTAATAGCCATTGGAGGACCTATCCTCCATGAATTTATCTAGTTCTTTTTTTGAACACTGTTATAGTCTTGGCCTTCATGACATCCTATGGTAAAGAGATACACAGGTTGCAGTAACAAAAAAGTAGAATCCTTCTGTTGTGATATAAAAGTTAAAATTTGCAATATGGAGTTAGACACAAAAGGAATAATTCGGTAGCAGATATAACAGATGGTTGACTCTGCAAATTTGTCTTAACATTTGTATGTGTTTAATATACATGAGGTTATATGATTTTCCTTTTCCTTGAGAGACCATATTTTAGGCCAGTGTGCCTCATATTCGGTTATACAAAATACATTTCAAGTGGCCATGTTTGATAAATATCTTTAAAGTTTGTGTTTAGAATTGACAGACTCCTGGCAGTAGCAAAACTCCTGAAATTCAGAACTGAATGTGACCATCAAGGTCAAAATAAAATGTGGGAAAGAGTCAGAATTTGTACAGATTACTAGTATACCAAAATTTCCTTCAGTATAAAGCGTGTTAATGGTTCTGTAATGGAAGAAAAAGAAACTAAAATACTAGACCTCATATTTCTGTATTGCTTTCTTTTTTTCTATATAGCCTTACAGTTTTCTGAATATTTCTGTGCTTCTCAGTTTGATTTAGGGAGTCACATTATACCTTATGTGGTGTTTCACAGGTCCTTTTCTTCCAGTAGATGTAGTTATTTTCTCTATATGCCTTTTAAACACTTGATGCTGTGCTAAATATAACCATTATCTATTGCAGACTCATTGTCACAAGAGAACTGAGTGTTCTGTATGTGTAGTGCAAGTATAAGAACACATTGTACTGTGGAAGTTATTTGCCTTTGTTTCTGTAGTCGGTGTAACACTAACAGTGTACAAATTACAGAAAATAGTTGCTGATGAGTGAGTCAGTGGTTGAATGTGTGATGTGGCACTCCATATGATTTTATGAAAATATGTTAGTGTGAATATAATGTAACTGGAATATGCTTTATGCAAAAGGTCTCTAAGGTATCATTTCAAAGCTTATAATCTACTGAATGTGTTCATCCTACTTGTATGACTGTATCATTGAAACTAGGACTATAAAATATAACTCTGGGGTTCTATTGTAGTTATGCAAAGGATGGGCCATTAATGGTGGTTTAGAATCTTGGTAGCCCCCATCAACTAGGACAGTTGACTGTAGATGGCTCTTTTTACTTGCAAGCCTTTCTGTTGTGGTCTTTGTAAAAATGAATATTTGTTTCTTGCTGGGCTAATCCTCTCTGGTCAGTAAGGATGTCCAGTGCGAAGGAGGGACACTTCTCTCACTATTTGAAGTGAAACATTGCCTGTACCCACGCTGCATGGTTTAGTCCCACCACTAACTCTTTGGGCCTCAGTTTGGGTTAGACTGTTGATAGGGAAAGAAGGAAAAGGGGGGAGCGGTGGGTGGGAAACAGGCACGACAAAAGAGGAAGGTCTGCCACCAAAACTCCAAGGTCCACAGGAATCCACCTTTTCCATAAACTGTTCACTGGCAACACTGTGGGCCGTAAGCAGCACATCTGGGGCCTCTGATGCAGTTTCTAGATTTATACGGCCGAAGCAGAGGATTCCACCCAATAGCTGTTTCTGTGGCATAGCATTAGTGGGTATGGTTAACTCAACAGTCTTTCCTAGACTAGATGGCTCTTTTGTTATGCGAAAACAGCCTTACAGTAAATTCAGATTCTTTATGCGTTGTCTCTGCAGACTAATGATTTGCTTTCCAATATATACGTGTAATTTAACATTTGATAGATGTTTTATGTTTAAAAAAATCTGAATAAAAGTTGTGTGCATATATTTATTTAAAACAGACTAAAGAATTGTAAGTGACTAAGTGATGGAATTATAGTATGCAAACAAGTTTAGGTGAAATGACTGAAGAGTAAAGGAGGAAAAGGTTAAGGATGATTGGTGACTTTACTTCTCTCACTTGGGTAATGACCTGTTGATAAGCAATTAGCAGAAGCAGGAGGCTGGAAATATATTTACAGTGGAGGTCATATGTAATACTTGTTTTTCAGTTAGGAACTTTGTGATGGTCCTTAACTACATAAAGAGCCCTATCGGAAAATCATGAGTGAAGCACCCATACCTATATCAGTATTGTGATAACATTTGAGCACTATCTTTGTTTTTGCAATCTCATAATCTGCTTGTCTATTTATAGTGTGTGTACAGACAAATGACCTACAAAAATTAACATTCTTTTAATTAAGGCTACAAAGTCAAGCACTCAGAAATTTAGAAGTATTGGCATTAACATAACCTTTGTTTAGACCCCTTGTGTTTATGCATTATAATAGGGCTTTTAATTACATCATCACATGCTATTTTTCCACAGGACCTTCTGCCTCATGGAGTGCACAGGATGGATGTTGCTCCCTGAATGAGCAGCTCTTCAATATTTCATTTTCTCCTCTTTGGTTCAATGTATGGCCCTAGGCCTTATTTACTGCACACTACTCAAACACTGCTCTGAATACAAAATTATTAATTTCTTCATGGACTTGTCTTTGGAATTCATTGCTATAGTATCCAAGTGCTTCCACAAACTTAAATTTATGTTCACAAAACCCCTCTGACAGTGGGGTGGTATTACTCCCTTTTTACAAAGGGTGAGCTGAGACAGAGACATTAGTGTCAAATGTATCCACTCATTTTAGATGTCCAATTTGAGATGCTTCTGGCCTGCTTTTTTTCAGCATGGTATAGCACTTTTTGTTGAGAGAATAATTCTCATTGATGCCAGTTGCAGCTGTGAATACTCAGTTCTTCTGCAAATCAATCTTCAGGCATTTCAAGTTTTGTATTATAGATTTCACTTTCTCTCTCCACTTATCCTTACTATCTCTTAAATCTTTAACTTTTGATAATTAACCTTTGATAATAAACACTAAGTGTATCGCAATGCTGTGATGTTAGGACTTGATCCTGAGTAGTAATAGTCAAGCTATGTGTACATTGATTCTTCAGGGACAGCCCAGTAATAGGGACTGGGAAAACACTCATAACTCTTGGAAACACTCATAACTCTTGGGGGTTGGTGTGTGTGTATCACTGCCTTGCCAGTCGGTGCAGAATTCACCCTCTCTGTGCAAGTCACTGCTTGCATGGCCAGAAACTAACTGACTGAGGGAGCTGTGCCACAGCACACACCAACAAGACAGCTTCACTCTAAGGGGAGGTCGTGGCGAAATGCCTCACAACCGACATCCTGGAGAATGTCACAGATCTGCTCTGAAAATCTGCAATAGGGCAGAAGAGTTATTGCCATCCTAAAGCTAGATCAGCTTCTTTCTGACCCCTCCCTCTCTTTCCCTCCACCAACACATGCGCACACATACAAAATAGAAGCTTCTCACCTAATCTATTGCATTCATGCATTCAAAACTGAAGGTATTTAATATTGTGAAAGATACAGAATAGTCTGCAGATCCTCATCTCCTATACTGAGTCATACGTCCATAGGAGATCAATTTGTGTACTGAGTAGCACTAGTAATATAGAATATTGCTTCTACATTGCTTTCAAGTCTAAAAAAAGATTCAGTTTGCTGATCTTGCAGTATATTTACTATCTGGCATGTTGGCATGACTGCTAAGCTCCTGCACATGATCCTAGAGACAAATGGTACAGTTCATTCTGTAGCTAATCTCTGACTATAATATCAGCAGCTCTTGACATTTTTTTTCCCAAGCAATTGAGTGTTCTAGGATTTATGCTAGCATATGCAATACTTTCAGGGAAGAGCTCATGATGATTCACTTTATTAAAAAATATGACCTGCTTACTACACGGGCTGGAGAATTAAACAATAAAATGAGTGACTTCACTAGTGTACAATATGAAAGAATTGTTAGCACCATTTTCCACTTGGACAAGGAAAAAAAAGCTTTCTTGAACACTTAGAATACAAATACCAGACCTGAAAGAGCTCTGTGTAAGCTTCTCTCTCACCAACAGTTGGTCCAATAAAAGATACTACCTCACTCACCTTGTTAAAATAAACAGGTATTTGTATCCGAGAAACATGATGTAGCACTTCTAAATATTAGGATTCCAAAATGTGAGAAACATTTCCCTTTCACTCCTGGGAGTATTGCTACACAAAGAGGCCACAGTAACATTGCAAGTCACTCTACTCACAAAGCAGACACTGCACATCTCATGCTGTAGTTTGACTTTTTTAAAGATAAACTTCGGTGTAATAAAAAGTTTGTTTGGGTTTTTGCTTATGTGAAGCTGCAGTACTCCTACGCTGTTGTGCACCATTGGAGGCAGTCCAGAGACCATGCACACTTCCTCTTTCATACCTTTGTTCTTCCTTAACTCCACCATCTTCCTTGCCAAACAGCTTTACCTCTTTCTCCCTAACTGAATCTATTCCTGAACCCTGATCTCTACCTTTCATTTGCTTATCAGACTCTCTCTCCCTCTACTTCCCTTTTAGCTCAGGATCTCATCAGTTTTTAAGGAGGAAAAGTGATACCATCTGAAAGGATGGAATCCCCTTCTTGCCTGCCCCCTTTCTGTGTCCCTGTGATCCCCATCCACACTTGTATCTCGATTTCTCTTGTTCCCAGCATTATTCCCTCGTTCTTATTCTCAGTTTTCCTTGCTTATCTACCCCTCTCCATTTGCTTTTTCTGTTAAAAAAAATAAAGGAACACAAACTGCTCAATGAATTCCTCATTCACCGGGTAATTATGGCCCCAGTGCAACAAGATACCTAGTCATATGCCTAACTTTAAGCATGTGCATAGTTCTTTAATGGGAGGGCTCACAAGCTTAGAGTTAAATACATGTTGCTGTACCTTGTTGCACTGGGGCCTCTAGCTTTGTGCTTGCATTTGTTTCGGAGGGGTTGGGGTGGCAAGATGCGCAGATATGGTGCCTACAGGAGCCAGAATGCTAGGTGTGAGGGTGGGACTCACAGGATCACACTGCTGGAGCTAACCATCCAAGGGACTTGAGTCTACTTTTCCTCCTGATCCCTGGTATCTCTCTGGGTTTTAATGGCTGCCCAGCTGTTATTTTATAGACTTCTAAACTATTTCTAAGGCCACTTAGAAACAGTTTGGAAGAAACTGATTTGCTGGTGTTTACTGGACCTTTCGTAGCATCAGATGCTGCAACAAACCCTATAAACAAATGGAATGAATCCAGAGTTTTAAAATCAGAAACCAGTAGAGCACTACTCATACATTATGTCATTACAATTGTTAAACAGACAATTCTGTTAAGTTCACAAATGTTTTATTTAAAATCAACATTAGGTGAAGACTAGCCCTGCATAGAGATGAAGAGATTTGCCCTATTCTTGGTCCCTTGTATTGTCAATATCCTGACCATGCCTGAAGAAAATATAAATGTCATGTACTGTCTTTACCTTAACACTCACGGGGTGTTGGGTAAGCAGAGAGAAAAAAGAATAGGTGAATTTAGCATTTGAATTCAGTGTCACCAGCTAGCATATAAACAAAAAAAAATTTTTTTTTTCCAGACTGGATCTAAGTCTTTCCATAACATATAAACTCTACTTTATGTGGCATTGGAAATCTCAAAGCTTCTATTTACCCCAGTGTCTTGAAAGAATCTTTGATAAAGAAATGATGGACTGCTGATGCCATGAAGCTTTGTAGGCTTGATGCAGATAAAAGCTAGAAAGTGACAGACAACATTTGAAGTTGCAGCAAGAAAAAGTCTTACCCTTACTCCTAAAAATAAGAAATTGCAGAATAATTCTAATCAGATAATCAAATGTTCATCTTTGCAGCATTTTTATGTTTTAGGTAATATACTGACAAGTTGTGTGTTAAGGCAATAAATATATTGCCAGCTAGCTTCACTATATCAATGGATTTCTAATTCAGTTTTAAACTGTATTAAATATAGTTGTAGCTATATATTACATTACAGTTAAATTAATACGCACACACTTTATCTGATACATGAATAATGTTACAATTAAATTATACATTTTAGTTATAGATTGTGCTCAGTGTGATCTAACTGATTACAGTTGGTTTGATGGGACCAAGTCTATTTAAACATGTAGGACTATATGAGAAGAGAAGCTACACATAAAAAGCCAGGCTGGTAGTTCATCAGATAAGAAGATTCAAATACTGAGAGTTTGCTAAGTCGGGCTTGGATCGTGGCCATAGATAAAACATAATACAAGCAAGCAATAAAATTATACAATGAGAAACTTGGACTTGAATGGCTTTTGGCAATGAATTGGAGCACAAAGAATCAGTGTGTCCAAAAAATGCCAGTATCAGGCATGGCACAAACATTGTCTTTTGAAGTTAGAAAAAGGGTTTGAAGAAAGAAAACATTTAAAACTGAAAAGTGGATCATCCATCATCAGGAGCCTGGATAAAAAGATTTTAAAAAGTATTTTTTTATTTAAATTGGACTTCATGGCTTTTAATTTAAGTACAGATTTTTTAAAAAAAATTAAAATTAAAAACCTATGTTCTAAGCTACTTATAATCTATTAACATTTTCATTAAATAAAAAAATTACTAAGCCATGTGTTTGCTGCTAAGTTTTAAAGAAAGTCAAATAACCAAACTTGCTAAGCAACTGGAACCAGAGTTTGCTGAAGTGCTAACCAGCTTTTGACAGCAGTACCATTTTCTTCAGGTTGAAAGAGAAGAATTTCTTCATTTCAGTTTAGTTAGCTTGTTCAGGTCAATGACCAGTTCATTCAAAGTTAAGACATTGACTGGGAATTGAAAAAGCAGGAAGGTTTATTTCCTCTTCCAGCTGAAGAATAAGAACTAGGTGTGAGAAGATGAGATTAACTGGTTCTAAAAATCTTGAAGAACAGGGTGAGCAGAAACAATCAGTTCAGTTCACTAACTACAGATAATACTTCCTGTATTTAATAAACCAGTTAGTTTTAAAACTAACACATTTTGATAGACTCTTATGGATCCACTTTATTTAAGGTAGTCTTACTTAATAAAAAGTTAAAATGCTAGTTTTGTGCATTAAATTAAGGTAGTAAAAAGATATCATCATGATTTAAATCAACAAGCAGGAAACCTTGATTTAAATTGATTTTAATCATGTTTTGCAGTTGTAGTTTTTACTGATTTTAAAAAAAGTTCATTCTCATTGGTGGTAACCATTAAAATATGCTGATTTGCACCTATTTATATCCTTTACACTAAATTTGGCACTTTTTGCTAACTAAGAGGATAAACTATATCTGTACCACAAATGAGAATGAATTTTTTTAAAAAATCAGAAAAAAGTACAAATACAAAACATTATTAAAATCAATTTGAATTAGGGTTTCCTGCTTGTTGATTTAAATCATGATTAAAATTGGTGGTTTATATCACCAATTTTGGAATCAGTCCACTCTCCATATTATCATAAATAAACTGAAGCAGGTATTCCTCAGCAACATATCTACAACAGTTAAATCCCAGCAGCTATAAATCATAACCAGTGTAATTAAGTCCCCAGGACATACCCAAGTCTTTCATTGTAGTAGCTTTCTTTTTAAATGTGACATTTGTGTCCCATTAAGCAGTCCAAGTTTATAAGAAGGCTGTTGCCAAACTAGCAGGAATTGCTTGTTTCAATAAGAGTTTTGAATAGTCAAAGTTTATTGTCATTGGTCATTCAGCATACAATAGTCTTAGCTCAGTTTACTTTATTATGCAAACCAATCTATCCAGTCTTTTAGTAACTGCAGATAAAACTGGGTTATGCTCTTTGGGCTGGTCCATAACATTATGAATAATTAATTGTTCTGCGCTTTATGCAGAAATGCGGACAAATTAGTTTTGATACATCTTAAAAGACTCACCATTGTCTGGAAGCTGGGTAATGCTCTTAGGTCATTGACAGAGTTATTGATCTAACGTAATTGTAAACCTCTGAGTTCTGAAGCTTTTTGGATTAATTCCACTCATTTACTTTCACCACCAACACCTCTGAAAAATCTGTCAGATGGAAAAGATTGTTGTGTGTTGCTTTTAATGCATCTGTATTTAAAGGTTATACTATTTCATGCCCAGTCTGTGTTCATCACTACATTGACTTTGGGCTTTGAGCCTAGCTTTTCAAGATGGGAATGGTATCATTTAAACACATTTTTCTGATTGCTGGAGGAAAACCCCTGGAAAGGCACACTCAGTGCAGAGAATATTAATAGTTATATTGTCAGATTGTTTTTATTTGGCCAGTTAAAAAAATCGCATCCATTGGTATGAGTGAGAATTTTGATTAGAATTAGGCTTCTCTTTGCTATACTACATTCCTGCAGTCACTCCTCGTATAGCTCTGCATCCCTGAAAATTATTTTTCCTTCTACGTGATGTGGTATGCGTCCACAATCTGAATTTCCGCTGTAATCTTTATTCTGACTTAATAAAGAGACAATAGTATTTTACAGTTTTGTTGTGAGACACACATTTTGTGCCTGTAAACACAATATGTACAAAGGTATTAATTCAGCTAAGGAATCCGCTCCACTTGATTCTCAGTACCATTTTTCATACACAATCAGAATAGAATATGGCAAATATCAACAGTCATTCAGCATCTTTATCATTTTGAGTGTTAGCACCATTGTTAGTATTCCTAACTGCTGCACTGCTAAATCCATGCTCAGTTTGTAAACATCTCTTGGATGTTACAGGTTCTCAGACTTGCTAATATCATACAGGCCAGAAACAGTGCAACTCTTGATGGAGAGTGTAGCTGTATTATTTTCCCCCAATCTATATAACAATAACCATTTACACAGTTTCTTCCCATAGAGCGGTGGTTCTCAAACTTCCCCCTTCAGTGATCCCATTTTGCATACCAGTGTAACCTTGCAACCAGGCATGTCCGCTGAATTCAACGCTTTTGCTTTCGGCGCCATTTTGGCGGACATACCATGCGCATCTGTGTGCCTGCTGAAACCGGAAACTATCACTTTGGCAGCTTTTCGGCAAACATACTGACTTGCATGGTATTTCTGCCAAGATACCGCCGCGTTCGATTAGATGGTATTTCAGCAGCGTCAGGGGCTCGCGACCTCCCTGGAATCAGGAGGTGACCCCCAGTTTGAGAACCGCTGCCATAGAGAAACCTAAGGCTCTGCAGCCATCATGAGATAGGGGGAAATGAAACTGGAAACTAATGACATTCACTACACAAAAATTGTAAAGGTGGTATTTCTTAGGAAGACTTGTATGTAATTTACAAAGTTCAGCTACTACACTGGACTTCTAGAGTAAGCTTATAAAAATCAGAAAAATCATTGGCTTTGGAATTGGGAAATTTTGTTTCTTGATGGTACAAGATGGTACAATATTTAAAAACACTTAAGTGCAGACAAACAATTTGAAATAGAAGTCCTTAGTGTACAAGACACATGCAGGACTGCTGTTGTGCAGAATCTTGCCCTTTCTCTCCCCAAAATAAGGCATCAGTACCATTAACTGTGCGTGCAAAAAGATACATTTATTCTGTTACACTAATTCATTCTCTGACCTCAGCTGATCAGAGGGACTCGGCTGTAAAATAGTGATTGACTAATTAATCTATTACCTGAGGGTTCATTTTTTGTTTTAAAAAAGTCTTCTGTATTGCCTGACAGCCTTTGTCCTTTTATGCGTGGTTATCACAACATACAGGACTTGGGTAGAAGTGGGGGAACACTTTCATATGATAAGGAGGAAGCTTTCCTGGGTGAATGCTTTGAACTTCAGCAGAATCTAAACTTGCATTTTCAAATCCACTTATGTGAGCCTAAAATAGACTATAAGTGCTAAATACTGTGATGGGTGGGCATGTGTGTACGCACAGGTGTACCCCACTCCCTTCTCAGGCCAGAAGCAGAACGGCTCACTCACATTTGTAACACAGGCACTGTGCTAAGAGGAAGCTAGAACCTCCTTCAACTCCAGTGGTCTGTGTGAATATTGGAGTGCTAATCCTCACTAACCCTCTGAAGTTCTGATCACATTAGCTGGCTATAGTTTGTAGCACAAAGTGTTAGGTGGCCATTGAAGTGTTAAACTATTTTATTTTCACCCTTTAAATTATGCTTGAGCCAACAATTGAGCCCTTGTCCACTAATTTGTCATTTTGTATCTTAAGTATGATATAATATGTATTATGGATATTCCAAACGTAGCTGTGCTCTTTACAGTTCCTTATCTTTATATCCAATCACAAGTTGTTTGATTTGTCCTTGTGTACACTTGTGATGAAGTTAACAAGAAACTTCATTTCAAAATTTGGCTTTGTTCTAAAATCTAAATGAAAATTATTTTTCTCTGGAAAGTTCTTGCAAACTAAAAATTCCAGGAAAAAAAATTGTTTTGGAAACACCAACACAGATGTTTGCAAATTAAAATTTGCACCCAGTGGACAGGCAGTGGCAGAATGAAACTGACATAGGAAATTTCAGTTCTAGTAATTTGCTGTTAGAGATACATATAATTTTTTTTTTTTTTTTTTAAAAAGAGGTGTGTTCAAGAATTTGAGTGAAGGCAGAACATGCATGAAAAATTTGTTTGTAAAAAACCAAAATAACCCAAACCAGAATGTACTGGCATTGTTAAAGTTAGTAGACTTATCCAAAATAAATTTGGTTCCCCTCAGAGACCCATCATCAGGGAACTCTCTCAGCAAATAAATTAACCTTTCATTGTATTTTGAAGGTCATGCTTCTGGATCCAGAATATGACCTTCAAAATAGGGTATTTCATGGAGAACATTTTGCCTCCAGTCCCAGATGTTTGAATATTGGGGCTATTGAAGCACAGCACTCTGGCTTTCGGGTGTTCTGATTCTGAAGAGGGAGAGAAGCAGCCTTCTAGGTACCCAGGATTCTAACTATACAGGACTGTATAGATCCACCTGCAAGGTGGGAGAGTTTCAGAACTCAGGCTGCAGCCTGAACCCAGACGTCTACACTGCAGTTCAACAGTCCTGCAGACCGAGGCCAATAAGTCCGAGATACCCACAGGTTTAAGAGCACTGTAGACGGAGAGCACTCTGAATTGCATTCAGAAGCAGAGATGGAGGTGCTGCAAGACTTTTGGATAGCATGTATAGTGTTCCCTAAATAAGCATGCAGCTAGTTTTCTGTACTAGTGGGAGATTCAGAAGTTTCTTCAAGGACAACTTCCTATAGAATGCATTGCAGTAATTCATTTGGGAGTTAAGTAATCCTACAAAAACTAGGCTGCTTGTCAGTTTAGCATTTTTAGCCTTTTGCCTATGCTAAAATTGTTCACTCATCACTTTTCAAATTCTTCTGTTTTATTTTAATGTGAGATTATTTAAAAGTGATCTGCAAAGGAAAAGAAAAAATGGGCTTGTGCCTTTAAAAAAAAAAACTAGGCTTGTCTATATGGGAAAATTTGAAGGGTATCTAGAAAGCTTGTCTTATTGACATGGAAGTACTAAGAAAGTGAAAGCTAAGTTGTAAGGGGGAGTGATTGTTTAAAACTCTGGTTATGGTTTTAAACACCTTTTTAAAAACACTTGGGAGAAAAATTCTAGGAATTCAACACTCCATTGCCGATGATTTCAAATTCAAATTTTCAGCATTTTTGTGAATTGTCAATTAGTTCTTCATGGAAAAATTAGAAAAAACATTTCTGATTTCCAAGATTAAAAAAAATACATACACACACATTATACAAAAGCAAATGAGGTACAAACATGTTTCTTTTTCCTTTGCAAGTCATTTTAAAGAACGATTGTTTTTTATAAAGAGACTATATTTTAGTCGTTTAAAAGCAGGAGACTGAGGGCTTGTCTAAATGGGCACTTACATCACAGCAAGCTGAGGTGTGATCTACCCCACTGTGCATTAAGTGTCCTCACATTGCCTGCTACTGCACACTCAGAGTTCCCTAGTGAGCTTTAATTTACTCCTGTTTCAAACCAGGGTAGATCTACCATGCACTAAGAGTTGCTCAGTGTGATCTGAAGGGTCCACACAGACAGTGCACAGCAAGCTCGTGTGGGGCAAATTTACATCCCTGATTGTACACATAGTCCGTGGCATTTAGGCAAGTCCCATGCATCTAGATTCTTGGCTTTTATTTCCATCTATTCCACCACAAATCTGGGCAAGTCATTTAACTGCCATATGAGTCATCTAAACCAAGTAATAATACTTTACCCGAGTCACAAAGTTGTTATGATGCTTGCCTAATATTTGTGCTATAAACTATTTTGGGGTATATATTGAAAGTCTATGTATAAGACTAAATGTTACAGTATTATACAAATAGAAGTAGTTCAGTGACATTGTTTAGTAAGAAATATAATTTAAGTGGTGCTCTTTGTGTTTGTTTTAAACATTATTACAGTTTCTGTATTTAATACTTTTCTTGGTAGGGTGTTGGTCTGTCGGTCCATGGACACTTTCGAGTGGCTACTGAAAAGACACTTTTTGCAATGCCAGAGACAGCAATAGGTAATGACTGAATAGTGTCTTCTTTGAATGTGTTTCAAAGCATATTAAGTTTGTTCATGTAACTGAGAGAAGGTGTATTTGATTGAAAGTAGAGAAGCCCGTGAAAAAAAGATTTTAAAAGGGTACTGGAGGTAACATGAAAAGTATTTTCTATTAAGTAGACTGTGGTCAGAAAGACTAATTGTAATGATACTCAAACCAACACTTACTTTCTATATTGATCAAAATAAAAGATTATTGGGATAAGATATTTTTGATAGTTGAAGTGAGGGACTGATAGCACTGGCTATAGAGGGAAGGACTACAGAACACTCCCAATCTAATTGTGCCAGTGCATTTCCATTCTCAGTTGCTGTTCTAAACAAGAATTAACTGGGCTAAATGGTCTGAGGTTTTTATGATGTTCTGTAAAACAAAGCTCGAAACACAGGTCTAATGACAACTTAATGCACTGCCTAAATCTGTCATTGGTCTAGATTCAGACCTACTGCAAGCAGGTATAATTCCATTAATATCCATTGAATTGCACTCCCTTATATTAGGGCTAACTTTGTCCCAGTTCATTTTGCTAAGTATTTATTCAGTGAAAATAAGTAAATATTTCAATTGGAACTCAGTCTGCATCTTTGTTTTAAATAAAAAAAAATATTTCATTAGCCTGTGTGCTTTAGTGCCAACTAAAAATCATAATATGGAAAACATACTGCCAGTTTTGTAATGGTCAAAACAAAAAAAGTCAGTGGAAGGAATTTGAGAGCGTTTACATGCATACTCTGTTGCCAAGGGAAAGTCTCAACAATATAAACTTAAATTATTTCCTTCAATTTAAATAAGCTATTAGCTTTATTAATCAAGGCCCAATCATGCAAGGTGCTGAAAGCCTTCAATTCCCATTGATTCCAAAAGATAGTTAAGGATACTTAACTTGCAAGGTAAGAGAGAGACAAGAGACAAATTAGAGTTCACATTTTCCGCTGGCAGTAATTGCATTATAAGCCATTTTTGCTTATTGCCAGGACAATTGCAGAATTCATAATGAAATTGTTACACTTCATAAATAGAACTTTAATATGAAGACTTTATAAGGGGTTAAGTGATTAATCGTTTAAATTGTTAAACAGTTCATTAACTAATAGCTCAATCTGGTGGACTAACAGGTTGCTTATAAACAGTGGCTTATTAATCTTCAGCTGATGTGGTTATGTGTATACTTGCTATTCATGTCTATAACATTTATTAATCATTTATTTCCTCATCATAAACCATTCATAAAAAGCATGGCCAAAATAATAAGTTAGAGGACAAGTTACATTTAATTTTTTAAAAATAAAAATCACAAAAATAGCTATATAATTTGAATTGTCTTTAGTATTTACCCAGATATAAGTTGCCTGTTCTTCTGAGAAGTTTGTGCTTTGAAATTAAGAGCCTTGTTTCCAGTAGGGGATGCACAGATCTCATTTCTTTGTGAGCTTTAATTGGGCAAGGGCTTTCTTTAAATGAAAAATATGCAATTTCTGCTCCTACCCTTTTCTTGCATTTAATTCCCCCACCATCCCACTTCCTTGTACAACCTTTTATAGAATAACGTTCTAGCAGTTTTTTCCTTTCATAAATAGGATCTTTTTAAAAAAGAAAAATATACATTGTAAGGGTAGCTATTTATTAATGAGGCATCCCATTGTGCCCTTACCAGAGAAAAGATCTGAACTGGTTAGTAGAATTGTTGCAATAATCATCACTGGGGTACTATAGTGGGTGCTTAGTACTGTCCTGTATGGTTAACATACAGAAAAGTTTGCCATAAGCTACATTTACAGATACTTTCTAGACCAGTGCTCTCTTGAACTGAGATTTTCCATGTTTGGTCACTCCTTGAAGTTTGGTTGAGCAAAGTTATTTTTGCCTCATTGCAATCCTTCAAACCAGGGGTGGGCAAACTTTTTGGCCCAAAGGCCAGATCTGAGTGGGGTAATTGCATGCAAGGCCTTGGGAGCTGCAGGGACAAGGACAACACACCTGCCCGCCACCAGGGCTGTAGGGATGTGGTGCTGGCGGCTTATGGGAGTGGTAAAGGGCCCATAGCGCCATGGGGGTGGCAATTCCACGAGCCAGATTCAAAGGCCTCAGGGCCAAATTTGGCCCGCGGGCTGTAGCTTGCTTCCCCCTGCTTGAAATCAATCTCCCCCAACCAACCTTCCCACCCCAGGAAATTAAATGCGAGACAAAATAAAAACCTACTATTAATGTAACATTAAAATTGTGAAATCAAACAAGTAAAAAGATTTACAATTTTGTTTGAGTCTGAGTTCTGGCAGAGGTCTTTCTACCACATTGCACTGATGTAGAATGTTTAATCCTCCCTTCTATTTTCAAATGGAAACCTTAATACATTCCTCTGTATTAAGAATGTAGACTATAAAAGACTCTATTCCCTACTCCTGGCGGAATTCTATGCCAAAAATAATTAAAATTCTGCACATAATATTTTTAAAAATTCTGCATTTGACAAAATAACACCATATAATCACACTGGTTTCAATTGTTTTTGGTCATTTTATTTCAAAATATCTATCAGCATGTCTGTAACAATACAAACAAGGAAAAAAAATTCAGGAAATGTTTGACAAAGAGATTCCTTACTAGGTATATTAATACTGAACTCTTGAGTAATAATTAGTCTAAGCTACAATACAGAACCGTATTTCCTGCACCTTTCAGAACCAGTGCAAAAGTTTGGGGGAGTCATGGGTAACAGAGGAACTGAGGGAAATGGAAATAAATTACTGGGAAGGAGCCTGAGTGTGAACTTGAAGGGTTGGTGGGTATGAATGGGAAAATTATGGAATAGGTTTTTTTGGGGGGGTGTGTCTGAGGAGGGATTGTTAGGGAGCTTCCTCCATGCAGACCTTGCTGACCCCTAGCCTTTCCCATTCAGTCAGGCCCCTGACCCCATGTGTCCTTGCACCTCCATGTGTCCTTACATCCTCTGTCCACATGTGACCCTCCATCCCTCTCAGACACCCCCTCACCCCATTCCCATGTGGTCCTGCACCCCCTCCCCATGTCTGTGCTCCACCCAGTCACTCCCCTGTACCTATGTAGCTTTGCTTTTTCTCCCCCATCACCATGTGGCCCTGCACCTCTTCCCCTTGTGGCCCTGTGCCTCCACTCCCACTGAGCCCCTGACCCAGTTTGCTCCCCCCCCCCCGCCTCCAGCCCTTATGAGCTCCTGTCTGACCCCCAGCTGCCCTACATTGTTTGTTTCCCCATGTTCCCCATCTCCTGACCTGGCCTACTGCAAAGGGCTTGGCAGGCTCTCTTCTCTTGCTGGCGGGGAAATGTTGCTGTGTTCTGTTTCAACTTCACCCTCTGGTGGGCAAAAGGCAGAACTGCAACATTTCTGCTAAAGTTTTTTTCCATGCAAAAAATTAAAAATATACACGGCTCATTAATTATGTGCGTGGCCAGTAGTGCACAATTTCCTCAGGAGTAATTACCAAATCTTTTTCGAGTGTTGACTACACTGGAATATAGATACTCTATGACACCCATGTAACTAGTGCAACAATTGCTTACATGCGTAAGTAATAATAGGAACATATTTATAGTGTTTATATCTGTCTTTTAATAAGATTGATCAGCTGGAAATGAGGGGAGAGCAAGAACTGTCACAAATCAGCTTGTCATTGACTACTAAGTGCTTCAAGGACCCGAGTTTAAGAACTGCTCCCATAGTCTACACTGAGTTTCCAGTGTATTGAGCTGGCAACATTAATTTTTAAGATTTACTGTTTTTGAAGTGCTTGAATTTGCAACACACTAGCATTAAGGCTGCAAGATCATTTAATCCTCTGGTGAAAACTGTACCCTTATATTAAAGGGAATAATCAAGCCTACTCTGTGAAGTGCAAGATTTATCACTAGGGCTACAATTTTGCCATGAAGTCATGGAAATTGTGAATTTGAATAAAGTCCATGAAATCTTGGAAATGGCTGTAAACACTCATTTGATTCGGCCTCCAAACAGAGTGGCATTGCAGTCTGGCACTCAGGGTCATAGCACTATTCACATTTGGCCTGTGTCCTCCACAAATGGAAATGGAGGGGCACTGCAAACCTGTGTACCAGGTCACAATTCCTTGAGTGGGCAGCTGGGCCCAGCGCTTCAGGACAGGAGCCATTGCTGTCAGGTGAGCTTGTTCTCCAAACCTCTGCTGCCTCAGCCTCATTTTTTAGCACTCCAAAATACTCATATGTTGATTGGGGGGTGGGGGTAAAGGAAGCACCTACCTGTGGTGACCTTCTGTACCATATAATTCCCCCCCCCCCCCCCCTGCTGTGAAGTTTATGTAAAGGTTTGTGCCAAAATTGTAGCCTTACTTCCCTTAGGGGTCAAGGACAAAATTGCCACCCTTTGTAAAGCATTGCAAACATAGGTATGTAAATGGACTAAGATTATCTTTTGATGGATAGAGCTCACAACCTGAAAATCCAGAGTTCTATTTCTGGCTCTGCCACTGATTTACTCTGACTTTAGACAGTTAATTTTACCCCTCCTTTGCATCAGTGCTCTGAGATTTAGTGCATCTGATTTAGATGCACTAAATCTCAGATGCATGGAGCTAAAGCAATGTATAAGTGCAAAAGATTATTCTCTATTACAGTATTTTCACTGGGTTTTGGGGGTCGACGTGGATTTGTGTGGTGGGGGGGAGAAGAGCAGGGTTGGCTTGCTTCTGAAGTGCAGGCGTTGGTCCTTGGCAAATATAGGATATTTTACTAGGTTAAAAAAATTAAAATAGAATTAAAAAAAAAAGTCTGATCTAAGTTGGCAAATTCTGTGTTCAGTGTAACAGTTTTTAGAGTTAAAATTTTTTATAGTGAGTATAGCCTTATATGCATTGAAGGCCTCAATTTATTTGGGGCCTGTTAGCTAATAATACAGCTGCACATTATTTAACTGTTTTACCAGTCAAAATAGGAAGGCAAGATAAATTGATATGAAGTGTCCCAGGCAAGCAAGGGTAAATTGCTGCTCGTTGAGTACATCAGTTTGGATCCCACTGTAGGTGCATATGCACCTTGCATGAGAGAACTTAGAATGTTTAAAATACCAGGGTCTGTTGGGGGCAGCGCACAGGCTCTGTGCCTGTTTGTGCTCTAGTGTGAGGGTGACCCTCTCAGTGCTCTCATCAAGTCCCAGGTCAGTACTCTGAGACCCTAAGCCAGTTTTAAGACCCTGTTTGGTGAATAAATCTTAATTTCCCACTTCCCATCTAAAGGACGTTCCTAAAAAAGAAATTGATCAATGACCCACCTGTACATTAGGGCACCACACTTTGCCCCAATTGTTACACCTCATAGCTGAATCCAGACGCTCCCGGTTCACACTCTGCCTGTCAGAACAGTCCTTATCAAAGATGGATACAGTCACTGCCCCATCTGTCTCATCAAGAAACACATCCCAGATTGACTTGCATACAAAGCACCTCTCTCTGCCACGTACATCTATCTCAAGCCACATTTGTAAGAGCAGTTCATACAGGTCATTTCAGACCCAGTGGCGACTTATGACCACAGCAAGGCCAGATAAAGCAGCATCAGTCCTGGCTCTCAAAAAAATCATTAAACTACAAAAATTGTACAGTGGAAAGTGGGCAGACGTGCAGAGAATGCCTGAAGTTACCGTTGATCACATTGACCCCACACAGCCTGACATCTGTGAAGTTCCAGGTGTTCAGGACCTCAGCATTGACAGCCACAACACTGATAACGCCAGCTCTTGTACTGGCTGCCGGGATACCGGTGCTTCAGACATTAATGTATAACCACTTAGAAACAAGAAACAAATTTGTGCAGGGAGACTGAGCTTAAACTTTCCTTCAGCACTGGAGCAGTCCCAGAGTGAGACTCGGCTAGTGCCTGGTCACAGATACCAGTGATGGAGTTGAGCAAGGACCTGGGCATATATCGTACAAAGCTCTATATTATCTCCAGAGATGAAATGGTGCCTAGTGCTTGCACTAATACTGTACTTTGAAGAAGAGATATTCTTCCTTACTATGGCCAACATATTCCTTCTTAGTGGCATTGGACAGAAATCCCTCTCCCCTACCATCAGGGAATGCTCCTAGGAGAATACTGGGGAATCACTTTAGGCAGAAGCTCTTAAAATCTCTTATCATCTATAACATGGAGTTCTTAATAATATACCCTATTACATTGTGAAGTCATTATGAAAAGGATGATTTTATCAGAGCCCTTATCTCCTCCTCCCCTCTCCCTCCGAAGGTAGCTATAGAATTATGTTCCAAAATTGGAGCAACTTCTCTCCATTATTGCTCTCCTTGCCTAAAGAAGAATGCAGTAGCTTGTGGACTTTAACAGTGGGTTATTGATAGGAAACTTTGCAGTGCCTTTGGTTTTTTGTCAGTGATGTTGGCTAATGAGTAGAAAAATAATTGTGAATATTTCCAGCTGCAATTTTGACATTGGCAATTGATTTTAACAGGCAAATAGTTTAGCATTTTTAAAAAAGTAGGATTAAAAAAACAAAAGGTATAATTTTCCTTGTGAATAAAATTTTTGAAACAAAGTAATATTACAGAATAGAAAAATCAAATATTTGAGCAACTATATTAGTGTAAATATTTAATGGGAAATGTAAAAAAAATAAGGGTTGCTTTTGAGGATCACAAAACATACTTGCTTTTGACAAGCCCAAGGATCGGTCCTTCTGGAACTCTTAAATGTTATTCTTGGACTCTCATAGTTTACTTTTTAAATAAATAAGTTTCTACCCATTGCCTTTTAAGTTTCAGCCTTCATGATTGGTTTACATTTTGAGTTTTGTGACACCCTCTCCCCCATGCAGGTTAGTTGTGGTCTTCTCTAAGAGTGCACAGGATTAGCCTTTGGGGCAGGGATGGGCAAACTTTTTGGCCTGAGGGCCTGTTAGGGAAGGCAGCGCCTCCCCGAACAGCCTGGCCCCACCCCCATCCAACCCTCTCCCACTTCTTGCCCCCCTCAGAATCCTGGACCCATTAACCCCCCCCCCCCAACTCCTTGTCCCCTGACTACTCCCTCCAGAGACCCCATCCCCTTTCTAAACCCCCTGGGACTCCCTCGCCCTATCCAATGCCCCCATTCCCCATTCCCTGACTGCCCCCCCCCAGACCCTCTGGCTCTTATCCAACCCCCCTGCCCCGGTCCCCTTACCACGCTGCTCAGAACAGTGTGTCTGGCTCACAGCCAGACACGCTGCCACACTGATCTGCCCCCCCCCAGAGCGCGGGCCGTAGTTTTCCCACCCCTTCTTTGAGTCCTAAAATTTTATGGAGGCCTCAAAAAAAATTTTAAGGAAAAGTCATGAGTATTTGTTCTGTGGGAGATCATTAAATCAAAATATATTTTAATCAAACTATGAAGTTGGAGAGAAAGATTATCTTCCGCTTTTGATTTGTGCTAATTCAGCAACATGCTAGGTGTTTTACAGATATAAAGAGAAATAGTTCTTCTCGTGAAAAGCTTGGGAGTGAGCACTGAAGTCTGGCTTATCTGTTGTGAATACTTGCCGGAAGGGAGGACTAGAATGTGAAGGTATTGTGGAAGAAGTGCACTTTAGGGAGAGACTTGTGTAGGAGGGAGGAGGACTAGTAGACCAAGTCAAAGAGGGCTGGTACAGGCCAGAAGGCTATGTGGAAACACGGAGGGGAGAAGGGGAAAAAGGCTCAAAAAGTGTGCAGTGAGTTGTGTTAAATGGGTGATATGACAGTAAATTCTTTTAGACCTTTCCCTCACATTTTTCTTGTTTTCTTTAATTACAGGCCTTTTTCCTGATGTAGGTGGAGGCTACTTCTTGCCAAGACTTTCAGGAAAGATTGGCTATTACCTTGCTCTTACAGGATTTAGATTGAAAGGAAGAGATTTGCAAAAAGCAGGAATTGCTACACACTTTGTAGAATCAGAAAAGGTAAATCAGTCACTTATCTTTGGTAATAGGTCAGTGTTAGATTTACTTGAAGCTGAATTTCTTCTTTGTGCAGATATCCCAGATTAAACTGATTTTTAATGATGTCATTAAATTTAGCCTCTCAAGAGCATCAACCACCTTGATTCAGTGTGGGTATTGCACTCTCTCAGGGTGTCCAGGACCATGAATCACCCTTTTACCCTCCTGCCTCCAGTGAGATGGAGTCCTGACTGTGGTAACTAGATGTCAGCTCCCTGACACTGCCAGCTCTTCAAACACTCCTCCCAGGGCTCCACCAGTCCCTACTTTGCCTTGCAGATTAACTCTTGATGTACACTGGTCCCCAAACCCAGAAGCATTTCCCTGTAGTATCCAGCCCTAGTCACTGAATACTCACAATAATTACTAGCTAAGCTGTCCCCAGAGAGAGATTGTACACACAGCTTAATAGGTACAATCAGAATCAGGTCCTTTAACACAGCACTGCAATCTGCTTATAGTGAAATTAAATACAAGTTTATTAAAGATTTGAATTTAAGAGAGAGTAAGCAAGGAGAACAGGTTACAAATAAAAGAAGAGATACATGCATCTTAGAGTTACATTTAGACTAACAGCTGAAGTCTTTGTCTAAAGCACTTTTCTCACCTAAAGCAGCTGTTCTCAACTGGGGGTCCACAGCCCAAACTGGGCTGAAGCCCCAATCTTTTGCACCCCCCATGGGGGACCTTAAAAAAAATTGCCTGGGGAGAGATCTAAATCAGCAACTCATTTAGTAAAGTCATAGCATGAGATTGTGCCTATCCCTTGCATGGATGGGTAAGTAGGCAAGAGAAAATAACCAGTTTTCCCTATACTCTCTTCCTCCCCACCTCTATATTCCTTGCACTCAGGAAGGAGGACACCATAGGACTAGTTCAGATACTGACAGTATCTTTTCTGAAGCCTATCAGGAGGGTGCAAGAGATTGACTCTGCCTTCTCATTTGCATTATCAACATTAGCTAGGTGCCCAGGCTATGAAACACTACATCGCTTTAAGAATAGTGCAGCATCAGGACTCCCAGTACCCTCTCAAGCTCTGTGAATTATTGTTTGCCTGCTTCACCCACAGTTCTCAATGTGTAAAAGGTTGTGCCTCAAGGTCACCTCATGAGGTGGAAGTAGGCATCTCCCTTACCTCATATGTTGTTCCGTGAGCAACAGCAGTCCTGTGGTCTGAAGTATAATCCTGCAGCTGTACATCATAGCAAGCACACCTCCTTCCAGGGGGTTAGAAAATAGTCCAAACAGAGAAGAAAATAGCTTTTAGACTCTCAAGATAGGAGACCCCCTTCCTCATGAAGAGGAGGGGAAACAGACTTTCATGCTCCACAGAAAATCTCAGTTCCCATCCTCCTTTGCAGCTAAAAGCCAAGAGTTAGAACTGGGAGTTTCAACAACAAAACCAGCCCATCTTCTTTTCTCAGGGGGCTCAGGATAGTAATGCTCCCTGTTCTTTAACACATAGCCTATGACTCTGGTCTGAAAACACGGAATCTGCTTGTTTCAGAGCACCACCCGCAGCTGGCCTGAGTTCTTCCCTTTTAATAGCACATCCCCAGGCCTGAGAAGCTGCACAGATATAGTAGTTTCGGGCTGATTGCGACCAGAGCAATTCTTTAACTCTTTCATGATGTGTGGGGTTATGGTGGCTGTCTGCCGCACCACACAGAGGTTCTGCTTAGGAAGAGGCCCTCTGTACTGATCCCCAAAGGTGTAATTCAGTCCAGACTGCTCAATTTTCAGAGGTGCTGAGCATCTGCTGTTCCGTTGTCTGCTTATCCCCTCTTTAAATCAGGCCAAGAGTCTTTAATCCATAACTGCTAAAATAATCTAGCTGGAAATACATTTTATTCTCCTATGATTTTAATTTGTCTTTTTTTTTTTTTGATAGCTGCCTGCACTGGAGGAAGATTTGATAGCACTAAAATCTCCTTCTAAAGAAAATGTTGCCAATATACTGAACTCATACCACATGAAGGTAATTTGCTGTCTAGCTACAATCTCAAACTTTATTAAAGGGGCAACCATCAAGTTAAATAATAATCTTATTTACATAACCATCATTTGCTATATGTTTCCATAGCACCCTACAGAATGGATTCCCAGCTTCTACATGCTACTGCAAGATGTTAATAATTTATATATTAACATTAAATAAGTGATTAAAACTGAAATAATCTTAAAAATCTAATTTACTTTTTACATTTCTTTCAATTTTGACAATGAAATTAGACTGGGCAGTTTTATTTGATGGTTCTCATCCACTAGCACAGGGGTGTTGAACGTGTAAATCTCTGAGTGAGTGCTAGGTATTACTACTATTCATTGCTTTTCAGTTTTGATATTCAGCACCTGGGGACAGCCACTGACAGAACGGGACTAGCCCTGAGGGAGGCACTGGGTGCAGGGGAATTGGCCATGTAATCGGGAATTATGTGGATTCAGTGGCTCTGACATCCCACCATGTGACATAGAAACTGCAATTGCAGCCTAAAGACCAAATAGGAATTGTGAGGGACTCCCATTGATTTAATGCCATGCCATATCCCTCAGTTTGGGGTGGGTTTTGCCTTCCATAATACTAAGTTTCTTTAAAAAAACATCACCCAACAGCTGCCTCTGCTTTCCCTCCCCATAAATGGACAATCTGTACATACCTTCCAGTTAGATATGGATCTCTGATATTAAAATGGAAATAACCATTGTACAAAAATGTTTAAGAAAACTACACATCTCTCATATTACAGCTTTATTTCGCTTTCTTCACTGTTTCTCAGGGAACTCTGAAAGTGTATCTAAATCAGTTCTCCCTGTACCTGTTACTGACAAATATTGACAAAACATTTTTGAGCTATAGGATAGCTCATAACTAACACTGCATCATAAGATTAAAAACTTTAAAATGTTCAACACACAGTGACAAGTTTGTATGTACTGTAAAATACTGTTGGATTAAACATGGTAATCAGCATTAACTGAGCTATTTATGTCGGCTTTTCTGTAGTGCAAATCAATTGTGACAAAGCTCCAAGTCTGTACTTGTGGGTCCTGCGCTTCCTGGCAGATTTAGGGGCCTCAGAAACTCATCTAGGCCCCAGAGTGACCTCCCTTTCTCAGTATAATTGGCAAGAGTCACACCTAGTGAGTTGCCTTCATCACAGGCCAGTATGGAAGATGGAAAAGGGGGGGAGCCCGGGCCCGCCCTCTACTCCGGACTCCAGCCCAGGGACCCTAATAGTATCAGCTAAGATGGCTGACCTTTTAGGCACAAAACACAATACAATTCCCTGGGCTACTTCCCCACAGCAGTCCCTGCTTCTTCAAACTCCACTTCACCCTTACCTCAGGGCCTCCTTCCTTCCGTATGATATGTTGTCCTACACTCAGTCTCACCAACCGCATAACTTCCTTCCACAGCTCCTGACACCCACAGCCCACCTGACTAACTGGGAGGTTTTTATCTGGTTTCAGCCAGTCCCTGATTGGCTTCAGGTGTCCCAATTAGGCTAGTTGTTTCTACTCCTTTCTAGAAGGTTCTTAATTGGCCCCAGGTGTCTTGATTGGCCTGGAGTAGCCTTTGTTTGGCTATCCAGGGAACAAGGACCTGCACATCCTGAGACTAATATACCTGCCTTCCAGCACTCTCCTATATCCTTCTGGTCTGACTCCGTCACACAATATAGTATTTCAGTACCAGTGATGGGCTTTTAAAGTTTTCAGATAGGCTGAGACAAACCAAGTGAAAGATGTATTTTCTTTTAAATAGTGCAAAATTGATCAAGAGAAGCAGTTTGTACTTGATGAACATATGGACAAGATTAACAGGTATGCACTCATTCTTCCCTCTTACCTCTTTTGTGTGGAAGATTTGCATTAATATTAATGTTTACTGGATTTAATAGGTTATGTAATAGAAAAGACTAGAGCCTGGTCTGTTAACATCTGTTTTTGTAGGGTTCTTGACCTTGTAGACATATTACTTACCCATGGTCTTCTACATATTACAGGTGTTCTTGTCTGATTCAGTGATAAAAGTAACTTTTGATGAATGTTGCTATAGTCATTAAATCCCTTGTCAGTCAGTTTGTCACTTTTGTACATACCTACCCTGTAACACATTTAAACAAAGACACTTGAAAATTGGAACTTAAGGTTTTGGGGGGCAAGGGACAAAATGTGTGTGTAATTCTTTGGGTATTGAGATGAAGCTACATCTGTGACCAGTTTTGTGCAGCTGAATACCAGAAAGACGTTGATGGATGGAAGCCAGGGAACACCACCAACCTAGTAGGATAGATTTATGAGGAGAAGCTGAAATAACAATATATGGATAGCTTGAACAACTGAGATGATCTAGTTCTTTACAGATATTTCATGAGTGCAAACAGCAGTTAGAATGAAATTGATACCATAGGGATTATAAGTACATAAATAAAACAAAAGTAGGAGTTTTAGAATGAATACTGAGGTTTATTTGAATGTGAAATAGTCTTGAAAGGAAAATGAAAGAAACCCCTCATCAGTATATTTAAAAGTAATCTGAACAAAGCAGGAAAGAATATATTGTTGTTTATTATTTGTATTACCATAGCACCTAGGAGCCCCACTCAAAGACCACAGCCCCATTGCACTAGGTACCGCACAAACACAGAATAAAAAGGGAGTCCCTGCCCGAAAGAGCTTACAGTCTAAGTATAAGAGAAGAGACAACAGATGGTTACAGACAGACGGATTGAGGAGTACAAGGAAACAATGAGGCAGCATTGGTCACCATGATAGCAGTTGTCAAGTTTTATGTAGGCTTCTCAAAAAGAGTTTTAAGGAGGGTTTTGAAGGAAGATAATTACAGTAGAACCTCACAATTATGAACTGACCGGTCAACCACACACCTCATTTGGAACTGGAAATACACGATCAGGCAGTGGAGACAAAAAGAAAAAAAGCAAATATTGTACAGAACTGTACTGTGTTAAATGTGAACTACTACAAAAATAAAGGGAAAGTTTAAAAAAAGATTTGACTGGGTAAAGAAACCGTTTCTGTGCCTGCTTCATTTAAATTCAGATGGTTAAAAGCAGCATTTTTCTCCTGCATAGTAGATTTTCAAAGCTGTAGTGCATGGATGTTCAATTGTAAACTTTTGAAAAAACAACCCTAACGTTTTGTTTGGAGTTATGAACATTTCAAAGTTACGAACCACCTCCATTCCCAAGATGTTTGTAACTCTGAGGTTCTACTGTAGTTAGTTTTGTGGATGTTTACAGTTAGCGTCTCCCAAGTTTGAAGAGGAGCACAGGAGAATGCACAAAGGTGCTTATTTGAAATTTTTACAAATGGGGTTGTGGAGGTGGGAGCTGTCCTTTCAGCACTGAGAGATGATGGATCATAAAGGTCCTTGAAAAGGAAGATAAATAACTTATATTTGTTATGATAAAGTGAGGGAGCCCGTGGAGGGATGTACAGAGAGGGTGACATGGTCAAAATGACCTTTGCAGCTGCATTCTGAATGGATATGAGTAGAGCAAGATTTTATTTGTCAAGGCCAGGGGAAAGGATGTTGCAGTAATTGAGATGAGATAGTGTAGAGCAGTGGTCTTCAAACTGCAGTGCGCACACTCCTGGGGGTGCACAAGACCCCACCGCTGCCATTGATCCCACCTGGGAGACCGATGAACTCCCGCTTTCTGCAGCGGCATTTTGGCGAACATACCCCTCGGAGGCTGCGGCCGCGCAAGTTTCTCCTCCACGAAAAGGAGCCACGGAGGAAAAACTTTGAGGACCGTTGGTGTAGAGAATCAGTATGATGATCTAGTTAAGTTATTCTGTTTTTAATGTCTGTGAGTTCTCATTACTTCCTCGGGAGGAGGGAGGGTGGAAGAAGATAATACATTTAGTCATATGACACTTTTCTTGGTTTTTAGTCTGTTTTCAGCAAACAGCATGGAGGAAATCATTCAAAATTTGAAGCAGGATGGTTCTCCTTTTGCTCTTAAGCAGCTAGAGGTAATGTTTAGTTATATATTTTTACCTTTATAATTAAATCTTAAGGATTGATTCTGATCTCAATGAAACTTGTGTAAGTCTGGAGCAACTGCACTAACGTCAGTGAAGTTACTGGTGTAAAGCTGCTTTGGTAGCAGGCTCAGGCCCTTCAGATCCAATCCTTAGTTCTTTAGGATTTAGTCCATAGGACCACCCACACGTGCAACTGTAGGATCAGAACTTAAATCTTCATATTTATTGTAAAACAGTTTTACCCTGCACAAATTTTACTTTGTATCTACTCCTGGCCAACACACCTCCTCTCTGTTCATAATCAAAGGTTTGATGGTAATGACAGTTCTCTTTGGACTTTTCCGTTTGTTGCTCTGGAATGATATGTAAAAAATGTGCCAAACTCAGTGTTTTCCAAATTAGTCAGTCACGCTTCAGACTCCAGTACTCTGAAGTAATGTCTCTTCATGTATTTATTTAGTCATATGGAATCTTTGAATTTTCCTTCTTGTATTACTCTCTGAGTGGATTTACTTTGCTGACCTGTGAGAAACTGTCCCAGGGTCTATTCAAACATTGCTTAATATTGGATAGAATTCAAGCATTTCTAAAGGAAAACTTTAATACTAATACAGGATTATAGCTAAGTGCAGAAATGTGGCTCTTGTACAAACGTATACATGTATTCTTCTCACCCTCCCTTGAACCTACAGTATATAAAACATATTATAGCAGTATCTTTAACTTTTCTAGGCAGAATAGAAATAAATATCTTAAAATTGTCAAAGAATGTACCTGAGAACGCAGATGTAATCATCTATAATAACTGAGGTCAGACTAGAATATCACAATGGTCCCTTCTGGTCTTGGAATCTATAAAATATCTTTTAGCAGCCTCACAGGTTATAACCAATAAGTATTTGGCCAATCTAGGGTTTTTGTGGACAGTCAAAATGTTGACCATAACAATCTTCACAGAGAAATGTTCATTAAGAGAAACATATCTCTAAAAAAAGGGGAATTTTAAAAGCCACCTGTAGCAAGAATTATGCTGAGTATTTAAAAAAAGGTTTAATCTGTTATACTATATAACATTAAACAATCAGGGATGTCGTAAGAATAAATACCATAAAGATTATAAGGTGCTCAGATACTATGGTGGTGGGGCTATATAAGATAGATACCTAAAATAGATCAACCCACTCAGTTGTATTTATAATCTGCTAAACTGTAATGAGATATTGTAAACCCCTTTTATAATGTCATCGAAGAGCTATGTTTAACCTGACGCTGATGATAAAATTAACTTTTGTGGAGGCTGATAGACCATCGAGGATTATTTAATGATGGTACTGTAAAATAATAAATCTAATGGAATTGTTTGATAGAAAAGAGAGTAGATAAAAGACGTTACAAAGTTATGTGTGTTCAAAATACAGTTCACATTTTAAAGACTAGAACTGCTCTCTCATTGACATATAGTCACTATCCAAGCCCTGTATATTCCACGATCCCATAACTACCAGATCTGCTGCAGAATTCTCCCCCTTGCTGTAGAATCTGACCTGTTTAAAGCCAAAATTTAAGTTCTCAGTCCTTATGATTGTGGAGCTTACATTTGTTTCATATTTTTGAGGTTAACTGATGCAGCATCATCTGTGTCTTCAAGAAGAGCCTATGCATGAGAAAGCAAAGGCCCTGTGCCTTTAATTCCCCCGCCACCCCCGCTTTCTTCAATTTTTTGTGCATTTAATAGCACTTGGTATATAGTAGGTGATACTATTTCCCCTCTATGGTTGGTTAATGGCTGATTCTTGTTCCTCTGGCTTGATATAGTAGTTTCTGGGTAATGATCTATAGCCTGTGTTATATAGCAGTTCAGAGTAGGTGATTATGATGGTCCCTTCTGGCCTTGAAACCAAAGGTGGCACGCAAGCTGATTTTCAGTGGCAGTCGCACAGCCTGGGTCCTGACCACTGGTCCGGGAGGGTTCTGCATTTTAATTTAATTTTAAATGAAGCTTCTTAAACATTTTAAAAACCTTATTTACTTTACACACAACAATAGTTTAGTTCTATATTACAGAGTTATAGAAAGAGACCTTCTAAAAACATTAAAATGCATTACTGGCACGTTAAACCTTAAATTAGAGTGAGTAAATGAAGACTCAGCACACCACTTCAGAAAGGTTGCCAACTCCTGGTCTAGTCCAAAAGCCGTCTGGATGTTAACTTAGAGGAGAGTTTACATTTTCTAAATAAGGAATATATGATGGTGTGGTCTAAACGTTTTATTGGTCTGAACTTGGGATGGCCACATTATTTATGAGTGAGTTATGAGGGTCATCCCAAATGATGGTTGATGAAACCTTTACATCATATTAAGTATTCTTTATGCGCTACATGTTATGGGGAAAATATTTTAAAGTGTTTTAGGCAAGTATAAAAATATCGATTGACACTGTTTTTTTGTATCATTCCACCTGTATGTCTGCATGCCTTAATTATCATGAGCCAGATCCTGCATCCAGCAAAAGCTTCCACTGACTTCAGTGGGTTTTGGATTAGGCCCCACGTGACTAATGTACAAGGTACAGAGAGAGCCATAAAAATCTCCTGACCCAGAATAGCATTTTTATATATGAGAAGCAGAAAAGTGAAGAGGACATTGGGCATGGGTGCCAGATGTTTGGCCCCTTCTCTAGTAGTTTTGCCCAGTTGGCAAAGAATTATTCCAGTTCCCTGGGTGCACTTCTGTTGTCCTGGCCATGCCTTAGTCGGGGCTCATAAGGGGTTGCATACACCCAGCTAAGTTAGCCCTATACCACATAAAGGGTTCCCCATCCTGGTGTCAGCCCCAGGGAGCTGGTTAAGCCAGGTTGGAGGCTGCATTTCCTCCTTTTAGAAAGACAAAGTGGCCTTAGCATGAGTCAGTATCTGACCTAACGATATCCCTTTCTTCTGGGATTCCTTCTCTTTCCTTTATCCTTCTTCAGCCTCTAGAATTAGTTGCCCTCTGCCTTTTTCCAATATTAAATTTCATTTCAGAGTAATTTTTCCTCCTCTTTTTAACCTGTCTCCTTTTCTTTCCCTATGTTCCTTACCTCCCCTCATGTTCCTCCATGTTCTTTCATCCTTCCTTTCTCTTTCCTGCTCGGTCCCCTGCAATCTCCCCTTGGTACTCGTGTACACTTACATGTCTCTTCATCTGCTTGCATGATTCACATACATTCTGCCACTGAAACACCCATGGTCACCCACTCTTATACACACACCTTAACACATGTGTGCACCCAGCCCACACAGGTGGTGATGCCTTCCCCACTTGCCCTTTCTGACTACACACAAACACCTCCATCCATTCAGAGTTTGTGTCTGCACGCATGCGGTGGAGGTAGGGTGATGATGTATGAAATTGTCAATACATTAATTTGCCTTGACACTTAACAGTAGTGGTTAGGTTTCTGCACATGTGCATGCTCTGTCTTTTCCCGTCCCTTCCTTGGCTTTCTCCTACACTCCTTCCAGGTCTGTTCCCTCCCCTCTCCTGGATTGTTATAGACACCCATTTACCTACCTTCTGGCTCTCTTTGCATTTCCTCCTTCTCCAAGCACTGGCTGTAGAGTGGCGCAGTTGTGTTAAGGACCTGGAACAGGAACCCATTCTGCCCTTCTGCAGGGTGGAAAAAGGAGATGCAGCCTCAGCACCACCACTTTTTCCTCCCCTGCAGCCTGCGACTGCTAAATAGTTGGGAAGAAGAGCATTGACAGAGAGATAGGGCAGAGTTCAGGGCGGAAGAACAGTGCAGGAGAGGAAGAGGAGCAGCAAAATCTGTAAGCTGTTCTATCCTTTTAAAATGAAAGCTTTCATCCTTGACAAAGATTCTCATAGACTTTAAGGCCAGAAGGGACCATCGTGATCATCTGATCTGACCACCATGCACATCACAGCCCACAGAACTTTTCCTACTCATTCATATAATAGGCCCCATAATCTCTGGCCGAGTTGCTGAAGTCCTCAAATCATGATTTAAAGACTTCAGGTGACAGAGAACCCACCATTTATTCTAGATCAGATCAATAAGTGACCCGTGGTCTATGTTGCAGAGGAAGGTGAAACCCCACCGAGTGTGTCTGCCACTCGACCATATTTGTCGTTGGAAAGGATTTCTCCCCCCAGGTCAGTCATTAGACACCAAGCACATGGGCAAGACCCACCAGCCAGAGAGAGAATTCTCTGTAGTAACTCAGGACCCTCCCATCTAGTGTTGCATCTCCGGGCGATTGGCGATATTTGCAGTCACAGATGGGCCATGTGCCATTCTAGACAACCTCATCATAACATTCCTTCCATAAAACCTATCAAGCTCAGCCTTGAAGCCAGTTAGGTTTTTTGCCCCCATTCTTCCCTTGGAAGGCTGTTCTAGAGCTTCACTCCTTTGATTGTTAGAAATCTTAGTTTAATTTCAAGCCTAAATTTGTTGATGGCTAATTTATATCCATTTGTTCTTGTGCCAGCATTGTCTAACTACTAACATGCATCAGCAGGGTGCACACAGACAGTTAGATGCAGAAGGCTAGCACAGGTAGATTCACACCCCAGTTTGCCATCATCTAATCATTCTTGTAGACAAACTTTGAATGATGGGTTTTTTAGACTAACCTTTGATTGATAGATTTCTGACATAGGAAAAGTTAAGAGGATTGGCTACAAGTCTGTAAAATGATTAAGTGGGCAAAATCCTGGCTCCCTTGAATTCAGTAGCAATCCCACCACCAAGTTCAAAAGGGCCAGTAGTTCACCCCAGATACTGAGATTCTGATACACTGTGTGAAATCCTGGACCTGTTGAAGACCATGGGACTTTGCTATCTGTTACAGTGAGACCAGGATTTCACTGTTGGGGTCTAGATACTACAGTGGCATATTACAGGTAGCTTAGATAAACTTTAATTTGGTCAGTGTATACAGGAATAAATACAAATGTGTCTGAGTTGTTTGTATATTGGTACATTAAAGTGGTAAATAAGGAAGAGGACAGGTCAGTGCTACAGAGTAATCTGGATCACTGTAAGCTGGAGACAAGCCAACAATATTCATTTTAATACAACCAAATGTACTCACAGGACTGGGGACTCTATTCTGGGAAGCAAAGACTCTGAAAAAAGATTTGGGGGTCATGATGGATAATCAGCTGAATGTCACCTCCCAGCTCAACATTATGGCAAAAAGGTTAATGCGATGCATAAACAGGGAAATCCCAAGTAGGACTAGAGGTTATTTTACCTTTGTATTGGGCACTGCTGGAAATACTTCGTCCCGTGCTGGTGTCCACAATTCAAAAAAGATATTGAAAAATTGGAGAGGGTTCAGAGAAGAGCCAAGAGACTGATTAAAGGATTAGAAAACTTGCCTTACAGAGAGAGACTCAGGGAAGTCAGTCTATTAGCTTAATAAAGAGAAGGTTAAGGGGTGACTTAATCACAGTCTGTAAGTACCTCCATGGAAAACAAATATTTGATAACGGTCTCTAATCTAGCAAAGATATAATTAAAATTATTCACATATCGAAGGCCATAGAACTCCCCCCAAATTTTTAAATGGTGAAAATAATTAACCATTGGAACAATAAGGGTTGTGGTGGAGTCTCTATCAGTGATCATTTTAAAATCAAGATTGGATGTTCTTCTCAGAGAGATGCTCTTGGAATAATTTTGGGTGAGTTCTATGGCCTGTGTTGTATAGCAGATCAGATTACATGATCACAGTGGTCCCTTCTGGTCTTACAATCTCTTAATCTCTTAATGTATAGCTATTATGGCGTATCATAGACAAGATATGGTTATTCCATAGGCATTATTAAAAGTAAAATGTAGTCTAGATTATTCTGGAAGTATTAGGGCCTTGATATGCAAGTTATTTTAGTGTTTAAATAAAGTGGAACTAATAGCACTGGTTGTGATCCAGGTATACTGCAGGCAGTTGCTTTGCTGGCTGTCCAGTTCTTGCCAGTGCAATCCTGGCATACAATATTGCTGCTTTCCTGCATCAGAATATGGTCGACTGGGCACTCTTAATGAGGCCACTATGCAACTGAGCTACAATATCAAGAAGTGATGACAAAATCTGAAAACTGTCAGAGCTGTCATTTGATTATAGCCAATTGATGACTTTTTAAAAATGTCCTTCAGGACAAACTTACCTTAGCATCATGAGAGAATGGTGATGTGTTGTCATGACATTCAAGAAGTGGTATTGCACTGTAGCACGACCAACATTGCTCCCTCTAAAAGATGTTTTGAAACACTTGAGTGTTCTATAAACTTGTCTTGCAGGCTATGGGATCCCTTGCCAAAATTAGGGGGATTGCTTTTTTAAAAATCAAGTTGGGAGACAAACACCAAATTATGAAAGTTCAGATACTTATAAGAGACGTATGAGAGGGATGAAGGAGGCAAGACTTCAGGAATTCCCTCCATTAGTGTATGGATCTGGAATGGCTGGACTCTCCGCTGGTGCACCCCTTCATGTCCTCTATAGCACCCCCTGCTAATGCGGGCTATGGCCTGGCGGTGGTCCAGCTCTTCTTGTGACTCAGCCCTCTGGATAAAGGCTTTAGTCTTACCCTTCACAAGGTGACAGAAAGTGCACCAAAGTGCTGCCTGATTTGGGGCCTGTGGACCCCACACGTTTCTCTGGGGTTTTCAATTGTCCATATTCCCTTCTCATGAGTGGCCTCCCACCACTGACTCCACTGGCAGCTGGTAAGGATACCCAGGTCTGCCCACTAAACTGGGTTCTAGTCCAGGGACCCTATAATTAGAAGCCAAGGGCTGCTTCATCATACTTCTTTCTACTGCCTCCCTGGGCTTCTTCCTCTTGTTGTCTCTTTTTCAGGTCTTCTCCTCACACCCTCTCTTGGGTCACCCTTTTTTCAGATGAGAACTCACAGGGCTCTACCCTGGAATTCCCAAACAAAATCCTAAACTAACTGTACAAACATAACCCACTTCTCCCCTCCTCAGACCTGACCTTTTCCTTAGCTGAGCACCATCCAAGGAGTTCTCCTTGAAAGTCCAGGTCCTGCCCCATTATCAGGGCTCACCACCAGAGCTTGCTCCACCCCACTGGCTTCTCTGTATCTCTGCTGCCTCTTTTCAGACTTTGTTACTCAGGAGGGGATTCCAGAGCCAACTGTCACCCTAAGCCCCCTCTATGACCCCCCTCCCACCGCCCCAGCCTTGCCATTTTCGCTCACACAAAACAAGGAACTGGAGTACTCTTTCCAACTCTCTCTGCACCCTTCTTCTCATCTGTGCTTCCTTTCTTTATAGTCACCACCCACTACCCGGCCCACCCTGCAGGTGCAGCCAGATGAGTTGATTGGCCTTTCAGATCCACATTAACCCTTTCAGAGCCAAGACTGAGGATATACCCCATCACAAGATCCTATTGGCTTACAGTAACAAGCTAATAATAAAGGCAGCAAAAAAACCCCACACAGCCCTCCCCAAAACTCTAAGCTTATTGCACCTGAATTACCAGAGTTCCCATCAGCATTTCAGAGAGCAATTCCTGATGGGTCAACAGAAAAATGTAGCCATACAGTTCCCTTTCAATTGTTTTCCTTTACTCTGCTGGATAGGGTAGCATTTTCCTTTTGTTTTGTTTTTTTCTTATCATTCTTAGCTCAGCCAAAAGCAACCTTATGAGTTCATCTCAGATTAATAGAGCTGACTGGTTTCTCTTTTAGCAAGCCAGTAATGAGTGTCTCCTCTCTATCATAAGGGGAAGTGCCACATTAGACACCAGTACTTTCTTTCTTAGGGTTAGAAAACCAGCAAGGATTATGTTTTTCTGATGCAGCAGTATGGAGTTTACTACTGTAGCTACTTGGGAGGAGAAGGAGCTTGGAAACAGTTGAATAGTTTGAAGGGGAAAAAAATGCCGCATATTACTCATTCATAGTGGGGAGAGTAGCCTTGATTCCTTGAGCTCAATTAAACTTAAAATGAGTTAACAGGGGAAACCTCAGATTAATCAAACACTCTGGGTGGGATCTACAAAGGTACTTAGGCCCAATTTATTTATACCCAGATCTCGGTGCCTAAGTATCAGATTTAGGCACCTCAGTCCCAGTTTTGGTTCCACTGTGTTCCAGAACTCCTGCCAATCGCTGTATGTGCCTAAACTCAGTGCTAAAGCTTTTCAGAATAAAAGTTCCCCTCAACGCCCATGTTTCTGCCTCTGAGCACATGCACTGTTGCCCCCCTGTAGGTATCTGGACACCTATCTCCTTCCTAAGCCCCAGAATGATTCACAACCCGGCGGGTAGCGTAGACCTGGCCTTAGCAACCTATATTGTGTGACTGAATGGGAGCAATGCTGCTATTCCAGCTTTTATTTTTGGGAGGACTCCATTCCTTACACTTAGTTTCCTCACCGTATGATGACAAAGTTCTGACTATTAATGCTGTTGCAAATCCAACTTGCAGTATTGAGGACTGTGACACTGAAATAAAGATGATCCCATGAAAAGGAATGAGTGGCAACATCCATCCTTAGCTGCATCTCTTATTTCTCCCTCATAACGCAACCCAGTCCGCTTCGCTCTTGTTCCCTAGATCTGATCTCTCTCTTATACTATCAGTTCATTTATAGATACATTGGTGATTCATTTTTTCTGCATTACACCCACCTTTTGTGCTTCTTTTTCTTTCCCTTTCCTCTATTCTCCACACAATTTATAGCAATGCTCCCTCCATGTCCAGCCTCTTTGGCAGCCTCTGTATGCATTAGCTTAGTGAACTGCCATTTTCAAATCTTTACTGCTTCAGTGCTCCCCTTCATCAGTGGTGCCTCACAATGCACTGTGCATATTTCACCCAGGGAAGCCTTGTAGGTGCCCAGAATTTTGAATATAACATCTGGTCTGGTCCCAGCAAAGATCTCCAGATCACACAAGAGTTTGCCACTGAGCAAAGGGCCCTATGTGGAAATGAGGCCAGGAAGAGAAAAGGAAATTAAGGGGGAAAAGGGAAATTAAGGCGGCTTTATTAGGAATCGCTGGACAGGTCCGAAGAGCAGCAAACTGCAGTCAGGGTGAGGGAGGGAGGGAGCTAGAGGAGCTCAAGTACAAAAAAGCAGCTATGGGTCTGAGATAATTAATGGAATTATAAAAAGCTATCAGTTCAAGCCAGGATATATTTTTTCCAAACTATTTCCCCGAGCTCCACTTTCAAACCAGCTGCTGGATACATGCAAAACTGTGATAAAACTGGAATCACTAGTTACAATTATAGGCTCTACTGCTTGCACAGCAGTTGAGTTAGTACACATAGGTGGAGAGGATACAGGCAGATAGCCTTAGGGAAGGTGGAAGTACTAGAGTATTGCCAAGTGCTGTATTGTTACACCTGTAATAAAATAACCTTTTGTCTTCATTTTTGAAAACCATTTAACCATAAATCTAATACAGAAAAAATGAAGTTTAATGTCTTCCACAGACAATTAATAAAATGTCACCTACGTCCTTAAAAATGACTTTGAGACAGCTTAGAGAAGGAGCTTCCATGACCCTGCAAGATGTACTAACTATGGAATACAGACTGAGCCAGGCATGCATGGTAAGAAAAATATACAGTACCTTTGCTCCTTCCAGACATAATGAGCTGGTTGCCCACTTTTGCAATTCCATACTAATTATACTAACAAATACAGCTGACAGCTATATCACTGTCAGTATCTTAGTGGTGTCTTTGTTCAGAATGATAGCTTCCATTTGTATGCCTACTCGTGGAACTGGAAGGAGGGGTAGCCAGCAAAACAGGGTTATAGGAGGGACAATGGTTTACTAAAAAAAATATGGGTGACACTACAATATGGAGAATTAAATAATAAGTAGTGTACGATACTTAGTTCTGGTGGCAGCTGCATAGTTGTCTGAATGAAATCCTGTAAGATTTCTGACGGGAAGCCTTCTTTGTTAATTTAGTCACTTTTTGTCATATAAAATATTAAATGTCATGTAAAAATATTATTTTTGAATTAATAGTTTTGTTTAAGATGGAGTTTGGAAATGTGTGCCATGCCTCTTTCATACTGAAAATATTGTTACTCCTTTCCTCAAATGATATTGCCACTCCATTTCTAAAATGTGCTCAGGATTTGATAGAACATAATTATTTAACTGAAAAGTGTGATAAGCATACATAGTACATCTCAAAACAAGGGCTCTCCGTTGGGGAGTTTACAGTGTAAAGACCAATCCTGTAAGCCCTCATTGTGTGGAACTCCCATACAATGAAATGTGCCATGGAAGGATGATGTGACCATAATTCAGTCAGCCACAGTGCACAGGACAGCAGTTCAAATGGTTGGAGGTTTGGAGCTATGTTAGTAAGATGGATCAGGAAAATTTTGGATGGGAGGAGAGCACTTAGTGGATGGGCTCAGAAGGTTGTCCCAAACATAGGGTGCAAAATCCAGAACTGAGGAAAGAGACAAGGGAGCAGTTAGGTGAGAACATCCAGACCAGTGTAGTAAGAGTAAGAGAACATGACAAGAGCAGTGGAAGTGGAGTTGGGTAGAGGCTTGGGTAACATGGACTTGATGCAAAAGCAAGGAGCCCCCAGTGAAAGGGGGGTGAAATGGAATATATTGTTTTACATGTTTTTGTCTTTCAGAGTGGCCATGACTTCTATGAAGGTGTTCGAGCAGGTAAGGCCTCACACAAGAAAGATCACTTAAAGTTATTAGTGGTAAAACACAGTGCTTTATTGCTCATTTGTAGAGATAAGTAAAAGTGCAGCAGTGTGTTTGACAGTAGTATCCAGTATAAACATCTTAGAGAATATGGTCAGTACATTAATTTATCCTGGTCATTGTCCTCCTTGTAGCCATAGATCGACAACAGGCCTGTTGTCGTTCTGTAACACGATAGAAAAAGGCTTTCTTGTCAATGTAAAGTATTGTTAGTGTTTTATGCACATGTTCCCCTTGCACCATTGACTGCTAGTACAGCACCATGAAAACATTTGCACCAGGTCACCTGAAAGGGACAAGATATATCCAGTGTGGGCAATCATAAGCAATGATGATGTGAAGCATGATCTACCATCACTCATGTATTCAGTTCGATTCTGGTGTCAGCCAGAGAACTAAGTAGTCAGACAGCTCTAAAGTGATTTACAAAATCAAAAGGTAAAGTTAGTAACAGATACATTGGTTGTTTCAAGGTGAAAGCACATTCATTAGCACAGGAACTATTTTTGGCAAATGTCTCATATTATCATTACATATAGCTCAGCATAGAAAACATTCCTGGGTACAGAAACCTTTGCATTTTTTAAACCATTTCTCAGTATTAGGTAGGCAGGAAAGAAAGTGGCAGCAAACAGTGGGGCTTTTGTCTATTGGATGGATCTGGGAGTCAGACTAAGGTTCTCTCCCCAGCTCTACTCTGTTGAGTCACTATGTGACCTTGTGCAAGCCTCTCAGTCTTTGTCTCAGTTTCCCCATCTATAAAATGGGACTCGGTAGTTATTTAAGAGCTGATGTACTTAGCACAGCATGAGACACCGATGAAGATGGTTTCCTAAAGAGATTACAGTGTAAGGCAGCAGATCTAGTTAAGACGGAGAGACCCAGATGAGATTTTAATTCAGAATTTAATTCATTTAAATATCTCCCTTTGTTTAATAATCCTTATCTACCTTTGTAAAGCAATTTAAGCTCTGTGGATGAAGGGTATTAAGTATTAATAAAGAAACCTCAGGCATCTTACCATCTCTCCTGAAGGACAGGTATGGCTTCACTGTGCTGACAAACAGGAGAAGGAAACATGCACAATTTAAAAGATGCTGTTCCTAGAATATGTTCTAAATCTATGGGAAAATATGCACGATCACCGAGATACATCTGTATGGAAAATGGCATTCTTCACTGAGAGGCCAAGAGAGAGAGTGTCAAGCAGTAGACATGATTCTCATTTGTAATGCACAAGGTCTTTAAAATAATCTGGGAACTGGGCAGAGGACAGAGACAGATTACTTGTCACACTGTTCAAGATAACCAAACAGGCCGCAGATTGAGAAACAAGCATCAAGGGGCAACAGCTGGGAAACTTCCAGTTGCTGCATAGTCTCTCTTTCTTGTGCATGTTATAGTGTGATTACATGATGATTAGAATAGGCCTACAGGTAATAGAAAATATTCAAATTTCATTGTGCAATATATAATTGGCAAATTTATCAATTGTTCTTGAATCATTTTTTATCCCAATCTGCCACCTACTCACACAGAATAGAACCTTACTCTGTGAATAATCTCCCTGAAATCACTAAGACCACTTGTCAGATAAGGTGCTTATTTAATGTGAGAAACGGTGGCAGAAACTGGCCCTTAAAATTATTTTTTTCATATATATACATACACATCCAAATCATTAACAGCTTGATCTTTCAAGGTGCTGAGGCCCCTCAACTCTCATGAAGATGCTCTGCACCACACAGGATCAAGCCCTACTTGAATAATGTGTGGATTTAAAAATTAGAACAATACTTAAGTGGTTGCTATTAAAAGACAGCAGTTGCCAAGGTACCACAGAGGGGTATCATAGACAACAAAGTTTTGCCCTACATGAAAAAGAAAGAAATTTTAAGGTATTGGCTGGCAAATGTGATTAGTTGCAATAGCACAAGTAGCTAGGCAGACATGTATGTGTGGAATTTTCTAAACAATGTTTAGGTCACTGGTTCCACATCTCAGCCACTGCAAATGGTTGTAGTGCTGCTGCTTTCCATCCTGGAGAACTAACTTCTTCTGACATAGGGCTTGTCCCTGAGAAATGCTCAGTAAGTCTCCCAGTCAGTGAGAGCTTATGTGCAAATCCCATCAAAGCCAATGCGAGTTTCAGGTGCTAATCACCTCTTAACATCTGTCTGTAATCGAATGCATGAGAGTCTGGAGAACTTGTTCTTTGGAGGTCAGATATTTCCTACTATTAAAAGTGGAGTTTATATTAAATCAATGTTAACTTAATAACAAGTAATGAACTTGCCTTAAATCAACTGTGGAAGTCTCCCGACTTTCTCACCTGTTCCTCTGTTTGATGACAACACTTCCCCCCCAGTATCAAGCCAGATGAAAACTTTCTGTTTCTTGAGTCATTTTAATTGATACTGTTTGAGAACATTTTAATAAGATTATGTTTGTGATTATGGAATGTTTGGTTTCCATTGAAGAAGGCAAACTGTGGCTGCTTGAACAAAGATTTAGAAAGGCAAAGCCTTGGGGTCAAAAGTCTTTCAGAAATCTGGCCTATGAAGCAACGCAGCATCCTGCTAACTGGCAATCAGCTGCAGCAACAAGCAAGGGCAGAAAAAAGGTATGGTTAGGACGAACAGGTTCAGTTGCGATATGTCAGGCAGTTCTCAGGGTTTTGAAACTAGTCTTGAAAGGAAGATGCTAGTTTTAAGCACAAGAAAAGGAGCTTCCTGCTAGTTGTTGTTGTCTCCTGTGTACTGGATGAAACCTATTTTGTGCACATAGCCTCCATAATCTCCAAGGGCAAAGGCTGTAGGGAAATGAGTTCTGCAACCCTAACTCCCTAGCTGGCCAAGTCATATTTGGTTTCAGCTGTGGTTGAAGATGTCGATAAGTAACCCTGTTAAAATTCCAGCCATGTTAAGTGTGGTCACTGAGCCTCCCACATTCCTTTCGGGTCTAACTTAACCTGCCTCCTAAAGGACAAGAGAGTGAAAATAGTTGCTACAACAGCAGATCTAGGGCCTCTGGGGGTGGCACCAGCCCTCCCCTCTTCAATAAATAAATGACTAAATGCTCCAGACATATAATACTGGTTAAGCCACATGTCCTGAGACTTCATGAATTTAGGTCAGGCAGGACCATTATAATTGTCTAGTTTGATCTCCAATATATCACAGGCCATAGCTGTAAAGAAGAAGAAAGAATGGTTTGACTGCACAGTGGTGTAAAGGACAGGAAGTTTTCTGTCTGGCTTGAATGTTCCCGAAGCAGTTTCAGGAGGTGGAAACTGAACCAGCACACACTTTGAATTTTAACAGCAGAATGACTGATTTGTTTTTCTTCCCTAGAATCAGCAGCATAGCTGCTTCATTCAAATCAGTATAGTAAATTACCCTCTTTTGCAAATTAAAATTCCTGTAGCCATAATATTGACCATTGAGAAACAAGGTTAAAAGGCCTTCTGCCCACTATCTAATGAGTTCCTGACTGGTGCTTAAAATAAAGAATGCCCAAGTCAATATGATCATAGTAAAACTGCAGAACATGTTTTCTTTTCATATGCATACATTTTGTAAATTTAAATGTCAAAGGCTTTTATTTTTCAATAACTTACTTAGTCAAATCATTGAGCTACATATCAGACCTTTAAGAGTTCCCTAAAATTGTATACGGAGGCATCAGAGACCTTCTTGAAAAGCCATTCAGATTTTTTTCCACATCATGTGATACTGGTTATTGCTCCTTTTTGATGGGGGCAGTCTCTTGATGGTTATTTAAAAGTCTCTTCTACTGCCATATCAATAACAGTAATTAGCCTCTGATTAGCTCATCTTCAGCTACATGTAAGAGAGCCACATGGAATTTAAATTTATTACTTTTGCCTTCTTTTTTTCCTAACTCCGATCAATTTCTTCTCCTGGTCTGTAGGGAATAGCTTTCTGCATCATGTTTTCTTTTGTTATATTTTTGCATATAGCCCATTCATTACTGATTTTTATATACACCATTGGGGTTATATTCCCGTATTGTGCAGAATATACATATTACAATGGTCATTCTTCAGAGAAATTATATGTCTTCTATAGCTCTCTATTAACAGCTATATATAACTTTACTGTTGATTTTCCTGAGAGGATATCCTGCCATTGTTTTCCCTATTATTACTATTATATTAGTTTATATGACATTTCCATAGGAATCTGAGTGTCTGCCCTTTACAGTCTTCAAGAGTGAGATTCTACATGAGGATTTAACAATTTTTTTTTAATGGAAGCCTCTTACACAGAGCCCTATACCTCCATACAACTTCCAGGAGGTGGGCTATATATGTTAGGATTGAACAGCAGGGAGGTCTACAATGAACAACTGGTTAGAGGCTTGTGTGATGATAGAATCAATCATCACTCATAGTTAGTGAATGCTATATTGGATGGGGTCATTATGGGGACTTCAGACACAACAAAATATTCCCAGTGTCATGCAACTCAAGGGTGTGACTGTACAGTGAACATTCATAAAAGGTTAAAAAGCTAAGCTGTAACTAAAGCCAAATACACTGTACTGCATATTGATTTTACTCCTGATATATACTAAATATAGCAACAGTATAATCTACTGTCTTGATGTGATCTCAATCGAGATCTACCCTCCTGACTGAGAAAATTCACTAATAACTTCACCTCTTTCTACTTTACCTCATAGTGCTGATTGACAAAGACCAAGTCCCAAAGTGGAAGCCAGCTACCTTAGAAGAAGTAACAGAGGAATTGGTGGACAGTTTCTTTAAGTCACTGGGAGACCGCGATCTCAAATTGTAATGATGGTGTACAAGCCTATCAAGGTTGTATTCAGCTATATAATTCTAGTCTAGGATACAAAAATTAGTAGTGATGCAGGGACTTCGATGAAGGAAGTATGGTAACACTCTTGTGTCTAATCTGCTTGAGATGCATAGTCTGTAGGTTTTACTGTGACTGTAGCACCATAAGGAGAAAACTGAATCAGGGGAATAAAATACTTCAAGAAGAAGCTTTTTACTGATTGCTATTATGTAATAAAGACCATTTGATTTTTGGAGACATCTGTTAGTTTAGTGGGGCAATGCTGAGGAGGCAGCCTGGTTCAGTGAATATTGTATTGGTCTTGGAGTCAGGAGCTCTGGGTATTCCAGAGTCTACAACTGATCCACTAAATTGGTTCTGTGCCTCAGTTTCTCCTTTATAAAGTGTAGATAATATTTAATGTCATAAAGCATTCAGAGCTACAGATGAAGATGCCGTGTATGGGTATATATGTGTATATATATATATACACACACACAGACACACACAGAGTGCTTGGTAGTGGGTAGTATTTTCAATAATACCAAAGTAAACAGATAATTTTAATAACTTATTGGGTTGACAAGAAGAAGTTGTTATGCTATTGATTTAGCATCAAGACAGTTTTATGACCTGTATTTGATACAGCTTCATTGTCTGAAATGGAAATCCAGTTTTACAGATGAAATTACCAGCCAACCTAGCATATGCATAATATTTTACAGAGCTGACCAGTCTTAACTGTATTTTTAATACAGTTGCCATTTACCACACTTTAGGTTATTGTTACAGTTTAATCTCTATAAAGATATCCCTGCATAACAGGGGATTTACCTTTACTTGATGCATCACAGGTGAACTTTCCCTGGTTTTGTGATCACAGTTGAATTCAGTGGTGGAATAATTGCCTCCAAGTGTGGTGAACATCAAGGGCCAAATTCAGCAGCTGCAGCTCTGTTCACTTCAGTCATGCATGGATGAACTTGACAGTGCACAACTGCAATTTAGCAATGTGATAATTCTGTATCTACTTCACAGGGGTAGAAGGGCCATATGCAGCCTAACAAGGAAGATCTGCTGCATGGGCAGGATTTAATGGAGGGGATGCACACCCCTAAGTGGTGCAAGCTTAGAGAATGTGAGCAGAGGGACTGTGAATACATTGCTACATGGAGCCTCAAGTTCAGTAGTTTTCAACCTTTTTTTCATTTGCAGCCACTTACAAAACTTCAAATGGAAGCGTGGACACCTTTGGAAATCTGAGACAGTCTGCAGCAGACCTCCAGGGGTCATGGACCATAGGTTGAAAACCACTGACCTAGTCCATTCCGTCAGCTAGTGGATGTGGGGAGTGTATGGGTACGCTTAGAAGCCTACTCCAGTCCTCAGACTGAAGTATCAGCTGCAGAATGGCTCTGATTCCACATACAGGTTCTACTGAGTTCTCCCCTGCTTAGCCCAGTTCCTGGAACTAGATGAAAAGGAAATGAAACAATGTAAACTCAGTGACAGGAAAACCAAGTCTGCTGGCCAGGACCAGTGACTAGTGCACTTCTTGTCAGCAACAGTAGCTGGAAAACAGCTGAAGGATTGGAAAGACTCTAATCAAAACATTATTAACAAAACTGCTCTCTGGCTGCAACATTCATGCTCCACTTTCTTAACAAAAAGTAAAACTGGAGTTTATTAAGTTTCCCAGATTTAAGAGCCTGCTTAGAAAGCCACTGTCAGTGCTGCTAAAAGCTGCAGCTAGCTTGACTATTTCAAGTCGATAGTAGAAAATGGCAGAGGAGAAGGAAGGGGAAAAATGGACCAGGAAACTTTTTTAAAACCATCTAATAAAAAACCTTCCTCAATTGTGCATTGAAGACTGCTGTCCATCTCAGACTTCTGCTGATATTAATGCTGCCTTGAAGGTCCACAGTGTAACCAGAGCGAATGAGTATAATTATGTCCTTAGTATGTACAATTAGCATTTCCCCACTTCTGTATGTTGTACATGGCCACTGATCTGTGTTCTCTTTGTTGAAAGTGGAGACTGTGCTTTTTACAGTTACTTTGACAGGTTAAACTTCAACCACTCTTCTTCCAATTATTTCTATGGCAGTAGATGAGGTCATCACAAATGTAAGTTTTTGACTTCTCTGAAGACTCTAGTCAAGAGGAGGAAAATGAGCTGAATAGGGAAAAGCTTTTATTCAAACAAACGTGTTCAGTATTTGGCTCTGGAAAAATAAAATAGAATGACGAAGCAGAAAGAGACCACAGAATTGTTTACAAGATGCTCAAAGGTATGCAGCAATTAGCCATACACTCTATGTAATTTAGGGAGCTAGTTGACCTGTAATCTCTTGGTGCAAATAATTAAGGGGGAGAAAGATAGAAAGTCACTGATGTCCTGACTATTCACTAATTGCTCCTTTACTCAGTTGCCTCGCCTTTGAAGTGTGATGGTAAAATTTCAGTCCAGCTGCCAGTTAGAATAATGAGGGACATTTTGTTATTAATGATAAAATTTTCCAAAGTGCATGAGTATCAAAGCACTTCTGAAGCTTTTATTCTTTTTTTAAAAAAGAACAAAACTTGAAATGATTAAGCTCTGAAGTAACGAGGTAAGTTCTCATTTATTCAGCAAAATTCTGTTTGTTCCATTTTCTTGTGCACAATGTAAGCCATCTAGGTGTTTAATAAATGAAGCCAAGCGTTTGAGCTCCTTGAGGCAGGAATCATGCCTTCTTTGCTTGCAAAGGATATAGCACACTGCTGGCATTGCAAGATTTTATATGTATAAATTAATATACTCAGAACGGGATGTAATGTGTATTTTAATCAAATAAACACCTTACAGACAATTAATTACAACTTAATTTTATTCAGTTAAGAAAATGTTTTCACAAAAATATTGTAAAAATATATGGTCATACTAGAGTTTGGATCCAGCTCTGTCATGCTGCTGAAATGTCAGTTTTACAAAGTTGTGCTGTAGTTAGTTTTTGAACCAAAAGTAGAGCATCAAGCAAGACAGATGACATGCATTAGCGAGATACAACTGTTATATGGACAGGCTCTTGGACATTGTAATAAAGTATAGTATAACTCTAATTAAAAAGAAGCCTTAAATATTTTTTCAAAACATGTGTGCCTGTCATGCGAGTCCTTCAGTATACAATCTCAAATGAAAAAGCTAGTTGCAACTTCTGTTATATAGCCACTGTTGCATCTCTATCATAAAAATTATACTACCATTAAAAACAAACTAATCCTGACTGATTTCATTTAAGATTCATTTAGGTAAAGGCCTTTATCTTTATTGTGAAGGATAGTAGCAATATCCTTACCAAAAATACTGCAAAATTCTGGGAGGTTACTTTAGAATACTGGCCTATGGTCTTAAGGATACAGGCATCATTTGCAAAGGGCAGTGTCCTACAAAACTTAAAATAGATAAAAAGTCAAATTGTTTTCCTACTATGCAGCTGTGTACACGGCTGTCTCTAGTGCTCCTGAGTCTATTTTCCATCTGCTCTGTGCTTGCCTGAAGTGCTAATGTCTTAGAAAGTGTTGTTCCTGTCAGACACTGCTAAAGTAGCACTCTGGGTTGTATGAGCGCGCTGTGACTTATCAGGAAGTAGTGGGGGAGAACAGGTTTGGAAGTCACAGGTAGGAGATTCAGATATGGAAAGGATTAGCAGTAGGAGACACTTTTAGGAGGGGGCCTATTGTAAATGATATTTGTAGGCAGAGTGTAGTTCACAGCATCTGTAAAGTTAAGTATTCCGCTAGCTCTGTCTCATACACTGTTTACCTTCAGCTGGGTAATTTTCTCCTTTGATTCTTGTGCATGTAACATGATTTCTGATGGATGGCTGTGTGTGCTGTGATTCAGCTACAAGCCTAATGCCTGAGTGTCTTGTGCAGGGAAAGGTACAATTCAGCAACAATCGAAAAACAAAACAAAACCACCTTCCTGGCAGACCGGCTGCTTTCAAGCTGTTTCTACTATCCCAGCGCTGGGAGTGCCAGACCCCAAGCCAATACAGAAAAGGCAGGAGATAGTCTGTTCCTCTTGTCCACCCTTCCCTGCTCCATTTTAGCAGTGCCTTCAGCAGTGGGAGGGCATTGGCAACTTGCTCTGTTGTGCCTACTGGTGCCTCATCTCCCAGCCTTTAAAAACAAAACAAAAACCCCCTTTCTCACTGAAGCCTGTTCACAGTCACCAAGAATCAGGTGGAGCTAACCGGGTGGAGAAAGAATATCCCATCAGCTACTCCTTCCATTACCTCTCTCCTTAAGCCATTTGGCCTTTCCAGTTATGGGTGTAGATATAATTTATCTGCTTTCATATATCAGCTTAGTGACTAAGAAGCCCAGTAAAACAACTGAGCATTCAAGTGCCTAGAACTCTCTCTCTCTAGCTTATAGACAGCACTCAAGGTCTTAGGAAGAAGCATGAAAGTAGTCTCCTTCCCCCTTATCTGCACACAGAGAGCAGTAGGGGGCCACTGGAAGAAGAGAAATAACAAATATATACTAATTTGTAAATGAGGACATCATTAACTAGAGCATTTTAGTAACAAATAGTGCAGCTACTTGAGCAGGAAATGAAAAGAACGTACTTAACTACAGATTTGTATAGGCAACCTTTTTCCAAACTTCGTTAAACTGACACTTTATTGCCAACATCTCTGCAAAAAAGGGAACAGTGCTACAAATGGAATTCAGTTTAATATCTAATGTAGCTCATTCCTTGGCATTTCATAACCAATGCTTAACACACGCCTAATTGTGTTAAGAGGTTTCTTTTGACATAGGAATAAGCTTTTACTACAACACAAGCTTCATCTAGTCCTCCTGAATTGGATTTGAAGTGTAATATGAAACCCAGCCTCCTCCTTAAACTGTAGTGCTGTTCATTTCAGATTACAGCTAAGTGTATTTTAAAAATAAATCATGGGGAAATGTTATTGAAATAGCAGATGCACAGAAGCCATGTCTATGCAGTTCAGTTAATAGTGATTTTAAATAAAATAATCACTGTCTTCAGCAATGGGACAAGTTATATTTTCCTGCTGCACCATACGACACATGATCTGATGCTAGCTGAGGGAGAGATTTGTTTTCCTACCTTTTCTTTTGCTTACATAGGAAGATATTCCCTTTTTAGACTGTTTAACCAAACAGTAAATTAAGACAGGATTCATTTTTTTTTTCTGACTGATTATTCAATTTCTTTTTTAAATTCACTTCATGTTTGGAATCACCTTTTTAGTTAAGCATGACAATGTACCATACTCACTATAATTTCAGGGAGATTGAGTTATATGATGAGATTTAGGTTGGACATGGCATGTCACAGGCTCTGTCTATTAACACAATGGCCCATTTTAAAATACAGATTTGGAGAAGACGACAGTATTAAAAACACTGGATTCAAATGGTTTTTCCTTTTCTTTAAGGGCTTGGGAAAATATTCTAAATAGAAGCAGAGTGTGATTTATTCACACTTCAGTTAATTCCATAGGAGACCTTTATTTCAAATCAGTCTTGGGCTGTGTTATTGGAAACTACTCTTCATTTATGAAATTTACTCCTGGTAAATTGTCATTTACCTGTACACACTAATCCAAAATAACTTATGTTTCCTTTTTCCATTTGCTTCACCTTCATAAACATCCATATTTTCTCTCTCTCCTACATGGACAGATTGTGGCTCAATTTTAGCAGCAGCAAGAGAACTGCAGCAAGAGCTGACTATTGTAATTCCCAAAAACATCAAACTATCTTTTTTTTGTATCATTTAATCAATTTTCAAACATTCCTTTAACTTGCTTGGAAAAGCTGTTTTCTATTTAAAAGTTGCAAACCAATTATTTGCCTGTTAAATTACAGTGGAATGAATGGAAATATGCACCTACTATATTGACTGATTTATCTAGGCATTTTTATTACTGACAATGGATTTTGAGGGAAGAGGAAACAAATGCAAAGAAACCAAGCTCCTAAAAGGCCTGCAGCTGGATATAGTGTTTGAGTGCAAAACTATACTCATTGGCTTTAGGTAACATATTGCAACGCAAACACCCGTCCTCAAAATCCATCATTGCACCTCTTGCTTAACCTATAAGATCCCAGCTGTGTCTTGGGAGGGTCAGCCTACAAATCCTGTTGAAGAAGGGCACGCTGTCTAGACTAGTTAAAAATAAAATAAAATAAATGTTCCCTTAATGCTTTAGCCCTTTGACTCCAATATAGTTTGGACCCCTAGCATTTAATCATCATTTAGACAGACTCACACTTCAACCAATAGATAAAAGAGATGGCCCCTTACAGTAGCCTGTAGCAGAAAGGCCTGCTGCTCCAAATGGCATCTTCTCAGGTGTATTTCAGTATAATACAGCATCATATTTAGATAAGATGTTCTCAGCCATTCACAGTTATGCCCCTGAAGATTCATTTTATTCAGTATATTTATTTTCCCTCACCTTTCTGGCTAAACTAAATATCTTTGGTCTGAGCATAGTAATCATATGTAACTGATTGATTGCTACAGCAATGAATGTTATTGTTAACAACCTTAATTTATGCTTTTAGGGATTACTCAATACCCTTCACCTAGTTTGCAGAGGCCAACGCATCAGTTAAATGGTTCATCAGGAAAATTAGGTTATCAGTGCCTTTAATGCATTTCCTATGGATGTATTTAAGAAGGGCAGATTTAATGGCAGCATAATCCATATGGTTGGTTTGCTACTTTTCACTGTTACAAAGCACATTGCCTTGGCTTAGCAGGCAATTAGCCATTCACACATTTAGTCAGGTCACCCTAAAAGATCGGAGGTAAATTTATGACTGAACCCATTCCAATTATCTATGCTATAGCTCTATAATCCTGATTCCCATTTAACAGAACTGAGAGCATTTTATCATACGTGAAATTTTTCACGTAAGATCATAGGCAGATGCGAGGCTTACACGTTTCTAAAGTAATCCATTGTCACAAGAGCTTTTATGCAGCACATTTGAAAAAAAAGAAAGACAATTCGTACCTTATCCATAAGGATCTTTGGTGCTGATGTTGCTGCGACTATTAGAGGGGTGGGGGGTTGGGTTTACAGTTGCAGCAGTTTTGCACATCCATTTTCCCGACACTCATGACCAGACTCAGCATATACAAAGCAGACAGAACACACTCAACCTATGGCAGATCACAACTGACATTGGATTAATGGATTTTGCTGTGGTCCAATTTCTCCTGAATAAAAACATTTTATGCTCCCCTGACCTTCCGGTCACAGTACTGTAGTTAGAGTTATGCTTAGAGTCACAGCTGCTTTTGCTTGAACTTATTTATTTGCCATAGCACCAAATGTGAATTGTTTAACAGACAGATGGAGGCTTATTGAGAAGATAATCCTTGGAATTCAGGGCACATCACTTTCGATGAAAGGAATGTCACTATATTTGCTTTCAGTCACTGCCCATTGTTTCACAGCCTGATCAAGAATTTCATGAGAGAGACGGTGCGCATAATCCAGAACTAGGGTACTCGATGAGCCTCTCTCAGTCAGCTTCACTGTAATCAGTGAAGATTTCTCCCCAGTGCATCCTTCACCACCTTCCCTGCTCCTCTCATCCAGGATAGTATTTGAGCCTGGAAAAGCGTTCTTGGACTTGATGCATCCCATGGTACGTCTAAAAATGTAGCTGCAAAGCTTAGTTTAGCAGCATGTTCTGAACAATTGAAATAGTTTTCTTGATTGACGCACAGCTTTTTTTTCTTCCTGCAAGCAGTTCCAGCAACTTCGAAAGAATAAACTGTCCCTTTTGTGCCTCCTCACATCTACAGAGATCTGTCAAAATAATGTTTTGTATAATTTCAGTTTAAGAAATTACATCATTCTCAATATTGAACAACAGAGGTACAATTGGAAGCTTAATTCACCATAGCAGGTTATAAGAAACATTTTGCACATACCAGCACAGAGATTTATAGTTGTTTTCATTAGTAAGATCCATTTATTACAGTTAAAACAACTTTTTGGGTGGGGGGGGACTTATCAAGCCTTCTTGAAAAGTTCAGTTGCCAATTGTTACAAGTGAATTGAAGGCTGCCTCATGTCTGCAGAGTTTTGTTTTGTTTTTTTATATTAATTTCCCAGCTCTGATCCATTACAGAAATCGCCTGGCAAACACAAACTGATGTGGTGCTCTCTTCCTGATTCTGCTGCTCAGCAAAGCTAACAAGACCCTAGTTCTCACTGCTGCTTTTCAGAGCCCATTAGACAGGAGGGACACTGACAATATCAGTGTCACTTTGCTGCTGCTCAAGAAAACTGTGTATGGTGGCAAATCACTGGGAGGTATTCCTGTGGAAGGAAGGCCACTGTAAAATAAAAAGCTTAGGGAAATAGAGAAGCAGCACCCAGCAGGCTGGCATGGGAGCAGCAGAGACGTCTGTCCTCAACAGGAAGGACAACGCTGGAGATGGAGAAAGGGAAGTGAGGAAGGAAGTGGTTGCTCTTCTTTCTGACTATTCAGATTAGAAGAGGGTTGTAAATCTATCAAACACCTCCTAGGCGAGCATTACACAGTGGGACAGAGAATGTTCAAGGGCTACCAGCTGGATAGATGCAAACCCATGGTTGGGGCTGTTCAGCTTTCAAAAGAGCAAGTGCTGTACTAGGCAAAAGTTAATACAGCCCCATGCAAGGTTCACGGAGAGCACATTGGTAGAAATCCCAGTACCTCTCAACAACAGGGTGGTGGGGGGAGGGAGGAAGGAAGGGGAGATGCGCTTCTCACTACATCACTGTCCCCCATCTGACTAGTTAGTGGGTGTCTTTGAAAGCACCGATACCAAGACTCAGGAGAACTTCACTGAATTCTAGTGTATGCTGGTAGGACACAGAACAATTTCTCAGGCCATTTCCAACACACAGGCGAAGCAGAATCTCACGCATGTGCCTGATTTCAGTCAACATGAATGTACTCATTGTCAGGACGGATATAATTGCCAACAAGAATAAAGAGAGTACCCAGCATAGAAACCATTTGTCCCTGCAGCTTATCCCAGTGACTAGGTACGAGGGTCAGCCAAAGTTCAACATTTTTCTGTAATTAGTCTTAAAAGGAAACCACAAGTAATCATGGCAGTGGCTTAGAAAGCCCTGTTCTTTAGGGCTGTTAGAAAGCACAGAGGATCCAGTCCTGCCACTTGATCCTTGTAGGAAGATCCTTACAGCCAGAGTCCCACTTCTAAGTCATTAAGGCTCTGCCTGGGCACAAGAATTCACTCATAGGGATCGAATTACAGGACTGGAGCTGTGATGAGATACTTTTATGATGGAAACAGGAAAAGGAGAGAAGAGTCATCTACTCTAATAAGAATTACATATAAAAGTTTCTTCAAGATTTACCAGACAGGCCAGCCATTCCCTGCAGACATTGTTTTTATAGCCTACTCCTTACAGGCATTTCAACAATAAATTCAAGCAATTGAATTTCTTGAAAGACGCATGTTATTGGCAGCATGTTTTAGAATTAGAGACTAGTCCCTAAGCCTATACACTTACGTCTTATCATGAAGTTTGTAATTTTACTAGACTCATGAAAGAGCTATGAATCTCCAAAACAGACTCATTACCAGAGCTTGTTCATTATTAGGAAAACCAAAAAGGACAAGCTGATCTCCTGGTTTCACAAGAAGAAACCATACTGTCCTAAATAGGTCTATACAAGTGCCACTTACACCCATTCCCCTCATCTGCATGCACTGACTAAACTGAAAATGCTCACACAGCCTATCTAGTAGGAATAGGCAGAGCAGCTTTCATATGCAAGATTTAGTGGTGCTATTGTTTTCAGAAAGTCAAACACACACCTAGATAATATTAATTTTGTCTTGGAAAGAATATCTTGTACCCATCAAATTTTAATATCTACCCTATAATAAAAAATACCCAATATTAGGATTTCCATCTGTGCTGTTTTTCTGAAGTTGAACCATGATAGAGAAAAAGAGAACTACTCACATAACATTTAACAATCCAGCGTCATTGGTCACATAACATGAACAAGGGGGATCCAGTGGATACAGTGACGGTTAAGTTTTTGTCACTGATATTTTTAGTAAAATTCATCAACGGGTCACGTGCAATAATGAAAAATTCACGGAAGCCCGTGATCTGTCCTTGACTTTTAATAAAAATAACCATAATAAAATGGGTAGCTTGGGGGGGAAGGGTGCTGGGAACTCCCGGGTACCCTCTGCTTTGGCTGGGAGCCGGGGCCCCCCGTGCCATCCACAGCAGCCGGCAGCTCCGGGAGCTCTCTTACCATCTGCAGTGACAGGGATCCTCCTCGCTGCCCATGGTGGCTGAGAGCGTCAAGGGTCTCTCTCGCCACCCGCAGCGCCCAGCAGCTCGGTGGATACCCCATGGTCGCTCCCATTGCGTAGGAGCAACGCGGATTGCCCCAACCAGCGGGCCCCTCCTGCCGCCCGCAGTGGCTGTGAGCAGCGGGGATTCCCTTTGCCACTCCTGGTGGCCGGAAGCAGGGGGGAAGCTGTGGAGCTCCCCCATGCCACCCTCGGGACTGCGCCACAGCTTGCTGCCTTCGCAGGCGGCAGGGACCCTGCAGCTCCCAGCCGACACTGGCTGGAGTGACAGAAGTCACAGCTTCTGTGACTAAACTGCAGCCTTAGATACAGTATACTGGGACTTTCCGAAAGCCTTTGACAAGCTCCCTCACCACAGGCTCTTATCCCATGAATGCTTACTTTGCTTAAGATGGAAAGTCCTCTCATGGATCAGTAACTGGTTAAAAGGTAGGAAACAGAAGGTTGGAATAAATGGCCAATTTTCACAATGGAGAGAAGTAAATAGCAGGGTTCCCCAAGAATCTGAACTGGAACCAGGTCTGTTCAGCATATTCATAAATTATCTGGAAAAATGGGTAATAGGGAAGTGGCAAAGTTTGCAGATGATACAAAAATTACTCAAGATAGGTAAGTCCAAAGATGACTGCACAGGGTTACAAAGGGATCTCACAAAATTGGGTGACAAGGCAACAGAATGGCAGATGAAATTCAATGTTGATAAATACAAAGTAACGCACATTGGAAAACATAATCCTAACCCCCACATAAAATGATGAGGTCTACATTAGATGTTACCCTTCAAAAAAGAGATTATGAAGTCATTCTGGATAGTTCTCTGAACACATCCATTCAATGTTCAGAAGCAGTCAAAAAAGTTAACAGAATGTGAGGAACCATTAAGAAAGTGATTGATAAGAAGATAAGTTCTTATAATGCCACTATAAATCCATGGTTCGCCCACACCTTGAATGCTACACACAGTTCTGATCACCCCATCTCAAAAAAATGTGTGTTCAAACTGGAAAAAGTACAGAGAAGGGCAACAACAATGATTAGTTGTATGGAACAGCTTCCATATAGGGAGAGATTAAAAAGACTGGGGACTGTTCATCTCAGAAAGGAGAAAACTTGTGGGGGGGGCATGGAGGGGGAATAGGACAGTGGTCTATAAAATCATGAATGAAGTGGAGAAAGTGTTATTTACCCCTTCACATGACACACAAACCTGGGTCACCCAATGAAATTAACAGGCAGCAGGTTTAAAACAAACATGAAGAAGTACTGCTTCACACAAAACACAGTCAACTTGTGGCCAGGGGATGCTGTGAAAGACAAAACTATAATGAGGTTCAAAAAAGAACTAGGTAAGTTCATGGAAGATAGGTCCATCAATGGCTATTAGCCAAGATAGGGCTGCCACCACATGCTTTGGGTGTCCCTAAACTTCTGACTGTCAGAAGCCGGGAATGGACGACAGGAGATGGATCACTCAGTTGCCCTGTTCTGTTCTTTCGCACTGAAGCAGCTGGCATTGGTCACTGTTAGAGGACAAGATACTGGGCTAGATGGACCATTGGCCATTCTGGATCAGACCATTCTTACGTTCTTATAAATTTGGGGTCAGGAACTTGATAGTTCGCAAGCTATATCCAAGCCAGCTTGACATACAAAGTCATCACAATGAGCAGTGTCCCCATGTGCAACAGCCAATCCCCTGCCGGGTCACTCCCAGTTCTGATTTAATATATTACAAGACCATGCATGACAACCTTAGACTTGGCCAAGAGGGTGGATGTTAGCGATGTGAAGGAAACAAGTGGCTGGTTGGTGGGAGATCTGTTGGGAAAACCATTGGAGTATTTTGCAAACTCATAAAATGCAATAAACTGCAGATGATGTAGTAAATGTTTTAGAAAAGCCAACCTGTTTATCTAGAATTCTGTCCCTCTCCTACTTAGAAACTCTAAGCTCCTCAGTATATAATCAGGTCTCTCCACACTTACATACACATGCTATTATACCCAGATATTTAAAGCCAGATGTGTGTGTGCTTACTGTAACGTTATGGCATATTTTATAGAAAACAATTAGAAACAGGCATACTAGCAATGCGTTTCCATTGTTAGGATCCATTCGTGTCTTTTTCCTTTCTTCCACCTGCAGGTCTCTCCCTCCATCTCTACCTTCCTTCCTCATATTTCTCACTCAGTGGCCCCACAATCACTATTCTCTCCCGCGGCCTCCGATTCCCAACAAGCTGAGCTACTCCCAGACCACACTCTCCAGAGGGCAGAAAGAAGAGATATCAGGAGCCTCTGTTTTCTAGCTCCATTCTCCCTCTTCCCTTACGTTGGTGGGTCAGAGTGTTAGCCAGCAGTTGCTCTCTCTCTAAACATCTCCAAACACCTATTGGGACAGGTTGGTGTTTCCTGAATGTTCAGGCCAGTTTTTACAATGCTCTTTGCTCTCACTAAGTCAGGAGTACAGCAGTCAAAACATTTTAATAATTTTTTGTCAGGATAAAGCTGTTTCAATTAAACTGAAGTTGTGTGAAGTCGTATTGATTTTGATTAAGTTTCCAATAGGGAAAATATTTTGAAAAAAACCCTTCATTTTAGAAAATTTAGTTTTGGATTTTTTAAGTGTTTTTTTCTTCATTTATTGCACGTTTATAAAAGGTTTTCCATTTAATGACATGTCAGTAGTAGCAGCGCATAATGTAGCAGTCACTACACTGTGCACATGCCATGAAATAGAAAAATAAATTTTGTAAGTTTTCCAGGAATTCAAAATATTCACTTTTGCTCCAATGCAGAGTGAAAACAATACTACTAAGTATCCCAGGAAACAGAAATTCTGAGTTTGAATCAGGAATCACAAGCACTGTGCTCCACTGTACACCAAAAATTGTCAGCCATGAATTTATACACACCGCTGTGGTCCTCTGGAGAGTGCAAAGAAATTTCCCCAATTGACTGTAATTTACACAGAGCAGAGATCTGCAATCCTGCTACAAGGTTAGGTTCTTGCAGCTCCTAAGCCATGAGTTTCCAACCTTTGCCCTAACATTTCATTAACTGAACTAACACAGTTCAGAGAAGGGGAGGAACTAGTGTCTAATCTGCAGGATTAGAACTCTGTCCTCCACATCCCAATCAAGGCCAAATCTGAAACCATGTCTTGCATCAAAGAAAGAGGCTGGAATGTAGCTGAGGTTTAACCATTGTGGATTCAATATCTTCTTTCTGTGTTTATGCAGCACCTAGCACAGCACGGTCCCAGTCCACCACTAGGGCTCCTAGGCACTATTGTCATACAAACACACACAGACCTAGTCCTGGTGAAGCTACAGAACAGTGAGTACAATTTTTAAAAACACCCAAGTAATGTAGACACCTAAGTCCCATTTTCAAAAGTGATTCAGGTGCTTTTAAAAAAATGTATCCAATACTTTTGTGTTAAGTAAATTTATAAAAAAGCCTAGGCCATAATGTTGTTGAACTCAGCACAACGAGCCACAAGGCTAGTAAGAAGTCTTAGGGTTTGTTCTCATGGGCAAATTTTATTAGTTGTAACATTATTTAATTATACTGAGATCTGGGTATAAATCCAAGGTGGACATTCTTATTCCAATTGACAAGTGACTTTTTTTTCAATTTAACTTAATTCCCTTTCCAAGCAATATTAATTACACTGAAAGCGACCACTCATATCAGAATTAGGTGAGTCCACATAGGAGGGATGACTACTAGCTTAATTAGATCAGTTTAGATTAATTCCTTAGTTTATAACAGTATAATTTTGCTGTTTAGACAAGCCCTTAACCTTGGCCCTGAAATTTTGAGAGACTGTTTCCTAGCGAAGTGGTGAAGGGTTGCTTAAATTAAGGCCAAAGCACTTTCACATGCTCTGCAGGTACAGTTGAAAGGATTTGTTTGCCCACTTCCGTGATGAATCCTCTCAGGTAACCTTGCTGCCTGCTAATGGCAGCCTGTCATCACAAGCAGTATCTTAGGGTATGTCTGCACTATGAACTTTAGCTGCCTCAAGTTATGGCAGCAGAAAGTCGCCACAGTTAGCGTATCACTTGTGCATGTGCATACTTGGCTCCCTATGTCAGTGTTGTGCGTACTCACAAGGAGAGCTTGTGTCGATGCACAGTACCATGCACTATGGGTAGGTCTTCCAGCGTGCAACTCGCCACTATCCAGCATGCTGTGTTTTGAGGAGTTTTGTTTCTGCCTCACCATGCACTGCCAAGTCACATAGGGGTGATTAGGAGCAGGGGGTCAATTTCCCATTATGCAACTTTCCTCATTCCAAAGTATCATCTATATTCCATAATTTACACACATTTTTAAAAATCCCATGAATCCACATGCGCTTCCTCGCTGTCTGCCATCTCTGACAGTTACAAGAGCCCTGCGCAGATCTGCACCACTATCACGAGCGTTGCAAGCACGGGACACACAATCCTCCTGGACTTGCAGAGTCCAGGAGAGAGCTGCAAGAACCACAAAAATCAGCAGGGAACATGTCCCACAGCAATCTGTCCTCCACAAAAATCACCATGTTCCCTACTGATTTTTGTGGAGGACAGATTGCTGTGGGACAGTGTGTACCAATTCAAGGTTTCTGGTGGCATTCACAAAACAGCTTCAGAGGGCAGAGTGCTGCTTCTGGGCGTGAGAAACAAGCACTGATTGGTGGGATTGCATCGTAATGCAGGCTTGGGAAAATGAGCAGTGGCTGCAGAACTTTCAAATGTGCAAGGCCACATTCCTGAATCAGTGCGCTGGCTTTGCCTCAGCCCTCCAGCCCAGAGCCACCAGAAGGAGAGTTGCACTGACACTGGAGAGGCGAGTGTCAATCACCCTGTGGAAACTTGCAACACTTGATTGCTACGGGTAAGTGGGAAATCATTTTGGAGATGGAAAATCCACTGTGGGGGCCACTGTCATGCAAGCATGCAGGGCCATTAATCACCTCCTTCTACGTAGGACTTGGCAACGTGCAGACCATAGATTTGCAGCAGTGGGGCTCCCAAACTGCAGTGAGGTGATAGATGGCGCACACATCCCTATTTTGGCATCAGACCACCTTGCCACTGAGTACATCAACAGACAGGGCTACTTTTCTACGATTATGCAAGTATTGGTATTGGTGGATCACCACTTCAAGCACTGGCCTCCCTTGCCTTCCGATATGCCTGCTGCAATTCCTTTGCTTTCATGTGGCGCTGCTTCTGATCTCTGCCGTACCCCTTCTGCATCCCTCGTGCAATCTACTTATAGATGTCCACATTTCTACGGCTGGTCCATAGCTGTTCCTGCACAGCCTCTTCTCCCTGCAGGCCCAGGAGATCCAATATCTCCTGTCTACACTAGGCTGGAGCACATCTGGAGAGTGTAGCTGGCATAGTCAGCTGGGCAGTTGCACACAACAGTGGAGAGCTGCTAGGTGTGCTCACCAAGCTAGACAATCAGGAAAGAGCATTTCAAAATCTGTGGGGTTTTAAAGTGTATTGCGGGAGTGGGGGGTCTTGAAGGGCTTCCAGATTACCCCTGGACAATGCAGTTCACAATTGCGACCAGAATAGTCAGCGTCAGGCTTTTGAGACAGCTGATGGAGCACTGTTGGGGCAACATAGGTAACACAGTGTTTACACTCACTCTGCATCAACCTGAGTACATTCACCATGGCTCACCGCTGCACACAGGTGGTACTACTGTGTCACCGTAACAGGGCACTTACATTGGTGGGAGACAAATTTAAGTGTATACAACATGCACATCCTTGTGTCAACCTAGCTCTGTAGTGTGGACCAGCTCAAGATGATCTTTGGAAAAAGTATTAATTATTCCACACACAAAAAAAATCTTCCCTCCAAGGAGTTAAAGAACTTGCTGCACTTTTCAAAAGCAGCAATTAAAGAAAAAGCATCTGCTTAGAAAGTGATTTTCCTACCTTGGTCACCTTCCAATTTCACACACAGTTTCCTGATTTTCCACTCAGTGATCTTAAGAGTCCCATCAAGCTTTCACATTTATTTTTACTGTCAGAGACTGATATCTCCAAGGCCAAGCTGTGAATGAAGCGATCAAGGATATTAGCATTCTAATAAATCCTAGTGCTTCGGAGACCACTGAGAGGTAAGAGCAGCCAACTGACATAGATGGACCCTGTAGAACAAACCAAATCAAAAGCAAATGTAGAGAAGAGGAAAAAAAAAGATCTGTTCAGTCTCCTCAGAGAGGTTCTAAATAGCAAATCCATGATCCAGATGATCACACTACTTCATAATTGCAAGAGCAGGGATTCTCACAAGGGTTGATGGAAAAAAGCCTTTTGTTTACAACTTGGTATAAGAGCAGATAACACTGGAGAGGGACATAGACCTTTTGTGATAAAGTGTATATAAACCAGCAGTGCAAGCAGAATCCATTTCTTACCAGTATGCTGCACCAGCTAAAGGGGGGGAGCAAATGACCTCCCCAGGTGATCTCGCACGTGACCCTGACCCGCCCCCAGCCCGGGACCACATGCTCTCCCTCTCCCCTCCCCATGGTTTATCCAACGTTACCTGTGGGGGGAGCACTCCCAGTGGGTGGACATGGTACAGCTGCTGTGTGGGCTGCTAAGAGAAGAGAAAAGAGGAGAGAAGAGCTTGCTCTCTGGAGCAATAGCCAGTTCAGTCACACGTGCTTTGGGAATTGCCAGTAGAAGAGCTTCAAATCAGTTCCTTCTGACAGCACAGAATATTTTTTTTCAGACATGCTGGCAACCGAGCCCCATGCCAGCAGTTCCTCTGGTGAGGCTATACCACTGCCCACACCACCCCCAGCCCTTACACAGAGCTGTGTTTCCTGAGTCCTGTCTGGGGGTCTTTACAGCAACCCTACCAGAGGACAGGATGCGGGGGAGGAGTCAAGGCTGAGAGTGTTACAGCTGTGATGGAGGAGCTGCTGGCGTGGGGTTCTTCTCCTTTCACTGCTGTGGTTCCCCATAGAGCCCTGAACCACAGGGCTCTCCTGGGAATCACAGCGGTGAAAGGAGCATAACGTGGGACTGCTGGCAGCTCCTCTGTCACAGCTGTACCACCCCCTAGTCCTGTCCTCCAGTGGGGCTGCTGTACAGATTCTGGACAGGAGACGCAGGCACACAGCCAGGGCTGGTACAGCTGTTCAGGAGGAACTGCTGGAATGTGGGCCGCCAGGCAACCCCACGTTTTGCTCCTCCTGTGTCTTTCCGGTACTCCATACCAGCTATAAATAGCTTACTGGTTTGGTGTACTGGACCGTAGCACCCTACTTGCACCACTGATACAAACATTCTCCCTGGTGACCCTTGTGGCAAATTTGGCAATAAAAGAGCCAAAGCTTTTGGTAGTCGCAAGTAACTATTACATTATAAATATACAGCGCAAGGATTTAACAAGCAGTCTTCCATACTGGTTTTGAGATATGAATTTACAATATGAGAGAGTTTGTCATTTAAGAGTGAGAAATTATGGTAAATTTGTTTTCTTCCAAAGAGAGACCTGATTTGTAAAAAAAATGAAAGATAAAAAGCTGTCTTGGCTAAGGCTCCATGGAAATAAGGATTTATTAGTTTCAAGAATATGGAGAATACAAAAGACAGTTACATGGCAAGGGAGTTCATATGAAGAGCCAAATGAATTAGAGTATTGGTTACTGAACTTCTGCCAGGCACTCACAGTATATATAGACACAGTTTAAAGACAGCCACGTCTGTATCTTCTCATCTGTTTTGGGGGAGAAAATGTCTCTCTCTGTGCATGTTATCCACACAAACACTTAGTCAGCGTATATATTATTGTGCTTATGTTCTTTATGTATATTTGAAAGTTAGAGTTATGGTATACAAATCCTAAAGGAATTAAATTTCCCCCCTTTAGATATTGTATTCTCTCCAATGTTTACAGGTCTATCCCTTATAAATATACCCTTTGTACAGCTGTTAGACTTACTTCTCAGTACGTTTGAGTTTTCTACTCCTAACTGAATTTCACCCAATATTTTGCAAATTCTACAAAGCATAGGTAGTACTTACAATACGTTGTGCAGCCCTAATATGTCTAGTAATACTCTACTTACTTTAGACTTAGCTTATCATAGGGAAAGGAGGATTAAATGTGTGTATTAAGATTTATACTAAGAACAGTGCCAATCCCAATATTTGGCTGCTCATGACAAGTGTTGAGGATATAGATATTTAAAAGGTACTACATTAAAGTGTTTCTTCAGACACAATTTAAGATATTGACGAACAAAAGGAACCTGTATTCTTGGCTCTGGATGTCAATTGTTTCATTGCTTAACACTGAATTGAGATAGAAGTGATAGCTCTGAAGAGGTCAGAGGTAGGGAACGTGAAGTATGACTGCTGCGCAGGACTAGTGGACTAGTCTTGATTCACTACTCTCAAAAGCTTGTCCACGCAACTGTAGATACTTTGTTTCCAAAACAAAGACAGTTCTGAACTGGTGTATAAATGGATATTTTCTTAGTTATGGGTGTAGTCCAAATGGCTGTTGTCTGCTTTTCCAGCTGGAGTTCCATTCTGCCTATTAACAGCCTAAATCAATGCAAATACATGACTTTTGGCTTCTTACACTCATGCCAATGCATTAGGATGACTCTGCCTTGTCTACAAGATGGTATTGCAGCATTTTATCTAGGTACTGCAGTACTTCACCTAGGTACAAGTGCCAAACAAAGATAGGTTTAGATAAACAGTTAATAGGCCTCATAGGACTAACTCAAGCAGAATGGAATCAGGAAGCAGAATGGAAACTTGGAAGCAGATTGGAATCAGGAAGATAGAATTACAAGGATGTGTATATTTGATCAACCTAAAAAACGGGTAGCCAGCCCAAAACATCATAAACTCACTTGATCCCTTACTATGTCACTGAAAGTTCTTGTACACAAGTCAATCATACAATGAGACTTTAGGCTTACGTCTTCAACAGAAGAGCCATTGTACTCGGTATCCCACACAAGAATGGGTAAAAATTCATAGGACCATGATTTTAAGCCACAATCATTTCTGGAGAGAACTCTAGAAATTGACCTAGTAGAAAGAGAACTATGCAACACTAGTTTAGGACTGGGACATTCTTGTTGGTAGACTCTTGACTAGGATTACTGTAAAAGTAATTGTTGAAGCACTATAATCAGAGCTGTATTTCTTCTGTTGGCTCAAGATAAATTTATCTGACTTCAAAGTGGGCCAATTTTCTGTATGGACATAAACAGGAATTACAGCCTCATCTTCCTTCAAGAAGAAATTGATGATAAAATCCAAGCAAAGAACCCAACTTCCCTGAATAAAAAGTGAAAAAAATTTGGTTCCTGACTCTGAATTAAATAGTAACAGTCAAGACATAGAAACGCAATCTTCTCAGCTTCCATTGAAGAAACGTACCACAAAGTGCAATCCTGCATTTGCAGAGTATGGATTGGGTGATCTAGCAGGTCGTTTTGCAGCTCTAGTTTTTATGAGCTCTGAATGTTTTCTAAGTCAGGCTCTTAATACTTAAACTGAAATATGCTAACTACCATATATAACCAAATACTTGTTTCCACATATTTTAGAATGTTTATAACTTCAGTATGGGTTGATGTCATGGTTTTCCTACTTAGTGGTAGTAGCAGCATTGCAACAGCATCTAAGGACTCAACACCACATGCTAGACTCTGTACAAACAAACAGAGAGACACTCCTTGCCCCAAAGAATTTATCATCTTTAATTCTAAACTTCCACCATACTAGGAGTATGAGTATTATTTAGCTGCCCTGCAACAATCCCCAGTCTCATCATGTGACAGATTTAAAATCTAAAAATAACTTTTAAAGAAAATAATTGACAAAGTATTGTGTTCAAAGAGGTCAGTTTTGTTTTACTTTGAATGTAGAGAATCTTTGTTAAGAGATTATAGTACAAATCCCATTCTGCATTTTAAGAAATAATTATCTTGAGGAATTTAATTTGGACCTCTACTTTATAAAACACCATGAACCAGGGTGGGTAAAAAAATTTTTTTTTAAAAAAAATATAAACAGACATTTAATATATTTCTGTTAAAAAATAATTTTTTGAAATTAAGTTTGAAATTACAACAACCTATGTTAAAATATTTTAAAATAAAATAATCTTCAAGCAGTACATATTTTCTGCTTAAGTTTTCAGCAAAGTTAGACCACTGGACTGCTGGAAGTCACTGGCTATGCCCCTGGAACCAGAGTTGTTGATGTGCTAAACCAGCTGTAATAGCCTCTTCTGAATTTTTTTAATTTCAATTTATTCAACTTTTACAGTTCAGTGACTAGTTCATTGAAAGGTGAGAAAAGCAGAGTCTCAAAAAAGCAGGAAGCTTGTTTTCCCCTTCTAATCTAGGTGTGAGAAATGAGCTATACTAGTTCTAAAATCTTGAAGGAGATGATGATCACAAACAATAAGCTCAATTCTTCTACTTACAGATAATACTGCCTTTTTTTAATAAATCAGTTACTTTTAAATGCATAAACCTATTGATAAGTTTTTGTTTTGCGTATCCAGCATATTTTAGTTTAATTTAATTTAAAAACACATTTTAAAATGCTGATTATGTATTAATTGAATTCCAATTTCCATCCAAATGCCGCATGATGCAAGTTACAAATGAAAAATTAATAATCTAGGAAATAAGAAATATGTCATTTACCATTGTAGAACATAATAAAATGTAAAAATTAAGAATCTGAATAACTGTATTAAGCTACATAATTTCTTAAATAAGTGTGTATAGGTATATTGTATCTTTCTGCTTAGCAAAAAGAGGTACCCAATTTTGTGTAAAGGCTACATTTAACTGCAAATCAGCAAGTTAAAATGGTTACCAACCCATGGGGGGAAAGAAACAAAATCCCCCCCACAAATAAAATCCATTTAAATAATTATTTAAGTGGATGATTTAAATCAGTCAATTGACCCCCCCTGCCATAAAGCTTCTAAAAATATTATTGTGAAGGGTTCCCGCCAGGGTGCCACCTGGAACTGGGGTACCACTGAGCCCCCTGACCCACCAGCCTGGCCTCCCTCTCACACTAAACTGCTGTGACAAACTGCAAAGACCTTCATCCTGTACTTTCACCAGCATACATACAGCTAGGGAACACTTCCAGCTGCAGTTACATGCAGGCTCTTTGACTAGCCCATGCATAGAAGGCTACAGCCAAGGCAACTCTGAGCTCCTCAGGCACACATTGTCCCTGGAGTATAAATCCAAAACTATACTGTCTTGTGCGGCACAGGGAACCATACAGCATAAGCTCATAAAATTCACCCATCCACTCCATGTGGAGAGGAATATGTGACACCCTTTGTCCCATACATGTCATTTCACCCTACATACTTCACTCCAACTCACTGGTTTAGATAAAGCAAAAAAAAGTTTAATAAACTACAAAAGATAGATTGTAAGTGATTATAAGTGATGGCAAACAGATCAAAGCAGATACCTAGTAAATAAACAAAAAAATGCAAACTTAGCTTAATATACTAAATAGATTGGCTATGAAGAACAGAGTCCCACCCTAAGAGATGATACAAGCAGGCTGCAGATTCTTAAGGGGCAAGCTGAACTTGTTTTACAGCTTGGAATCCCCGGGTGTTTCATTCACAGGCTAAAAATCCCATTAGCCAAGGTCCAGCACTTCCCCCAGTTCAGTCTTTGTTCCTCAGGTGTTTCCACGAGTCTTCTTGGGTGGGGAGTGAAGAACACCAGATAATGTCAATCCCTGTCTTATATAGCTTTTGCATATGTGGGAACCCTTTGTTTCCAAAGCTTGATTCCCAGACCAGTCTGTGGAAAAATACTGACATCCCAAGATGGAGTCTACAGGGACATGTGACAAGACCACATGTCTCTAGAGTCATAGCAGCCATTACTTGGAGGTTGTCTGTAGCTTCATAGGACACAGGACAGCTCACCAGATAAGCTTCTCCTAAGGCAGGGGTGGGCAAACTTTTTGGCCCGAAGGCCATATCGGAGTTGTAAAACTGTATGGAGGACTGGGTAGAGAAGGCTGTGCCTCCCCAAACAGCCTCGCCCCCGCCCCTGCCCCTGCCCCCTTTCCACGGCAGGAGCGGCAGGCCAGAACACTGGCGGTGTGGTGTGCTAAGGCTGCAGGAAAGTGGGGGCAGCGGGGGATGGCAGGAGAGGGGTGGGGGGTTGCAGGAGAGGGGCGGGGAGTCTAACTGCCCCAACCAGCAGCTCAGGGGCCAGGCAAGACAGTCCCGCTGGCTGGATGTGGTCCATGGGCTGTAGTTTGCCCATCTCTGTCCTGAGGCCTATTGTTTTTCCTATTGGCCCATTGCCTAGAATAGTCCCTTCCCCACTCACTATCTAGACTGAAAGCATCTTGTCTAGTGGGTGTTATCCCGGTGTAATTACATTTGAAACACAGACACAGAGTCAATATTCATAACTTCGGATCCAAAAATGATACATGCATACAAATAGAATAATCATATTCAGCAAATCATAATGTTTCCACTTACATCTCACGTGATTTATCTTGCATAAAATGCATTATGATTATATCATATAAATAACATCACTGAAAAATATGGGGTGCAGTGTCATTTACCTTTTTTCTGTTTTAATTTATAGGATGGAAATTACTTTAACTTGCAGATCTGGCAGAATTAACTGATGGGCATATATGGAAAGATATGCTAAATAAAAGATACAAACTTTTCTTTAACAGCTTTGCAATAAAGAATAAAAGATTTTTCAGAAATGAAGCATATAAGGCAACTCACATAGACTTGGCCACTGTATAAGCTACCTGCAGCTTATTTCTCATGGCAGAAATGGTTTAGGTAAAATATCAACTCAGACCATTTGGCCTCCTTCCACAAGAATCCACACACATGGATACAATTGTAGGATCAGGGCCCAAGACTCAGAGGATCCTGCTCTGAGCTCAGTTCAACACTAGAGAATTAGTTTGCTTTAGGGGTGACATGTGACTATACAAACTGAAATAGATTTTTTAGTCACTCTAAAAATAATGTTTTGTTTAATTGAAATTGAGAGTTTTTTTCCAAAGTGTGTTTTAAATAGGAATCTAATTTTTTTTAAGTCAGAAGCAGGATTTAAAAAATAATAATCTAGGATTACAAAACATCAAAGATTATTGTAATAGAGGAAAAAAACTTATTTCTTTATTCCTCCAGTGTGATTACTTTGTGCATTTGACAGGATTTTGACTTAGAAAGTTTCTATGGAAGTTTGTGGATATTTCATTTTTAAAAATCTGGAAAACAAATATAGTGTATGAGAGAGATGGGGCCTTACCTGGAACTAGATTTAACTTTTTCTCTTTTTTAAATTCAGGAGGTTTAGCAAAACTCTACACTTATGGTGTTACAAATCCATTAGATAATCTGAAAATGAGTATTATATGCCAATCACATTGAACCTCATTAATAAGTTAAAAAGATAAGGAAGGAGGATTACTAAATGTCTGCTCTGGAAACTCCATCTTAAAAGCTACAAGGAGTCCAGTAGCATCTTAAAAACTAACAGATTTATTTGGGCATAAGCTTTTGTGGGTACAAAACCCACTTCTTCAGATGCAGTCCAACTAAATCTGTCTTTAAAGGTGCCACCAGACTCCTCATTTTTGTGGATATAGACTAGCATGGCTACTCCATGATATCTTAGAAACTGTGAATCTTTCCTTTTTGTGCATCACTGACTATAATAAAAGGTACTTTAGGTCACATTATGTCTTCAGCCTACACCTGTGCAAACCCTCCTCCCACCCCACCCCCCATCTTCAGCACAGGTGTGAGTCATTGACCCGGTCACTAGGGCTAGTAAACAGTTCTATTAATAATGCATAAAAAGGAACAGAACCCATTTCACTCATTAGTACAGTGCTAACAAAAAATAAAAACAAGAACTCAAATATTGCTAAACTTTGTCACCAGAGCAAAAAAGATAAGATTCTGGATCCACATAGGGAGCACATCTGACAGACAAGGAAGTGCCATGTCTACAGGTTTTGGGGTTTTGTTTTGTTTTTTTAAAAGGCATAAACCCTATTTTTCATTTGACTACTTGGGCCCTGATCCTGTAAACTGATCTGCATGGAAGAACCCAGATAGTCAGGCAAAGGTCCATTTGCACAAAGCAGCTTGCAGGATCAGGGCCTTCGCTTGTAGCTATTGTTCATCGAGTCCTTCTTTGTAGCTGATTAAGAAAATTACACAAAGGGATATATTTACATTAAAGCCTACATATCTCCCCAAAGCCCTTTATGCATGTAGCCCAGACACCACCACATCATCAAGTCTATAGGCAAGGCCCTGTGAGATGTTCAGAACAAGGCAAACGGTTGAGTGAGGAGCCTGAGAAGCCTGTCCCGACTCGGGGACCATCGCATTCGACTTACATCGCTAGACTCACCTCCTCCTCGCCAAAGTCCTGCCAACCAGGTTCCGGCTCAAAGCAGCGTCCTAAGGGGTCTGCATCGAACTGCAGCCCAGCATCTACTTCAGCTCCCATCTCGGGCTGAGTGCGGCTTAACCGCTACCAGCCCCGCCTGAGCTGCCTGCTCCACTCCGGGTGCCGGTGTGTGTCTGTCGGCGCCTGGCCCTGGACACTAAGCGGCGGCTTTCCCCGCGCACAGGCAGCTACCCGACCGCACCTCTTCCAAGAGCGAAGAGCCCAATGGGGAGCTGGCCGCGAGCGACGCCGGAGCCGTGCGCCCGAAAGGGCCTGGGGAGCGGACTCGACAGGCCAGTGACGGCCAACTCCTCCCAAGACACGAGGCTCGGACTCCGCTCAGGGCTCGCTGCCCCTCCGAGCAGCCGTTCGCCAAAGGGGACGCAGAGAGCCGGTCACAGACCCGCGCAGAGCAGCAAAGGACCCGCGCAGACAACTTGCGGGGGCGCGCGAGAGGAACCTGCTGCTGCGGGGGGAGCCGCGGTCTCTCTGCCCAGCACCGACAACTTTCTAGGTTTGGGGGGGGGGGGGGATGCAGGGAAGCCTGCCGGGATCACACAATTAGCACACGACGGCCACAGAATCACTTACACGGGAGCGCCGGGCTGCGGCAGCCGGGTATTAGCCAGACCCGTGCCCGTCCCCACCGCCGCCACCGAGCTCCTCACGGGCCCCGCCTAAGGAGCAGCAGGGCAGGGGGAGCCAGCGGGGGCGCTTGCGGGCTGCAGTGCGATCTGCGCGGTGGGGAGATGCGTGGCTTTGCCTGCTTCCCAGCCGGGCGCTGCGCGGGCGGGCCCGGCCGAGCCTCGGGGGCTGGGGGCCCGTCGGCGGGGCTGTCTCTCAGGGAGGAGTCCGCCGAAGGGAGCTGGAGGACAGGGCGTCCTTCCGCCCGAGCTACTCACTTCGCTCCTCGCTGAGGCTGCTGCTCCTGCCTCCGCTGCCCGCAGACTGGGGAGGGGGCTCTCCTCTCCTAAAGCAGGCGGCATGGATCGGAATCACCCCCCCGCCCGGGATTTCATGCACCCCCCGCTGTCCGGGTCCAGGCAGGAACTGCAAGTGCCGCTTGTTTGGGAAAAATCAACAACCACCGCCATGCAATTCATCCGCTGCTTGTTTCACTTAACCTGGGTCGGTGCTTAACCATCTCCAAACCCAGCCGCGCACACAGCTCGGTAGCGGCACCTGCTGGCCCAAGAGAAGCGCCCTCACGGGCTACCCCTAGTGCGACAGACAAACCGGACTGGGGAGAAAACGTTTGATAGAATAGCTGTAAACAAACCAGGTGGTGGATGTTATCTTACCAGAACAAGAGCTGCCGGGCTGTGCTTTCAGGAGATCCCCTTTCTAAACAGGATCTCAGCGTCTTTGTTTCCAGGCACGAAATCTGATACCAGGCTGTCTTTAAAAGTGTTAGATGGGATGAAATACTCTAAAATGATAGTATTAGGTTACAGTAATTTAGAAACTGTACACTAAGAGCCTGACTTCGCAGTGCAACACCAAATTTCCTTAACTATGTTACAAACAACACCTTATTGTATTAAAACAAAATAAACCAATACAACTGATTTATTTTTCAGGAGCTGCTGTTCATCTACTTTTAACATTTCTCTTTACCTGACTAATGAAAATGAAAAAGTCACATATGTTTGATTTACATATAGCTAGTTTCCTGTCAATTTTCCTTAATTACTCTGGTGGATTAGTACAAGCTTGCAGTGTTTGGGTTGAAAGACTGCAATTTTAAAAAATTCTGTTTCAATGGGGCTGTTTTGAGATTAATGGGAATAGTTTAAAGAGCTTTATGTAGTATAGAAGTTTATGGGAATAAAAAACCTGTATTTTAGTATGCATGACCTACTTTTAATACAATGTTATAATACCATTGAATATTGAATCATTAGCTGTTGTTTAAAACAAAGGCAGAAAGCTGTATTGGGGAAGATTCACACTAAGGTCTGGAATGCAGTTCTCCTTGTAGGATGGGCACCTAAGAGAACATCAAATAGTGTGCAGTTAGTCCAGCACAGAAACATTTAAGTTGTAATGCATTTTTTAAAAACATTAAAAACCACACCTTTCCCAAAAGGTGACCTGCTAGCTGCCTTAGGAATCTTCCTGCATGAAAGGGCCTGAAATAATTATGCTGTTTTGACACACACAAAAATAACTAACAATAAAATGCTTCTCAAGGTCCTGGATAGTGGAAATAGGCTTCCTCTATCAAATTTTAACACCCTGCTAAATAGAGAGAGATGGTGATTATATTACTGTATAATGTTTCTCTAAACAAAAGCTCATTGTTGTAATTATTATAATTTTCTCTCTGATATTTACATGGCAATAATCTGTAAACTTGTTAAAACTTCCTAAATAAATAAATAGATTTTTTTAACAAAGCTTCTTAACAGTTAGAGATGGAAACTGAATTGAAATCCCAGACCTGAAGAGACTTAATTTAGAACTGCAAGAAATTTGAAAGTAAGATCAAATTTTACACCGGGCTGTGTGTCTATGTCATGGCTACTCTTATCACCATCAAAAATAAAATATAATTAAATACAGTACCATCTGGTTCTGGGTAGACACACAGCTTGAAGAATAGAATCATGCCATTGTTATGGAGTCGCATCCATTCCAGTTGGAAAATAGCTTTCCAGTATTTATAATGATTTTGTGTGCTCAGGGATGTGCTACCGGCACTTTAACCAGGGGCCCCAGGAAACTGTCACCTCTTGCCTGAGCAACCAGTACTACAGGGATGTGTGCTAGGGAGTGCAGGAGAAGGGAGTGGGGAACTGGGAAGAACAGATGAAGTGCAGAAGCAAAGAGCCTCCGTATAGATGGCACAGGCCTGCTATGGATGGAAAGTATGCAACAAGTGAGCTTTTCCACAGGCAAGTAAACCATGCAAAGATGTCCTCTCCCAGAGCTCTCTCACACCAGTTTCACTGCACGAGGGGATGATCTCTCTACAGGTAGTGCAGCATAGTGTAAAACAAATGTGACATGAGGTTATCTGTATCTGTGCATACTTATAAGAGTCTCCGTGGGAACTTTCATAAATATCTGCTAGTTGGTGCATTTCACATGCAAAATATTTGCTCCTCAAAACAATATTAATGAACACAGAGATGTGTCTCAGAGATGGTGTAGCAGTTTCCAGAAATGGAGCTGACATCCATCAGTGGTAGAGATATCAGTCCAGCCTTTCCTTCAGTCTGAGTGTGGGATTTTTAACATGCAACTCCTGGGAGCCCTAAAAACCCTGTCTAGCACCTACAGTTAAAGGACTGTCAGCATTTCCATTATATAGCCCTATTAAAATGGTTATAATACTCAGCAGGAAAGCTAGGTTTGCACTGAAGCTTGGCACACAAGATCTCAGCCTAATAACACTTTAAGTAAACAAACAAACAAATGTGGCTGTTACAGACAAGTGCAGAAAGTTCACCAGATTCCAAAAGTTATTTAGTGTGATTGTATCTTAAAAACAGTGGCAAATTTATAGTTTCCCCTTCTGCTGTAGGTGGCAACCTTGAATATTCATTTGTGTGATTGTCACATAAACATGTCCACATTTTTTTCCAGTTTACCTATTATGCATGAAAACCCTTCCTAAACAAAGTCTTTAACTCCCCTTCAAATTCTGACTCAACACCCATCTCGATAATGATGCTTACAGGAAATGAGCCAACCACTGATGGCTGGGTTGTACAATTATTTGGGGAACAGCTGATTAAATTTATGTATTTATTTGAAATACATTAAAATTTTTAGAACTCTCAAGCTGGAAACACAGCTAACATATATTACAGCATTATCTTATTATCATTTCCCCATCCATTCTCATTCTTTGTCTTATGTGGTAAAGTAATGGACCAGTATGCAAAATGAGGCCTTTAGATGGTAAACTCTTTGGAGAAGGAAATGTCTCCCTTTGTATTTGTGCAGTGCTTGGCACAATGGTGTCCTGATTGGATGCCTTTGAGCACTATTACATAACAAATTAAACATAATACGAATTATTATGAGTTTATCATTGATTTCTGTGGAAGCAGAATTGGGGCCCCATAGGGGACCAATACTTTTATGTATATATTTATTTCTTAATAAGAAAATTAAATCAATTGAGTAATGCGAGTTAGGACAGAGTCTTCTTTTCATAGCATTCTCGTACACAAGCCTATGCTGAGCCATTGCATAAATTCTTCCTATGTATTCAGCCACTACAATATATTGTATCAATAATCCACAAAGTATAAATTTTGTAAATTGGTGACACAAGAAGAGTGTTTAACACTGATATCATTAAGCTCTAAATGGAAGACCCTAATAAATTTATTTAAATAGCACTGTTCAAAGACAACATTACACTTTTAATGATAGACAGGACTTCAGTGGATAGAGTGATGGTAGAGTGCAGCTTCCCATTCAGAGGGCCCTGATAAAGTACGGGCACCCCAGGTGTGGTAGAGTCAGAGAACTGTATGCTGCAGATTAAAAACCAGAGTATATATCATCTGGTCTACATGTTCATTCAAATGTTGGTGATAGAGTTTTGCATCATTGTTAAAACAGATACACACATACACACGCACACATGAAAGACCACTTAAAACTGGGATACTGCTTTGAAACCTGTAAAAGCCAGAAAATTCATAGTTAATGCTTTTCATGCCATTCTTTTAGTTAATCATTAATTCAAGCTTTTGCGAGGATATGACTACAGTATGTGATTTTATACCCCTTACTTAAAAACAATCCATCACAGCATAAATAAAGAAATACACATTTTACTAATTACTTCCCTCAGAGTCTGGGAAAAGCATTTAGCTGGCAACTTGGTACGTGCTGCATTTGCAGCAGAATTTCCAATAAATCTTAATGGGAGAGGCATACCTGCTATAGTCTGAACTAAGAATTACTGGTTTATGGTTCTGCAATATCTAGGCTTCATGAATGAATTAAAGATAGGAAGTGAAATCCTGGCCCCATTGAAATCAATAGGGGTTTTGCCATTGATTTCAGTGCAGTCAGGAATTCACACAGAATGAAAATTTCATTTATAAACTTAGTTCCCAGTCCTGCAAACATTTATGCATGTGTTTAACTTTAGTACCATGAATAATCTCAGTAAAAGTTTAAGCACATATAGAAGTGTTTGCAGGACTGGGTTCTTAGAACCTCATCCAAAGCTTACTGAAGTCTGATTCTAGTCATTGATATCAATAGGCCTTGGATCTGACCCTTAGGAATTTAAGTTAGATTTTTTTGCTTAAGTTGCTATGAATGTGGAGAAGCCAGCCAGGTACACCTGTTGCAGAACAGGAAATTAAATATTAAAGAAGACAGAATACTTTAAGGAGTGGTTACCTTGCACTGAAGCAGTGATGTTATTTCACTAGAAAATTTTCCAAATTTTAACTTAAAAACAATTTAAATTAAATTGCAATTAATTATTTTATTTTCATGCAAACTGAACTGTACTTTGAACTGAAAATTAAGAAAATCTATTTAGTAATTTATAGCTACTGTATATTTTCTGAAGTCTGTCTGGATTAATTTCTAATGCAAGTTTCCATTTTTGACCTCCAGTCTTGAGGCAGTCAATGTGTAATTCACATGCCAGTAACTTGTAAGACCTTGTAGCCTTATTGCACAAGCATTTCACAAGATGAGTTCCATAAACTTAAACTGGAAACTGTATGCAGAACACTTGCAGGGTCAGACCTGGCTTTGCTCACCTATAATTAATCTAAAAAAAATCTAACCTATTTAAAAATCATTCTATGCATCACCTGCTTATCTCATGTCACAAAACTATACTGAATTGTATTGTTCAAACAACCACAGCATCAAAGAGTGAAATGGAGGAGTGCAGATGGAGTTAAGGACTGGGAGCTACCTATCCATCAAGCCATTATTTTTTTATGGATATGAGAACATTTTAAATATTTAATTAATAGTGGAGCATGGGAAATAGCTTATTGAGTCTTGCAAAACATCCAGTTGTTTGTTCATTGATTTGAATCAAACATTTATTCTATCACATTTATTTTTATTTAAAACCGAGGGGCATTGTACATTATTCACAGTGAATATCATTAGCAGGGTGAAAGTAACTTAAAGGACTTACCAGTACGCCAGACTCCTGAGCAGGGGGGTGGGGCCTTAACCAGAAGGGGGCATGCTCTCAACCGGAAGAGGTGTGGGGTATAAATCCCTCGGCCCTTTACATTGAGATTTAAGGGGCCTGGGTTCTGGCTGCAGTAGCGGCAGTTTGGAGCCCCGAGCCCCAGGGCTCCAGGTCACTGCCCCTATCTTGGGACTCCAGCAGCAGGGTGTGATGGCAATTTAAAGGGACAGCTTCTCCTCTGCAGTAGCAGCAGCAAGGAGCTCCGGGCTCTTTAAATCACCCCCAGAGTCCCAGGCTGCCGCCGCTACCCCAGGGCTCCAGTGGACCCCCGTGCCCTTTAAATCGCCGCCAGAGCCCGGGAGCTTCCAGCTGCCACTGCTACCCCAGGACTCTGGCAGCGGGGCTCTGGCGGTGAATTAAAGGGACCGGGGCTCTGGCCGCCACTACCGCAGTGGAGCCCCGTGCCCTTTAAATCACTGCCGGAGCCCCAGGAACTTCCAGCTGCCACTGCTACCTCGGGGCTCTGGCAGTGATTTAAAGTGCCAAGGGCTCCGGCCACTGCAAGAGGCCCAGAGCCACTTAAATTGCTGCCGGAGCCCCAGGGCTCCTGCCACCACAGCAACCCCAGGGCTCTGGTTGTGATTTAAAGGGTCCGGGGCTCCTGCTGCTGCCGGGAGACCCAGGTCCTTTAAATCGCTAGCCTGTGGAAGCTATCCCCTGCCGGTACGATCGGCTGTGTACTGCTCTTGTTGGTATGCCATACTGTACTAGCTTACTTTCACCTCTGATCATTAGCCACCGTTAATTATGCTACGAAATGTTTACATTAACTCATTAAGTGTGGAAATATTAGGGACCCAGTCTTCAAGAGGACCTCAAAGCAACCTCTAGGTTTGTGCTTTCAAATATCTACGTGCAAAAATAAATAAATGGCAGTTTTTGAAAATCTCCTCTTACACTATCAGGGGATGCCATGAAGCTCTCATTAACTCCCCTTAGTAACTGCAGGACCTGAAAGATCTTTGATTTAATATGAATTGGTTAATTTTCAGAAAATATATTTGAATGGGCTTCAAAGTGAAAGCCATGGCTGACTGCAAAGTAGGCACACTTTAAAGAAAAAAGGAACTTTCTGTTCTCCATAAACTTGCCACTTTGAAAAGCTATCTTTAAATATATGTATTATTTAAATAATCTATCCTACCAGGCAGATTTTATAAAGCCAGTTCTCTTTGCTATAGGTAAGAATGTTCTCTATCTCATGAGTGGGCTTTTTTGTATCCCTACTTCTTTTATTACATATTGACCTGTCTGCATGCAACTGACATTTATTGAAGACTTTTCTGAAAGCCCATATTTTTAAAAGTATTTTTCATGTTGGCTGTAATTGTGTTGATTAGAAATAAGGATGAGTCAGATTGGAATCTGTGAGAGCATAAGGCATATAAGGAATGCAATGCTGCCCTACTTTTCAAGTGAGTTATGATAGCTAGCTACATTACAATGGCCACTGCACATTAACTGCAAACCTTAGGGCACAACATTGATCTGTAGACCAGTTATTTTTGGAACTTCCCTCCCTCCTGCCACTAAAACTGATTTAATAATAGTTACCTTTAAAATCTGAGACAGCTATAAAACAGATTTATACATTCTAATAAAATACGAACCACTCTGATAAAATCAGACTATGCATATGTCCCAAAAGCCATAGCCAAGAGAATAACCACAGGGCACAATGTTTAAATTAATTTCCTGGCTCCCTCAAATCCTGTGTAGTTCACTCTTTGCAAGTCTTCTATGCACTGACCTGCATAAGTTCATTTCAGGAGATTATCTAGGGTCAGAGGGAATGGCACTATATAAAAATCTAATCTAGATAGCACACCATCTGATCACTCATGTCTTCTTCTCACCCACTTCTGCTTGGATTACTCATACTCCTGATAAAAGTAATTTATGTGCGGTGCAATGGGTCTCTGTGTGGGCAGTCTGAGGTCTGCCAGAATATGGGTGCAAATTAACTCTGCAAAGGACAAGGAAAAGGAAAGCTAACAGAATCAAAAAGCCTTAAGGTCCTTTGTTTTCAAGACATGGCAAAAGATTTAAAATCCAACCCCGTCTCATTCACCTTGCAGAAATGCCCAGTTTGTAAACTAAACTCAGCTTTAATAAAAAAAAAAAAAAAAAAAAAAAAAAAAAAGATAAACTCTCTGCATGTTAAACTTGGTATGGTCTCAGGGATCCTTGTCTTTAGAGCCTAATACTGCAAGGTGCGGGGCATTCTCAACTTCTAATGATTTGCAGTGCAGAGGAAGGCTCTCAATAACACAACATTGGTTTGAAAACAGGGTGAGGAACCAGTACAGAAGATGATATGCCTGGCAGAAGTCAGAGCAGAGAAGTAGGCAGAAGTAGACTTATGCAGAGCCTTGAAGGGAGGATGAGATGCCTAGTGCTTTCAAACACACATACATATGACAGACTTAAGACTGTTGGACAACTAACCTCTTGCTGTTCTTGATGGAGACAAACTCATGACCATATAATGTAAAACAAACATGGAGGAAATTTAACAATTTATGACTGTGAAGAACAGGGGAATTTTCTGTATTAATTATGTTCTTTTTATCTGTAGGTTTGGTGGTTATTGTTTTGTTAGCTCAATGGTTAAATTAGTATTAGTTAGCTTTGGTTATCAAACTAAACTTAATGATTGTAGCCAGTCCCAATTTCTGATACTAGGATGGACAATGTAGGTGCTAACTGCTTTGATGTTTACTTCTAGTGATATGGAATCAGGACTCTGGCTTATCTCTAGGGGTAGAGGGAAAGTTCCAGTCTGTGTCGTCAGAGGGATTAAGATGGGAATTATTAAACAAAGAGCTTGAAAACAGTTAAAAGCTGAGCCTCTGAAAACACTGGAAACACAGAGAATCTGAAGAGAAGCAAGCTTTACTTAGTCCCTAGGAGAACAGGGTCGGAGGTGGGCACCAAGACTAAATTGGATCTACTTAACTGCCTAAGGGAAATGCTAAGCTTAGGTAAAACAATGTGTTAGGATTTTCTTCTTTTAAGGTTTTTCCTTTCTGTTTGTTACATTCCTATGGAAAAATAAGTGGTATTTTGTTTTGAACAAGCTGTTCTCTGTCACTGCCCTTTCAAACTGTTCACACTTTTCAGAGAGACATATATAGGATGGACAAAAACTCAGCTGGCCCTGCTGAGCACTCACGGTTGGTGAATGGGGTGCAGTGTGACCAGAGACCCTATCTAAGGCTCTGTGTACAGTATGGATCTTACAGCAGCACAGCTGTACCAGTGAAGTAACACTGCTGTAAGGTTTCCTGTATTGCCACTCTATGCTGGCAGAAGAGAGCTTTCCTGCTGGCATAAACCACCCCCAACGAGCCGTGGTAACTATGTTAGCACACAAAGGACATATATTATTATAAAATGTATGATTTTATTCTATGAATAAGATATTCTTAATCACTGTTCCCTACAAATAAATGCTGTCTTGCATTTTTCATACAGTTGTCAGTTGATTCCTTGCAATGTAATGTATTTGTGCTTTTATTATTCCATAATGTGCTGTGATATGGTAAAATCTGATCTAATATCCAAGACACAAATGGATCACATCAGATTAACAGCACAGTTGTCCTATGCCAGATGATTAGGCAGTGGCCCCCAGTCTACAAGCAACAATCCTCCAGATCAAGTGTTGCAGCTTGAACATAATTCTTCATTCTCTTTTTTGGATTTGTTACTTTTTTTTCTTTTCAGCATCAGAAGTTTGTTGTCTGAAACAATGAATTAGCCGTTGTTTTCTTCATTTAGATCAAAGGTTCAAAAATATGACATATGTTGTTTCACATCTTACTAAGTGGAACAAATTAGTCATATGCAGAGACCCTGGGCACAGGCCAAGCACTTGGATGCAGCTTCCACAATATAACTTGTGCCATTTATCTCCAAAACCACAAGCCTCTTCTCAATTAACTCAGCAGCAGCTCCACCAGTACAGCCAGGAGAAGGAACTTTTATACATCTGAATAAGTCTGACATACAGTCTGCGTTTCAGTAAAGGTCAATAGTACACATACACACAAGCAAATCCGTCATGTACTCCCCAACAGTTAAAGCAAAGAACATCCTCAAACTGCAACAGTGTAGGGTTCACAATACTTCAATCCCACAGCCCAGCACTGATTTTAGTGAGGGCTATTGTGCAACTATCAAGCATTCTGAACAGCACTTTTATTACTTAAAGTTTCAGTTCTTTTGGGTTGAGGGAGGTTTTTTGGCAGATTTGATATTATTTATTAAGGATAGGTATAAATAGTTTCAGGCAAATAATAACATTTGTATAATGCTTTTCATCTTCCTGGCTATCTTATCTATTCTATGGCAATTATCTATCTATGGCACTTAATACATACTACCCATCATTTAATAAATATCAGCCTGAACAGATACCTGAAACTGGAACTAAATCAAATCATTTTCTATCTGTCTACCCTACCTATTTGTATGGCTCTCATCACCATAATTATACCTGAGCACTTTGTGGATTTTATCCTCACAAAATACTGTGAGGTGGAGAAGTATAATCTCCATTTTAATGACAGGAAGGTGAGGCATGGGATAAACTAAATTACTTGGGAGACCCAGGTTCAATTCCCAGCTCCACCACAGACTTTCTCTGAGACCTTAGGCAAGTCACTTAGAATCTTTGTGCCTCAGTTCCCTGTCTGTGAAAAGGGGAATAATAATTTCCTACCTCAGAGGAGTGTTGTGAGGATAAATACATTAAAGATTGTGAAATGCTTTGAGATCTACTGATGAAAAGCATCTTATAAGAACTACCTTTTACTATTATTGTATAAGGTCACTGTTGTATTAATTTAGATGGAATGTATGGGCCAAAGATGCTTAATATTACCCACTCACTGTCCAACATTAAACAGTGTTAAACAAGATTTGGGATTTGGTATACAGAGACCTCAGCCTGCTTAGTGTCTTGGTAAACATGCCATTAAAAGCATTTATCTTTTTATTAAAGATAAAGAAAGGAAGGGAAAATATTAAGATTTTCTTTTTAACAACAACTCTTGTTCCCTTTCCCTTTAGCTGGAGAGAGATGGGCTGGACCTATTGTTGTTGCTGTTTTTCTTAAAGTCCGATTCCCAGGTGGTGTTTGGGATTTAGATGGAATCCCAGGTGGTGTTTGGGATTTAGATGGAATTGGTAGAGGTGGTGATTTAATCTTTGTCCCTCTTTCTGTCCCAGTCTGGTCAGGACATCTCTCAGGATCAGGATGACAAAGGACTGGGGTCCCAAGAGATGGTGAGGGTATCAGCCGGGATGGTGAAGCTCGCTCTGGTGAAGTCAAATTTTCTCCCCAAAGTCTGTCTTTAAAGGACCTCAAAAAGGAGTGATGGGTAGAATAGCCCATTGCCTGACTATTTTGTCCAGCAATTAGGCCTAGTTTTCAACACACCAATTTTGGTTCACATGATCTTGATACAATTCTTGAGTTATAGCAACAGGCCTTGTTTGGACTAAATCATTCTCTCTGTCTCTCTTTTGTACCTTTACACATCAACATGTCATTATAGGTTATTGTGACATCTTATGAATGAATAGTCGTGTTTTACAGTTGAACTAACAATTAGGGTACATTTTTAGGCTCAATGATCACAACATCAACTTTGATGGATGAACAAAGCATAAACACCATAGTACTTTTCACTTGTGTAATTCCTTCCACCAAAAGAACCTCAAAGTGCTCTACAAATGAGCAAAATGCTTTACTTAATAATTAACCTTCCCATTATCCATACAATAAGGTAGGTAAATATCATTATCTCTATTTTACAGGTAGGGGCATAGAGCAGTAAAATAATTTGTCCAAAGTTACATAAGATATCAAAGACAGAAGTGGGAATATAACTCAGAATACTAATTCTCCATTGTGCGCTATAATCCTGACAACATATCGACTTTCTCATATGATACTCACACACAACATAGTGATGAGACCAATATAAATACCTTGTTTAGTATAGATACCATGGGTTGAGATTTTCCAAGCTGTCTAGGGGTTTAGGATGCACATTAATTTGAATGAGTATTGGACATCCAAATCCCCTCAGTAGCTTGGAAAATCAAGGCTCCTTAATACAAGAAATTATTCTCACAGTGAAATTCATTCCAATGGATATATTATAAGCTCCAACCAGTCCCTCCCATGCTGACCTCACAACTTGCCTGGCTGGTTTTGATTTGCCCCATCCCCAATGGTCCCTATTGAACAGGTTCTGGACTGGGCAAGGTCTCTGTGCAGCCAAACAGTATCGCTGAGGACTTTGTGACAGCCCTTTGCGCAGCTGCAGTGCAACACAGATGATGACGCACATTGTCAATGAATGCCTGCTGACTAGGTTCAGTGGTAGCCTAGAAGAACTGCATCACGCCATTGAAGATGCCATTGCTTGGCTAGACAACTATGCACATACTAAATAAATACAGAGTGAAATCCTGGCCACGTTGACATTATTTCTGACTTGTCTGAAGTTAGGCAACACTGGAATTGCCACAAGAGGGCCTATTCTCACAAGATTTGCAAATCAAATATGTTGAATATCTTTTACCAACCATCTAAACCAAATCTTTGAATTTTGGCAATCACATTTGTTTGTGGAGGAAACAATGTCCCAGACTTCTGCAACTTGGTTTATATAGTTTACTATAAGCAAGGCTTTAATTAAGGCTATACTTGGTAAACTTGTAAATATTTGGATGAGTCTGATTTAAGATAAAGGCCCAAGGCCAGATTCAGACCTGGCATAAGTGAATCAATGAAGTAGGTAGGACCTGGTGAATTTACTTTCATGATTTTATGCATATTTTCCCTTCAGTAATCTATTTAAAACATCTTCACAACAGCTTCCACTGTTTTATTCATAGGTACAAAACAATGTTACTCTCACTCTCCCATACAAACAGGTGAAGAGAAGCTCAATGGCTAATGCCTATTGGAAAAAGTAGCTGTACCTTAAATCCAGGACTCTGCGTCTAAATGAAAAGAAGCGGTAATAATCCCTTTTGGGGCAGTTCCACTATAGCGGATTTATTTCTCAATAGTGCTGAGCTCAGGCAACCAACCACTTACTGTCATCTCCTAGCTAGGACTAGTTGCTAAGCAGGATAAGCTTCCTAGGTAAGACATGCTCATGAATGCATTATGACACAATGGCAAGCATTAGGACATTACTTATATGCAGGGGCCTCCCATTTGACTTTTCATTACAGTGTAAACTTTTTCATGACTGTAGCATATTTCTCAAGCCCAGATAGCACTGATATACAGTGGAAGTAGTTACTTAGAAATTTGTTTGCATTATTGTAAGGAAAATGAGAAACTTCTCTCACTGTATGTAGAAAGGCTCTCCTGGAAATAATTTCAGTTCAATATTCCTATCAATGGGAGTAATATCAATTTGTCCATAATCTATAACTCACATAAATCAGATAATGAAGCATGCCAGTCATTTTAGATCCAAATTCACAACCATCTTATGGAAAGTGGAGTTAGCTCACTGATTGTTACCAGAGGTAGTGGTTCTTCAACTAAATTAGGATTAAATTTTCATGTCAAGTAGGGCCTTTGAATCCAAAGGGACCTCTCTTGGAAGACGGTACTGCTTGAAGTGTGGGTAGCAGAGGCCTTTAGTGTTTAAGCTCTAAGGGTCAAGGGCACTGGGGCTAGATCCAAAGTCTTTTGAAGTCAGTGTGATTCTGTACATTGACTTCAATAGCTTTTGAATCATGCCCATATTGTATATTGACATAGCTCCATTGACTTCAGTGGTGCTCATGAGGATAAAGTCATGCATGCTTACATATCCATACTCTCAGTACTATCTATAGTATATATCAAAATATATATGAATAAAAGATCCAACTATACTTAAGAGTTGAATTGCACATCATTTCAGGCCTCCTCATCTGTTGTTGTGTCCTTGAGTCTTTATTATTCATTTAAAATCCAGTGTCATAAATCTGGATCTTGGAGGGTGGTAAACTGCTCACTCGTGCAAAATTTACTGAATATTATTTTGATCCAAATAAAGAACTATCAAAATAGAAATATTTAACTGTTTGTTGTTGGTGCAGTTTACTTATTCACCCTAGGTGTGGGCTAGGAGCCTTTTTGTTTGTTTATCTATGGGCTTTTTTGGTTCTGTAAGCCAGTGCACAGGTCTTTTGGTGACTCTAAAGTCTCCTTGCCACCCCAGTAGTATTTCAGAGAAAACCACTCCACTGACAAGGGGAGGACAGGATACTGGACTAGATGGACATCAGGTCTGATTCAGTATGGCAATTCCTAGGTTTCCAAATGTTTTTATTTAAAAAAATAGTTCTAAGGTGTTTTAACTAATAATCTCATAATATCCAAATGAAGAAGTGTGAAAGGGTTTGTGATCATTGGGAGAGTAACTTCTGATGTCACAATCTCAACAAAAAATGTAAAAAAAGAGATATGAGGAATAGGAACTACTTTAAAGGCATAGTTCCTGTGACAAGCAGGGAGGAGGGTGGACATGACTCTTGAGGGGAAGCTGCTCTGAACGGGGATATCTGGAGCTGTAACCTGAGATGAGAAGGGGGAGGGGAGATGACACCTAGAGCCGGGGAGGTGAACAAAGGAAGGGAGAGACAGCTGCAGGGTTTTGGAGGGGGTAGAAGCTGGCTGGGGAAGAGGAGGGAGCCTGGATTTGGGGTCTTATCTCCCTGCCCCCCAGAAGGGCCTGACTAAGGGGTCCTGTTTGTACTGACAAGCTCTGAGTTGGATTGTGTTCCTGTCATCTTAAATAAACCTTCTGATCTACTGGCTGGCTAAGAATCACTGTGAATTCCAGGAAGTGGGGGATGTGGGAACGGGACTCCCTCACCCCCTGTGACAGTTCCATCATCCAATGCAATGAGATTTTCATAGGACAACAACAGAAAGAGATGAGGTGGAGAATGGAGAAGATGCGAAAAAAATCAACAAAAAAGAGGCTTTGGGAGCAAAGCAGCAGCGAGCATGGGCCAAATGCAGCACATTTTACTCATATGTCTATTCCTCGACTTCAATGGGAGTACTCACATAAGAAAACTATCCAATATCTGGCTCCATGTCCATGCTGGAACTAGGTACTGAGTGTATTGAAATATGTGTGATGATTAACTGAGTCACCTCTGATGTCATAATTCCATGAACCAGTAATGAGGTTTTCAATAGGCATCAGCAATATACCCTTCCAAAGGAGGATAAGGTGGAGCAGCTCTGATCATTATGGGCTGACTGCCAACTAGTATGAAAACAAACTTAATAAATTGGGCCTGACTGATCTTGCTTGCATGGATGCAAAAAAAACATCAATCAACCAACCTTGGAGTGAGATTAGTCTCTGTTGATTTGCCTCTAGGCACGAGGTTCTCAAATTGTAATCCATGGACCATCAGTGCTCCGCGAGCTTCATTCAAGGAGTCCACGGATAGTTCCCTCTAAAGGTGTGTGCTTGGGTGGCTGCACATGAAAGAATGAAGGGCCACCCCTCTAATTAGTAGAGCTGTGTGGGCATGGCTCCACTAATTAGGTGCCTGGCCCCTGAGAAGACACACATGTAAGGTGAGGTGGTGGCCTTGTGGGGAATAGGTGAGAGTAGGAAGTGCGGTGAGAAGGAGGAGTGGGAGGAATTTGGGACATGCAGGGCTTCCGTGGCCAGCAAAAGAGGTGGGGAAAGGAGCAGAACCCCATCCCCATGCCCCGCCTTGCCAACTTCTCTCATTTGGGATTAATTTTAAATCAGTTGTTTCTCCTGCTTGCGATGGCAGATTCTGCAGCATGTTTCTAATGTAGCTGCCCTTCTTCCAACACAAGTGTTTCATTCTGATACCAGTGTTGCCCTTCTCCTGAACATTTGCAGACTTCAGTGCCTTCCAGGTCAACTTCCCAGTGGAGGAGAAATCAGTGATGAGTCTGAGTATAGTCCTCGTGTAACTTATTTAATTTACACTCATGCATCAGTCTGGAAGGAGAGGTGGTCAAACAGCATGCAGGCCATCTCTTCTGTCAGGAACTGCAGCCAACCCCAATTCCTGTGTTTTGGTGTTCTGCCTCAAGAATTGACTCTCATAAGAGACCAAGGTAGACATAATAACTCTAACTCAGGAACCAATCCATGCAACAAACCTCGATGCCAATTCTGCTCTCATATCCACACCAGCAACACCATCACAGGACCTAACCAGATCAGCCACACCATCACTGGTTTATTCACCTGCACATCTATCAATGTCATATATGCTATTATGTGCCAGCAATGTCCCTCTGCTATGTACATCGGCCAAACTGGACAGTCCCTATGAAAAAAGGATAAATGGACACAAATCAGATATCAGGAACGGCAATATACAAAAACCTGTAGGAGAGCACTTCAGCCTCGCTGGACACACCATAACAGATCCAACTTTAACTTAACTGTCACCATCTTGCAGCAAAAAAACTTCAAGACCAGATTGCAAAGAGAAACTACAGAGCTGCAATTCATTTGCAAATTTGATACCATCAATCAAGGCTTGAACAAAGACTATGAGTGGCTAGCTAACTACAAAAGCAGCTTCTCTTCTCTCGGTGTTCACACCTCCAGACCAGCTGCTAGAGGAATACCTCATCCTCCCTGATTAGAGATAACAAGCTGGTTCAGCCTGATTGGACTAACCTTGTTATCTCTAACCTGGCCCTTGCCTCTAATTTATTCCTGCCCCTGGATACTTTCACTGCTTGCATCTGACAAAATGGGTATTAGCCCATGAAAGCTTATGCTGTAATATTTTAGTTAGTCTTTAAGGTGCCACAGGACTCTTTGTCACTTCTGCAATTCCAGACTAACACAGCTACCCCTCTGATTCTTGACAAGGTAGACATTACACTTTTCTGCCGCTCATATTGCTCACTTTCCAAGGACTACTGCTTCCACTCAGAATCTTGCATAACAAAAAATAACATAATATGCCTTCCTAAGACTGACCATTTGCTCACACCCTAAGTAAAATAACTTGGAAAACTATGTTTAGCAGTGCCACCTGCGTGGGTGCCCTGAAAATAGGTGGCAGAGGCATAATCTTCTTAAACAAAAGTAAGCAGAGATACCATATAGTCCCTTTAATAAAGAGTAAAACTGCAAATACAGCTTATGTTTCGAATGAAAAAAATCACAGTTGTGACACGTCTTGAAGGCACAGATGGCTTAGACTGGCATTTCTATGGGAGCCTCATGATGCAAATAAGGATAGGTCAAAATTCACCTTTTAATAAATTAGTGATAGATCCCCAGAAATAGTTATTTGTTTGCTATGGAGAGTATAGAGCCACAGAATCATAGGATTAGAAGGGAACAAGGGTCACCTAGTCCAACCCCCTGCCATCATGCAGGATTTGTTGAAGCTGATGTGTAAACAAGTCTTCCATTTAAGACAGTGGTAGGAGTATAGTAGTTGTAGATGTATGTACAGACACTAGGGCATGTCTACACTTGCACAGACATACTCACACTGGATCTCATTGAGTAGCACATTAAAAAGAGTAGTGTAGCTGTGGTAGCATAGGCAGCAGTGGCACAGCCTAGATTCCCCAAACACAAACCTGCCTGGACTCCAGGAGTATGTACTTGGGGTGGCTATCCCATGCTGCCACTTGCCACTTCTTATTCTACTGTGGATACACTATTTTTAGTATGAAATATGTCTATACAAGCTGAGAATTATGGCTTTTGCTCCAAATGTAGACATGGCCCAAGTGTTATGGGACTGGGCCATCTGTGCCTCTCTTATCTTATGTGCCTACTTCTTAGCTAGCTGCAAAGAAAGATCTGGAGGCAGAGAATGACTCTGTTTCTAGCAACTGAGGCTGACACCACTAATCTAATCAAAAAAAGTTTTCCTGCTGCTTGCTAAATCATAAAAAAATGAAAGCTCTTTGCCAGTCATGTGCAGTTATTCCAATTATAATGAGTATCCACCACCATGTACTTGTAATATGTTGTCCTTTTTCATCTTGTATTGTACTAGCTTGCGGCCATTCAAATAGCTTTGACACAGAATACATATTACTTGTTTGGCATGGCTCCCCAACAATACAGTGCTATGTACACATTGGGAGCTATGCAAATAATAATGTACTATTGAAGTCAGAATGACTATTTGTATGTATTCAGTACTACACAGAGTTAGCAGAGGTTGTAAAGTTGGCTGCTATGTTTGTGATTTCCACCCTCTTTATGGCAACTGTAATAAGGCACTGTAATATGGCTCAATGTTTATAAGATAAAAGTAAATCTAACCCGACATACTAGAATTTCAGGTAATTAGTTTTCAACTTTCAGTTAATAAAAATCAATAGTTCAGGTTATCTGCTTATTCACAATAATAATACCAACTGACACTGTAGATCTTTGCACTTTGATTGTCTGAAGTTGGCTAAAGAGTTACTTGTACCAGTTAAAAATTAGCATCTATAAATGTGGCATTCTTTCTACACATAATACACCTGTGCATTTTGTGAAACTCATGCACTGGATAGGGCTTTGTAATTGTAGTCCTTTATACTTATTTTGTTAGATATTGTTACCTATTAGAAAAGTGCATATTTTGTTGTGCATTATAATTTTGAAAAGTATACATTACATTTACTATTTACATTTATTATTTCTTTAGTGCCATTATAGTCTTCTGGATTAATATGCCTATTTTAAATGCCTATTTTAAAAACACATATTAATTTTCCTTACTAGATAAATACAAATATAAGTAGTTTTCAAAAAATGGACTCTAGACACCATTAGAGCCATTATGATTTAATAAGTTATTGATCACTTATTTCAATTTACCAAGATACTTTCCCAGAGTTGTTGTTATATCTCAGTAGACTTCACTAATTAAACATGGCTGGAAATAGTGAAGTAAACCAACTGCACATCTATTCTTTGGCTTTTAGAAAGCACATGTATATTAAAAGTATAATATGGCTAGGTAAAATGTATATATCTTTTCTTCACATGAAGTTACTTTGATGGTTTGTAGGAATTATAACCAATTATAAATGTAATAAGTTATACTCCTGTTTTTGTATTACGTTCTTAAATTTTTCTTTATAGCTTCCCTTAAATTTGTGTTATGAAGGCTTCAGCCTCTTGTTAAATATTATATAAAATGTAATTGATTAAATACAAATGGAAACATTTCTTACCAGTAAAATCTGCAGAAATTGACTTTCAAGGGCTGCTTGTATGAAGTTCCTCATATTTATGAACTCAGAATAGCCTGGTACAAAGTTCATGTGACATAAAACAAACAGTATAATCTATCACAGAGCTAGCAACTATCAAATAACTTCATATCGAGTAAACTGGAAATCTTAGTAATTTTTTTTGTTACTTTTTAGTTCTTCCATATCTACAACTTAAAGTAACCTCTTCTGTCTCTGCTTCTGGGTATGACCATACCTGTCTTTGGCTAACACTATATCAGAATGACTTAAAAACAAATCAGCATTTAACTCTGAATTATAACAATGCCCAATGTAACACTACAGTTCAGTTCTTTGGATTGTATTTTTTGTGCACTGTACTCTTTTTTGATTATTTGCATACACATTATGAAGTATGGGAGAGATATTTGTAGTCTTTTTTTTACTAATATGATATGAACCTGTCCATTTAATTACTTTTTATTCGACTAACGTCTGCTGGTGAGAGAGACAAACTTTCAAGTCAGACCAGACTGGGAAAGGAACTCAAAATGCAAGGTGGAACAGATTGTTTAGCATAGTTAGCCCATATTGTAAAAGACTATTCAAGGCAGAGTGGCCCATTAACACTTTCCCAATCAGACAAAAAGAGGCGTTTAGTGGGTTACAGATTGTTGTAATAAACCACAAATCCAGTGTTCCTGTTCAGTCTATGATTTTCAGGACTGGTCTACACTGCATGGTCAGGTTGTGTAATGGTCCCTCACTCTCTTACTCAGTCTGGTCTTGTCTGGCTAGGACCAGAGTCCGCAGGACCGTCAGGAGCCCACAATAGGGCTGGACAACCAATCGTCACCGTTAGCCTGGATTCGGGCGGCTCAAGATGCCAGCCCTTAAACAGAGTCTATAACTGAGCTGGGGCCTGGGCTTGAAGAGACTCAGGCAGCCAACAAGTGAAACAGTTTCAAGGCTGGCTTTAGCCTGGTGGGGCTCAGGCAGCCAGCAAACAAACAGTCAATAAGGGAGGTGGTAAGGGAGGCCCCTTCTTCAGGGCTAGAGCTTCCCTGCACAGTATAGGGCATCAGTCATCCCAGGACGGGGTGGCGGGAGACATGGGCCTACCCTATTCCACTGCATCGCAGCCCAGGACCTTGGTAAGGGCAGGATTGGCTGCCTCTGCATTGGTGGGGATCCAGCCGCAACACACCAACTGAGTCACACATGGCTCTGCAGCTGGCTGCTCCGTGGCTACCCCAGACCGCTTCTTGGCTCCCCAGGCTTCGGTATCTGTGACCTCTAGGTCTCTTCTGGTTCCTCGGGGTACACGGTGGCAGGCATTCCAGGCCAGTCCTCGTCGGTGTCTGGGGATTGAGAACAGCCAGGCATAGGTCCCCCTCTGGAACACGGCAGAACTGGCGAAGCATCCTTCTCCTCCCCAGACTTTCTTCCGACTGTGCTGCAGGGCCTGCCTTTTATACTTCTGGCCACGCCCCGGTATTTCCAGCAAAGGGGGTGGGGCGATCTAGTTTCTGCCCTCCAAGGGGGAGTGTAATGGTTCCTCGCTCTCCTGCTCGGAGGGAGGCCACTCGGCCTCACTACAGATCAACATAAACTGCCTTGTATCGACCTAGCTGTGGAAGTGTCTTCACTTAAATTTGGCTCAAGCCAATATAAGTGCCTCTCTATGCTAATTTAGGCCAGGTCTACACTACAGACCTATATCATATAACTACATTGCTCAAAGTGTGCAATGCAGTTATACTTACCTAAACCCCCATGTAGACAGCGTGGTGTCAATATAGCTCCACCTCCTGGGGAAGTGTATTAGCTATGCTGATGGAAGAAGCACTCCCATCAGAGTAGGAGCATCTTAACGTAAGTGCTACAGTGCAATGTGGCTGCGTTGATGCAGCATTTTAAATGCAGACCTCCCCTAAATAACACCACCTCCCCAAGCGGCATAGAGCCATGGTTGATGTAATTAGGTCAACACAGTGACAGTGTAGACACTGCCTTGCTTACATCAACTGTTAGTCACTTTCAGGAGCCATCCCAGAATTCCCCACATTACAATATAATCAGTACAAGAGCTCCCAGTAAGGATGTGCACTGTCAACACAAGGGACCAAGAATGCACACACACAAGCGATTTAAAAACTGTGGTGAATGTATGCCAACTTAAATTAGGTCAACATAATTTCATAGTGTAGACATGGCCTTAGCATCTAGCAGAGTAATGAATTTAAGATCCCAGGCTCATTTTTTGAAAATATTGTGCAGGTTTCCTTTAAGGATGAGAACTGATAGGTCAGTGATCTAGTGTTAGGATTGCCTCCTCACTTTGAACTTTAGGGTACAGATGTGGGGACCCACATGAAAAAAAAGAAATAACTCCTCAAGCTTATTTTACCATCTTCCGTTAAACTTTTTCCCCAAACACAAACTTTTTCTGTGTTTGGAACTGATTGCCGCCACCACCAATTAAGAACACCCCAAGACTATAGGGCAAGGTTTTGTTTATCTGGTAGCTCCACAATAAACAAACAAAAAAACCCCAAAACTAAAAACCCTTTCTCTCACTGCCAGGTTAATTAGCATCTCTGGTTTCTATTGGTTAGGTGCCCCCTTCTCAGGCTACCCTTAGCTTAACCTCTTACAGGTAAACAGAAATTCTAAGCTACTTTATACTTATACAGAGGTGAAAGTAAGCCGGTACGCACCGGTACGGCGTACCGACAAGAGCCGGTGTGCCGTACCGGGACCAGCTTCCTCAGGAGACAATTTAAAGGGCCTAGGGCTCCCAGCAGCAGCTGGAGCCCCAGGCCCTTTAAATTACAGTCAGAGCCCCACTGCCGGAACTCTGGGGTAGCGGCAGCCAGGACCCCCAGGGCTCTGGCGGTGATTTAAAGGGCCCAGGGCTCGGAGCCCCTGGTCCTTTAAATCCCCGCTGGAACCCCTGCCACTACCCCAGGACTTCGGCAGCAGGGATCAGGCAGAGATTTAAAGGGCTCGGGGCTGCGGCAGCCGCTACTGCCCTGGCCCTTTAAATGCCTGCCAGAGCCCCGTGGCCTGAGCCCTGGGAAATTTAAAGGGCCCCAGGGCACCAGCCATGCTAATGCCCTAGAGCCCTTTAAGTCCCCGCCAGAGATCCGCTGCCACTCCCCAGGGCTCCAGAGGCGAGGCTCAGGAGGGATTTAAAGGGCTCAGGGCAGTAATGGCTGCCGCAGTCCCGAGCCCTTTAAAACCCCGCCAGAGCCCTGCGGCCAGAACCCTGGGGTAACGGCAGCGGGGCTTCAGCAGAGACTCTCTGCTGCTCCCCAGGGCTACGGAAGCAGGGCTCTGGCGGGGATTTAAAGGGATCAGGGCGGTAGCGGCTGCCGCAGCCCCGAACCTTTTACATCCCCACCGGAGCCGTGCTGCTGGAGCCCTGGGGAGCGGTGCTGGGCTCTGGCGCGGATTTAAAGGGCTCTGGGGCAGTAGCAGGGCTGGAGCCCTGGGACCCTTTAAATTCCCGCCAGAGCCCACCACCACTCTTTCAGGGCTCCAGCAGCAGGGCTCCAGTGGGGATGTAAAGGGCTCGGGATTGTGGCAGCCGCTACTGCCCTGAGCCTTTTCAATCCCCTCCAGAGCCCTACTGCCGGAGCCCTGGGGAGTGGTGGCGAGTCTCTGCCGAAGCCCCGCTGCCGTTACCCCAGGGCTCCAGGCACGGGGCTCTGGTGGGAATTTAAAGGGCTGGTAGCAGGCAGCTGAAGCTCCGGGGACCTTTAAATCCCCACCTGAGCCCTGCTGCCAGAGCCCTGGGATAGTGGCAGTGGGGCTCTGGAGGGGATTTAAAGGGCCCTGGGGCTCCATGGGTGCTACTCCAGGGCTCCGGCAGCAGGGCTTTGCAGGGATTTAAAGGGCCCTAGAATCCTGGCTGCTGCCAGCGCCCCGCGCCCTTTAAAGCTCTGTCAGAGCCCCGGAACCCCGGGGTAGCATCGGCAGCCGGGAGCCAACAGGTCTCCTCAGTGATTTATAGAGCCCAGGCTCCACTGCGGTGGCAGCTGGAGCCCGGGGCCCTTTAAATCTTGATTTAAAGGGCCTGAGGCTTTAAGGACCCACCTCCTCCAGTTGAGGCTCTGCCCCTGATTAGGACTTCCGGCGTACCAGTAAGTCCTTTAACTTACTTTCACCCCTGTACTTTTAACATCCAGTAATTCTGTTCTTTACTATAGTTTCAATCAATTTGCCATGCAGAAACAAAGATGTTTGTACACAAACACAAAGAGCCTGAATAACAAAATGGAGGAATTAGAACTACTGGTGCAGGAAATGAACAACAGAAACATGGTGGAATAGTAGTTACGTTAGTAGTTATGGAGTACAGGTATGGAAGGTATGTGCTGTTTGGAGGACAAGTGCAACTACTAATAATAGGGCCGATATTTTCCTGGATGCAATAGCTGACACATTTTTTCACCAAATAGTCATGGAACCAACAACAGGTGATGCTATTTTAGATTTGATATTAGTAAGTAGTGAGGTTCTCATACAAGTGATTGTAAAGACAACCCCTTGGTCTGAGTGATCATGATCTAATTCAGTTTAAACTAAATGGAGCACTAAACAAAAATGGATCTGCACTTAGGGTCATTGATTTCAAAAGGTCAAACTTAAAAAAATTAAGGGAATTAGTTAGGGAAGTGGACTGGACTGAAGAACTCAAGGTTTTGAATGTGGAGGAGGCTTGGAATTACTTTAAGTCAATGTTGCAGAAACTATCTGATGTAACAATGAGGCCATTTCCTGTAGCCATATTTTAAGGCCTCAGGCCTTTGTCTGCAGTCATATTAGGAAAGCAGCAGCCATTAGCTAAGCAGCAGGAAGTCACATCTTCACATTCCATCTAAATTACATTAAAACAATGTAATATCAGGCTGTTAAGGAGATCTTATCCTAATAGCACTCACCGTCACCAGATAAAGAAACAGATCTTAAGATGGTTAAAGAAAACTTAGTTGATAGCCTTCTGTCTGGCAAGAAATCACTTATCAATAGTTGTGGTTGTGAAATTCTCATTTCTTTATTGTTTTGTCATTATGATCCCCACTTCTCTGTTGTTTGTCTGTATAATCTCTGTCTGGTTCTTTGATTGTTTCTGTCAGTTACATAATTAATTTTGCTAGGTGTAAATTAATTAAGGTGGTGGGATATGATTGGTTAGAGAATTTTGTTACAATATGTTAGGATTGGTTAGCAAAATTTCAGTAAAATGATTGGTTAAGGTATAGCTAAGCAGGATTCAAGTTTCACTATATAAACTGGTGTCCAAAAGGAAGCTCCAGGACATAGCCCCAAAGATCAGAGCTGCCTCACCTCAACTCTATGCCAATGACACTGTGCAGAAACTGGAATCCCCCACAGTCCCCATGATCCTGACTGGCTATCAGAAAAAGTTCATCTGCCTTATTGGGTCTGGGAGTGGTGAGCAATGTACATTTAGCGCGTGCATTCTTTTTGTTTGTTTGTTTGTTTTGTTTTTGTAATTGTTAATAAATAGGGGTTAAGTAGAACATTACTGTGTAAGGCTCTCTCACTTGTGGGGTAAAAGACCTCGCAAACCTCCAGAGTGTAAAGTTACTCCCGAAGCCCACAGAAGGGTACAGGTGGGTGCCTAAATTAAGAGGGTTATGCCTGAGCCCTAGGAACTGGGTAACTGTGGGTGACCCTAGTGTACGTGAGTAACAGAGAATTTTGTTTGGGTAACACTGAAGCCTGCGTCCCAAGCAAAGGGAAAAAATCATAGGAAAGGGTTGCAGACCAAGCTGGAGGAGCAAGCATCTCATACAGATTATTCAGAGAAAGCAGAAATCCTACAGGGAATGGAAGATGGGATGGATGAGCATTGAAAGCTACCTCTTGGAGGACAGAAAGTGGAGGGATAAAGTGAGACCTGCCAAAAGCCCAGCAGAGTTGGACCTGGCAACGGAAATTAAAACCAATAATAAAAGGCTCTACATAGCCGTATAAATAAAAAGAAAACAAGGAAAGAAGTGGGACCAATAAGCACCGAGGATGGGATGGAGATTTAAAGACAGTCTAGGCATAGCTCAATACCTAAACAAATACTTCCACTCAGTTTTTAATAAGAGTAATGAAGAGCTTAGGGGTAGTGGCAGGATGGCTAATAGAACGAGGATATGGAAGTAGAAATTACCACATCCGCAGTGGAGTCAAACACCATTGGAGTTGTATGTTAAGCTTCACAATCCCAGAATTAATCTTATTTTAACTTTTAGGGTGCATGCACACTCACTGACTCACAATCCAAAATTCTAACAGCAGCGATACAAGGCCCCGCACCACAACAACTCTAAATAAAATTATAAAACTCTGAAGAAGTAGGAAAGAACAGAAGGATATTCCTATAATTAAATATTTGCATAGCACCATAGCTTTACAAAGATGTTAACAGATATTATCTCTGCCGTGTTCCAGGTTCTGTAGGGTGCAGTAACCATATACGGTCAGTCTATAAGGCTCTATACACAGCCTAGACAAAAGAGAGAAGCAAGGAATGAGGAGAATACAGATAGCAGGGAGTATAATAAGAGAGTGGTGGGAAATGAAGAGCCAAATTCATCCCAGCTATAAACTCCATTTATGTCAAAAGAGTTATCATTAGAATTAGAGAGGTAGCTGGGTTAGTCTGGATCTGCAGAAGCGACAAAGAGTCCCGTGGTACCTAAAGACTAACAAAAGTACTGAAGCATAAGTTTTTGTGGGCTAATACCCACTTCGTTGGATGCGTTAGTCTTTAGGTGCCACAGGATTCCTCATCATTAGAATTAATTCTAATGATGAAGAATCCTGTGGCACCTAAAGACTAACGCATCCAACAAAGTGGGTATTATGTTGGTGGGGCAGAGCGAAAACAAGTTGCAGCCTACAAAACAGCATTTGCTAACTTATGTGTGAATTCTGAATAGCTGTTAAATTTGACCATCTCATTTACAATGGAGCATAAAAATAATTAAAAATCATACTGTTTACAGAAATATATTAGATACAAATTATCTAATTCACAAACCTGTGTAGTTCCAAAATAATCCAGCAGGGGACAGGATGTACATATTAAATCATTTAACTCAAAGGTTTTATTTTTGTAAAAATGCTTCATGTAAATTTTATATTGTTAGAAAAATACAAATACACAGATTGTTATTCTTAAACAATCCTTTAAATACCCTTTAGATTTTTTTTTAAATTCAAATAGTTTTATATTTGCAAGTAATGATACTTTGCCAATAAAGTTCTAGTTAGGTAAAGTAATAGTTTGTAGGGGAATTAAAGGTTGTTTACCAATGATATAAAGGTTGAACAGATTATTAAAGATCATTGAATGAGCCGTTAATGCTAACATAATTCTTTAAATTAAATATCCACTCAGAATCTTTCCTTTTTTTTGGCTATGCAATTCTGGGGAGCTTTGCACTCACAGGATAGTATCTGTTTTTACAGATTTACCTTATATCTGCACCTAGGCTAGCTGATGATGCGGGAAACTAGATGGACAAGGCTCTGAGATTTTGTAAAAGGAGTTGCTATGTGACATCCACTTATAAAACCCATTTTTCCCCTTTCCTCCTAAGTCAGCTGCAGCTCAGAACTGTTTTTTCAGTTCTTGTAAAATATATTGAAACAAGGTTTCAGGAGTTCTGGGCAAAAATGTAGGAAACCAGGAAATATTAACCTAATGAAAGGTTGTATAGAATGTAAAAGGGTCAGAACCAATAGGGTTCCATAGAAATCACTATAATAAGATCAGTCATCAGATACCACAGTGATGGATGCAGTATAAGAATCTGAATATAACTCTAAAAGCCCATAGAATATAATAAAATTGAATTTTCTCTTCATAAATTTTCAAGAATAATATGGATTTCTATAGCAAGAATATCCTTTTCTATTCAGTTCTATAGTGCTGTTTGAGAAAAATAAATAAGCGCAAATACTGAAAGTATTGGAATGAGTCAGAGAAACAAGATGGCTGGGCCAGGTCGCCTCACCAAGGGTGAGATTCTGTGACATGCCTCTAAAAGGTACAGCACAAAGCTTACAGCAGATGCCCTCAGCATAACTCAGGGCCTGTCTACATGGGAATACACTACTGTAGAATAGTTATTCCATATTAGTTCCTCATGTGGACACTCTCATTCAGCATGGAGTGCTTTGTGCAGTTTAGGTTAATCCACTTTGAAAGTGGATTACTTTAAAACACAAGGAGGTAGTCTCTTAAGGTTGACTAGCTGAATACTTAGTTCACAGCAAACTGGGATGGAAATCTACCCTGCATTAACTGCCATATGGACCCTGCCTGCTGCTGTAGGGAACTTTTAGCGCTCAGTGGGGTCCATATGGACACTTAGTGCAGGGCAGGCTAGTGCAATGAATATTTACACCTAAGCTGTCATAAACTAAGTGTTAAGATAAGTCCTTAAAGCAGAATAAGAGTGTCTACATGGGGAGTTAGTGCAGAATATCTGTTACACACCTTTAAATTCACACCCTACTTTTTCACACTAACTTCCCATGATTTTATTGTGCAGACACGCCCTTGTACAGAGCAGGGAGCCTGTCTAAGGCCCTGGTTACACTGGCACTTTATAGCACTGTAAAGCCCCCAGGAGCGCTATAACCTCCTACCCGTCCACACTGGCGAGGCACGTAGAGCGCTATAACCTCGGAATTATAGCGCTATTGGTAATCCACCTCCGCATGGGGAATAAGGGCTGTAGCGCTCCCACTGTAGTGCTACGGTGAGAATGTGGACACCCACTGCGCTACAAGTGATCTCTTGAGATGCCTAGAGCTATTTAAGGCAATTGACGTCTCTTCCCTTTCTTTTGAACTCGGCTGGAGGAATGCGGAAGTATCTTTTTAGAGTTTCTCTCTTAACTCGGCAGATAAGCAATGCAAATGTTTAAGGAGGGAGCCTGTGTGAAAACAAAGCCCTCTGTGAACGGACATGCGCTGACAGGCTCTCAGAAGGACGGAAAAACTACTGGCTCTCTCTCTCCGCATACACACAACACGTCCCCCCTCATCCCCCTCGTTTGAAAAGCATGTTGCACCCAGCTTAATGCTGGGATACCTGCCCTAATGCGCTGCTCTTAATGCTGCCTGAAGTGCCGCAAATGTGGCCACACTATACCGCTGGTGGGTGTCAGTGTGGCCACGCTATAGCGCTATCCCTATAGCTGTATATGAGCACAGCTATAAGCAATACCGCTATAATCCTGTAAGTGTAACCATGACCTAAGTTATGGTAGCCTCTGTTGGGTTCCCCTATGGGATTCAATGCAGCCCAAAATCTCCAATGCTTCTTGCTGGAGCCTTGCACCTACACAACTCTCCTGTCTCACCCCCAGCATGCCCTTGTGCCAGGGCTTGAAAAAACGGTCCTCAGGAGGTAGCATATGGCTGTATTCCATAATGCCTGTGCAAGAGGAATCCTCATGTAGTCAGTAATGAGGTTTTTAAGGTGCTCTGGTCCTTTTATCCAGTGAAAAGGGGAAGAGTAGGTATGAGACTCTCACTCAGTGCATCTTTTCCCTAAATTTCTGTATTTTTCCATTGGGGGCTGGCAACCATGCAACTGAATAGCGACTAAAGCAGATGGTGTTTTACCATTTCCTGTGTTTGTGCAATGCTAGATTACAATGGTCATTTAGCATCTCTGGGCAAGCCAAGATGTTTTCCCTGTTAAGTGTAGCTCCTAAGTGTAATTGTTGCGTAGCAGCTGGGCCCTCATTGTCCTTCAGAGCCCATTCATCATGCAAGTGCCAAGTAGTGCATGCAAGTCCACCTGTACCACAGTAAGATGTGCTAATGATTGCTTTTATAGACAAACATGGCATGATGCCCTCTTTGGACAGTGCTGAAATAGGCAAATTACTAGAGATAATCAACAGATTTTTAATATTCTTGATCTTGTTTGTTCTTGTCATTATAAGAAAAGGAAGTTATTTCTCCAGAAAGAAAATTCAAAACTGATGAATATGTACATAACCTCTCTTTTATTGGGTAAATGAAAGCAATTAAAAAAACCTCAAAATGTTGCCATTTTCCAGTAGCTGACAATGAAGCACAATGTTTAGAAAACATATAAGAATAATTTTTGCTAGAAAAAAATACAGTGCAAAACAGACATTAGTTTCTTTGCCTTTTTCTAGAATTCTGAGATGTTAACTAATGATTACTTAACTCATGTTTTGGTCTACTGGAAGTACTTTTCATTCAGCATATGGTTAGCAATCGTCTTAAAGTATTTGCATGTTCTTTGTGAATGTTTCTATATGCTGTAAATCTAGCCATCTTTTCATAGACTGTTATTATTGTGACAATTCCTTGTGTAAGACTTGAGGTCAGAGTCTTATCTCAATTATATGAGTATAAATCAAGAGTAACTCTATTGTAATTTACTGATTTACATTGGTGTAACTGATATCAGAATCTGGCTATTAGATTTTAGTTCTCTATAATATTGCTAGTATTTTGTGAAGTGATGCTAGTTCATACACAAACCCCAAAGATTGCTCCAGTGTTGTTTCTGTGCTATTCGTAAGGTACAGAAACCAATAAAGAGGGAGTAAACATAATTCAACAAACTGTACAGTAGTTTTACCATTTTCACTATTTGATAATTTCAGAGCTGTTGTAAGCAGTCTTCTTTAAACATTTTGCTGATGGCCAGTTCAAAAAAGAGGCATCGACGTTGAATTTGTTCCTACTCAGAGGAACAAACAGCGTAAAACTTTAAAATTTTTGAATGGAGATCTTCTATAATTTCTCTTTCAGCTTAGCACTACTTAGGGTGACCAGATAGCAAGGGTGAAAAATCAGGATGGAGTGAGAGGTAATAGGCACCTATATAAGACAAAACCCTGAATATTGGGAGTGTCCCTATAAAATCAGAATATCTGGTCACCCTAGCACTACTCTGTGTGTGTTCTTACAAACTATCTATCTATAGCTATATATAGCACTTAATTTTTAAGTCTATCGAATAGGGGAATATTATACATTTCAAATCCCCAACCATCTATAAATATAAACTAATTTAAAATATTGCATGAAGAAAACTCTTAGGAAGACAAACATAAAACTAGACGACTAAAGTGTATACTTACATATGAAAACATTCTTGGTCTGATTCTGATTCCACTTACTCTGGATTTTTATTGGTGTTATCAAACTGACTTAACTGAGGTTTCTCCTGATTTACACCAGCATAAGTGAGAGATGAATCAGGTCCAAACTATTTGAAATGGAATCTGTTGTCAACTGAAATAGTCTTAATTGGCCTAGAAGCAGATTTGTGGGGTGGATCTAGGGTGAACAGACATCCTGTTTTTAGGGACTTTTTCTTATATAGGCACCTATTATCCCCCACTCTGTCCCATTTTTTCACAGTTGCTATCTGGTCACTCTAGATGGATCTGTGCTGGCAAACAGGAGACCTAGGGTGGAATCCTGGCTCCACTGACTCACTAGGGTCAAATTTGACCACTAGTTTCAAGAGCTACCTCAGAATTTTTAAAATTCAGGTTAGTGAAGTCAGGATGTTGAAAGAAGCTTGTTGGGTTCTGAAAGAAGGTTGGACCTCAGTGTGGACAACTCTCATGATTTCATGAGCCTTGCAATACCTGGTATTTTTCTTAAAACTTTAGCTCCTGAAGTGAAGTGTGAGAATCCCAGTTTAATTTTTTTTAAAGTAATTTTCTAGTCCTCATGATTGCAAAAGTTTAAAAAAATGAATCCTAAAGGCTCAAAAACCAGAAGGAAAATAAAATGAATTTATGATTTTAAAAATCTCATGATTTTGGGGGCGACTCATGATTTTTGAATGGCTATGGCTGGCATCCTCAGCTGTTTTATAGAATGGCAAAAACTGTCCCAGTGAGAACTAACTACACGTCCCTTCTTCTCATTTAGCAGTAAAATTCAACACAGAATGGCATTAATGCCATTTTACCCAGAGACAATACTAAAACACCCTTAGAATTCAGCAAGGTGTGTCTTTCAAAATATCTATTACAATTCTTTTATTCATTTTCTAAGACCAACCTTGGATCAGTGTTTGATCTGTGTTCTCTATGGAACATTATCTATGCATTGGCCTTAGACCAACTTTTATCTCTGTATCCAACACTTTTTTTTGGTGCTTAAGAAAATGAACAAATCAGCAGCAAAGATTCATACTTCCTTTGCTTCTTGAAATCAGTTTGCTCAATAAATCATAACTTAAATACATCAGCTTAAATTCTTTTGGTTACAATGTTGCAGCCTCATTGATAAAAAGGAATGAATAAAAGGGATGAAAGTTGCTCTAATGCTAATGCACAGATAGTGCACAACACAATACCTAGACAAAATGTTGATATGGGGTGCGTTTGCAAAAGATTAAAGAATTAGAAAATATTGTTTGTGGCAACACGTGTTACTAAACTTTAAGGATATTTTTATGTTGTATTTGGCATTAATGCTATTTTACCATTCTAGGTTAAATTGCTACATCTTACATCTTCATGCCAAGCAGAGATGCATGTCTCTCAGTGAGACTACTTTTTTTGCCACTGCATGTCAGCTGATATGGATTGAATCTTTCTTTTTGGTTCATAATTTGTCAGTACTTCATTAAGGGGCAGACAATATCTGCCTCTGAGAAGGCTCATAGAGTTAGTGAGTGAGTACAAGCAGTTCATAGGGCAGCCACAATCAGGGTGGGGAGTATAAACACTGCGTTAAGACAATGTTTGCACTACAGGCACTACAGTGAGCACAGCTGCAGTAGTGTCATGGTGTAGACACTTGTTACAGTGACAGAAGGGATTGTTCCATAACTGTAGTAAGTCCATCCTCTCAAGAAGTGTTGGCTAGGTTGATGGAGAATTCTTCCATTTACCTTCCATTTACCTGCATCTATAGTAGGGGTTAGGTCAACCCAGCTACATTGCACATGGCGCAAAAAATTTCATTGCCATGAGCAACGTAGCTCTGTTGGCCTAAGGTTTAAATGTAGACCAGGCCTAAGATAGTGCTAGACTTACCAAAGTGGGAAGGGAAAGTGTGGCTGTGGCATCATTCTTTTCCTCACGGGCCAGCAGAGCACAGCCAACTAGCACTGAGGATTGAACATGGAACTTGTTCAAAGGGGGTTTGAGTTCCCACCCTGCTAGAGCTTCGTAGGCAGTCCTGCTCTGCACAGCTCATTCGTACCCCTTCCAACCCAACCAATGGAATCTGTCTCAGCATTTTATTCGTGCGATGCTAATGGTTGTGTCCCTATTTCCACTGTGAATCCTGTTTTTCAAGGGTTTATAATTCTTATAAAAATGTGCTTCACTCTGAATTTTGGCACAAGGTCTCTACCTAGGAGCAAATTTTGATTTACACATTTTGCTGACATCACTCAGATTATTTTAAAGTTATAGGAATTTTGAAAAAAAAAGTTTCAGGATTTCAGTCCCTTTCAGCATTCCTGTAGTTTAAAATAGGAAGTAAAAGGCCAAGTCACTGGAGTTTGAATGGGGCTAGTGCTTTTCAAAAAGATTTTACTATAAACATGTATTTCCAGCACACATTGTTCTATACTTGCTTCTTTAGATAATACAGTAGGTTGAAAATATATGTGTAAAACAATACATATTTGCAGCAGCCATCACAGTAAATGCTGTAAATACACATTGGGCCACATTCTATCTTGACAGAACTCCAAAGAAATATGATCTCACTTACACTAGTCTAAATCATGAGTAACTCTACTAATGCCAATGGAATTAAACTGATGTAAATGAGATCACAATCATGCCTGAGGCGTATAGTCAAGTCAGAATGTGGTCAACTGACTTACATCTGGGGTTTCAAATAAATAGGATCTACAGAATCTGGTCCCAAGTCTACAGACTTGGATTTAGTGAGCCTGATTTACTTTTCATTTATACTTCAAATTTCACTGTCAACTGTCAGTAATGAATCTCCATATTTTGAAGAAGATATAAAGTAGATAAACAGACTGTTAAAGAACAATTTGGATCTCATTTTCTATCATATCAATCTGCATATGAGAGAGGCAAGGTGGGTGAGGTAATCTCTTTTATTGGACCAACTTCTTTTTGTTGGTGAAAGAGAGAAGCCCCGACCTGAAGAAGAGCTCTGTGTAAATTCAAAAGCTTGTCTCTCTCATCGACAGAAGGTGATCCAATAAAAGATATTACTTCACCTACTATGTCTATCTAATATCCTGAGACCATCATGGCCACAAAAACACTGCATACAATCTGTGTATTAACATTTTCCTTAAATAAACACATGCAAAAAAACCTGTTTGTATAATGCTTTAGGTTGGCTACGAAGTAGAAGAAGCAAGGAATTTCAAAGGTGATGCTGACAATCCATTCTTAAACTCTGTTTGATAACCCACATCTTGCATATATCTTGCTAAATTGTATGGTTTGTGTGTACTGCAATGGTGTGAGTTAAGACCAGACTGTCCAAATCAGCTGTGAATACCTTACTTTTTGCTAGTGTACATCAAAATGTTATTTATGTGGCAGTAAGCTTTTATGAGCAGTATGGTATATATACATAAGATATATCATCATATTTAGAGGTACATTTCTTTATAGTGACTCTTATGCAGATATCTCTCTCACTTATGCTTAAAGTTTTTATTTAAAAATCGAAGCAAAATCTATGATGTCTAAGCATACTGAAGACTCTTTTTTGGAAGACCTAGGCACATGCATTTTCAGTATGTAGCGAGCCTACAGCTTTGTAAGTATTTGCAAGTACAGTGTAGAAACACAGAAAGATACCAGCTGGGATATTATAATTAAGAGATCTTTTTGAAGAGAAAGGATAATGCTCTAGTTAAGCTCTAGTAGAGATATAAAAGATGGAATAAGTTTTCATCCATGATAAGCTTCAGAAACATTAGAATACTATAGTTCTTTCAGTAGCTGACAATAGCAATCCAAAAAAAGCATATAATATTGGTATAATATTAACCAGTTAATGCCATGCCTGGAGAAATATCTAACCATGATACTTTTGAAACATGTATTTTATACTAAGCATCTCTCGGTATTTTACTTATTGCACAGGATCCAGCTTAATGAAAAGTTAATGTTAAGAAAAGGCAAATTATTGAACATTTTACATAATACAAGTCACAGTAAACAAAGTAGGTTGATTTTGATATGTACTGATAGGATAACTGAACAGGCAGCCATGCATGGTTGAAATATTTCTTACAAATATTACTTCTGAATTTTTAATTTGCTTTTTTGCCCCACTAATGTTTTGCAAAGCTACACAGACATATATAAACAATGTTCAATATATTTCAGTTATTCAACAATATAATGTTGGAAAATGTACTTCATATATTTAGGAAGTAATATTTTTCATATATGGTAGTAATAAATCTTACTATTTTTAAGAATATGATCTTTTTTCAAATGAAGAAATATCAACTGGAGTTTTCAACCGTTTCAGAGACATATGGATTCATTCATAATAAAAGAGAATTGCTACTTATTTAAGAATGGCAATGCTATGTTTCAGTACTGCTGCCCATAATCACTGGAAATATATCCTCTTCAGTATGTGAGGAGATATCCTCTACAGAGTGGTCAGATAAATCAGTTCACCCTTGGCTGTAACAAAATGCTGTCTAGTGACTTGTGACAGACAGAGCTTTAACCTCTGACAGCTAGATTCATTGTTGGTACAACAGCCAATCATCGGTTTTGACGACACGAGCCTAACCAAAGTTGGAATATAAAAGCCTCCTTGGAAAATATATGATTCACCAGTGTGGCAAGTTGTTTCTCGGATTATACTTGTCTTTAGGGATCTATTTAGTACTGAAAGAATAAAAAGGAAAAGGCCACGCTGAATGTGAGATCATGCAAAAGCTACAAATCTGTATTTATATTTACCTGTTCATGCTGATTATACTTGGTCCAGCAGCTCTTAATGACAGTAGTCAGCCAAAAGAAAATGGAGAAAAAGATGAACTATGCATTGCATGTACATGGAGGCAAAATACAAAATCTTCCAGAATAGAAGCCATAAAAATTCAAATCCTCAGCAAACTTCGTCTGGAACAAGCTCCTAATATTAGCAGGGATACTATAAAACAGCTTTTACCCAAAGCTCCTCCATTGCAAGAACTGATTGATCAGTATGACGTCCAGAGAGATGACAGCAGTGATGGTTCTTTGGAAGATGATGATTATCATGCTACAACTGAGACTATTATTACAATGCCTACAGAGTGTAAGTAGTCCTGCTACTTTAATATCACACTATTCTACTGATAAACAGTTGTCCTAGTGCTTAAGAGCAACAAATCTTGTCTCGGTCTCTTCTAACAGGCTGCTGGCAGAAGTATGTAAGAGGGAGGGAGAAGAGCATATTTTTAAATTATTTGAATCATCATCCAATGACCTCACTGTGATCTTTTATTTTATTGTAGTATTTTCCTGCTCCCTAATAACTTATACAGTAATAGTCCTTAGAATCTTGCCAATTGTATAAGATACAAAATAAGATTTGCAGTTTGCTGACCTCGGTATTTTGCAGTATTCATGGTATTTCCTACAGTAAATATAGGGAAGTACAAAGAAATCAGTGCAAATAATGAGGTAATTATAACTCTTAGCATGGATTTTATGGGCTACCCCTTTTAAAACATTGCACTAGAAACTGACAATTTAGAACATTACAACCACTTAACTATAATACACTATGACAAATGCAAATAAAGGTTTAAATACTTGTTTCCTCTGCTGTTCTCAGAAGCTAGCACCGCCCCACCCAGCTAACAGTAAACAGTGGATGTAAACTATATATTTAAAGTAAGCAGAAGAATGATAGATTTTAGATGTTAAAAAGTCTATGTATATCTATCAACTCCAGCAGTTGTGTCAGGGAAGAATGAAGGCATTTACTGAATGAGCAGATTCTTAGTTATCTTCTGAGTGCTAAACATCTGCCATGACTCCTATCAAGTATCTTTTGCACAGCTAATACTATAGTATCTTATGTTCTTAATCAGCTAAAGTATTTGGCTATGGCAGCTGTTTTTCAAAATAACACTTAAGAATATGATGACAAAAGTTGAAAAGAAGACAGGGCATATAAGGCATAGATACATTACCAGCAACAGAGATATACAGTACACGCACACCTAACAGAATATCAGCTGCTGTTGCTAACTACAAAATGTACACATTTACAGAAGTTAAATTAACTTATATATCTTATAGTCAATTAACAGTGTAGGATACTATATAGCAATACCGAATGTATTACAGTAGCTTGATCATGATGATGTAGGTAAAGGCCAACTAACCAACATTTATAATCAAGCCTACTATTTACGATAGCCTACTATTACCTAATTCTTCTTTGCTGATTGAAGAAAGGTGATCTATGCTCTGTTTATTTGTCATTTCACAGTTCACCCCCATTCTTTTCATAGACAGTCTTAAATTTTTAGTATATTAGAAAAGCAGATATCTGAAGAGATAATATTGGAGGTTATGAATATTGGAGCTCTGCACCATGAGAGATTATTACTTCCCTCTCCTACCTCTTAGCGTGGACAGTTTCATCGAGGTCTAATAGATTTTGCACCTGTACGGTATACCAAGGATAGTTAGATTATTACAATGAAAATATGTTACCATAATATAATTTAAGACAAAAGAAATAAAGGAGGGGAATGTAAGTGTTACTGTAGCTTGAACACAGGAAGGGAATGTATGTGTTACTGTATCTTGAACACAGCTGCCTTTTTTTATATCATATACTGGCACAAATGATAATGTTTAATAAATTAGAAAGATATATAACATCACAGAAGTGTCTAGTTAAAAAGTATTGGTTTGTTGTTCATCGTGTTTTTGTAAAGCTACTGCAGGAGTTGAATGCCAGAAAGGTGTTAGTAGTTAGTCATTCTTAAGCAGAGTAGTCTGTACACTGTGTTCAGTCCGCAGGTAATTTTTGGCTGGAGGAAGTGTTCCTGTCCCAGACTGACTGGTACAGCTGCTCAGTTAGTATAAGTATTCAGATTCCCAGAAAATTCTAAGGAAATGTTCCCCTGCAGCTTTTTCTATCTCAATATTCCCCATCATTTTTTAATTTCAACATGTACTCACCCCTTAGCTAAGAAATCAAAGTGAACAGCTAACATAGCATAAAGATCCTACTAGATTTAGCTGGAAAATGGTAAATCTAGCTTAAAACATGGTTGTTCAGAAAATGACCGTCAACTCCTTGTGATAATATGCAATAGAACCTCAGAGTTACGAACACCTCGGGAAGGAAACTGTTTGTAACTCTGACAAAAGGTTATGTTCTTTCAAAAGTTTACAACTGAACATTAACTTAGTACAGCTTTGAAACTTTACTATGCAGAAGAAAAATGCTGCTTTTAACTATCTTAATTTAAATGAAACAAGCACAGAAATAGTTTCCTTATCTTGTCAAATCTTTTTTTTTAAAAAAACTTTCCCTTAATTTTTTTTAGTAGTTTACATTTAACACAGTACTATACTCTATTTTCCTTTTTTTTTTTTTTTTTTTTGGTATGTCTGCGCTGATTGTGTACTTCCAGTTCCAAATGGGGTGTGTGGTTGATCGGTCAGTTTGTAACTCTGGTATTCTTAACTCTGAGGTTTTACTTTTAGATGGCTTAAAAATTTGAGGCACAATGATTCTGTTAATTTCAGTTAAATAATGCCATACAGTACAAAACCCACAAAATCCAAAGTTGAGAGTTTATTTTATAATGAATTAAGTTACATGCCACTTTTGCAGCTAATACTCCACTGATTACATATCTTACCAAGATATACTAAACAAGCTGGATATTTTTTCTGATTTGTTTATGCATGTTCCTTTCTGCTCCTAGGTCAGTAATCTATTCTTTCCATTCATTTATAGCTGATTTTCTTTTGCAAATGGAGGGGAAACCAAAATGTTGCTTCTTTAAGTTTAGCTCTAAAATACAATATAACAAAGTAGTAAAGGCCCAGTTGTGGATTTACTTGAGGCAAGTCCAGAAACCTACAACAGTATTCGTGCAGATCCTGAGACTCATCAGACCCATGAAAGACGGTACAAGATATACTGGAATTCGATCTTTGAAACTTGACATGAACCCAGGCACTGGTATTTGGCAGAGTATTGATGTAAAGACAGTGTTACAAAATTGGCTCAAACAACCCGAATCCAACTTAGGCATTGAAATCAAAGCTTTCGATGAGAATGGACGAGATCTTGCTGTAACTTTCCCAGGACCAGGTGAAGATGGACTGGTAAGTTTTACTGGAAAAATCCCACAGAGACTTTTCTTATTTTATTTTTATTTTATGATTACAAAAGTTAGAATTGGAAAGCATGTTTTATGTTATATTTCAAGGAGAGGAAGTGGAAGCTTTGCTAGGGATTAAAATATAGGCGTGGGGGTTAAGAGAAGGGTTCTGTATGCCCCGTTCTGCAACAAACTTGCTCTCTGACCTTGCACAAATCACTTAATCTCCCTGTGCCTAGGTTTCCCCATCTGTAAAATGGAGGTAATACTACTTTACCTAACTCAAAGGGATGCTGGGAGACTTCATTATTTTGTTTGTAAAGAGCTTTGATGTTCAATGGCAGGTTCTAGAAAAGTGCAAAATATTTATCAAATCCAGGAGAAAAGAAAAGATCTTGAAATGCTGCTTAATGAAAAGTTATTTTTAACATATAGTAAAAAATGAGGGCTCCTGGGTTCCTGCACCTGAGAATAAGCTGCCTCATATCTTGTACTGCTGACCAAGTTCTTGCATTCAAAGTAAGAGGAAGCTTCTTCTCTCTCTGAATACATGTATTTGCTGTTAACTATAATAGGAGTTAGGCATGCACAGAAAGGAAACAAAAGACCACCCGACAATGGGTCTTGAATTAAGGACATCTTTATGTAATGATGGAACATATCACGCCATCAATTTTTAAGTGTTTGAGTAAGTCAAGAGGTTCTGCTTAAACATCAATGACACTATTTGTTGTGTGCTTATAACAAAGTACAAGACTAATTGACAATACTGTATTTTATTATACAGCTCACTCTTCTAAATATTGCAGTTCTCAAAATGCAGTATTTTTTATGCCATATTATTTTCAAAATTATGTCAAATCAGCCAAGAACTCAAAATAAGCACCTTTTCTTGTTGCTGGAAATCTAAATGAGCAAAATAAATTTGAAAGTGTTCCAGTTAAACAAAAATGGCAAAGAATTTCCTTCATTGCTAAATCTTTGAAAAGGAATAATTGCCTACAATCTGTGCAAGTATATTTTTGAACATATTATTTACATCAATAAAGCAATACTTATCACTAGAACCCTATCAAATTCACAACTGTGAAAAATGTGTCATGGACCGTGAAATCCGGTCTCTCCTGTGAAATCTGGCTATTGTAGGGGGGTTGTGATACTGCCAGTCTTACTTCTGCACTTCCTTTAGAGCTGGGTAGCCAGAGAGCAGTGGCTACTGGCCAGGAGCACAGCTCTGAAGAAAGCACTGTCACTGTCACAAGCTCCGCAGAAGTGAGGGTGGCATGGTATGGTACTATCACCCTTCTGCACCACCACCAGCAGCGGCTGAGAAATAAGGATGACAATACCACACCATGCCACCCACACTTCTGTGCTGTTGCTGTGGTGGCACTGCTTTCAGAGCTAGGCTCTAAGCCAGCAGCCACCGTTTTCCAGCCACCCAGCTGTGAAGGCAGCACAGAAGTAAGGGTGGTATTACTGTGACCACCAACTATAGCCTTGTGACCCCCTTTTGGGTTGTGATCCCCAGTTTGAGAAATGCAGACAAAGGCTTTACATGTTTATTTTTTCAAATACATAATCATGATTTGTGACAACACAGTGAAATTTAAGATTTAAATATCCGTAAGCATGAAATTCAAGATTTTTTCCATAGCATGACCATGAAATTTACCAAAATGAACCGTGAATTTGGTAGAATCCTACTTATCAGTAAATTTATACTTTTAAACTAAATCCTGTAAGATTATTATTTCCCTCTTTCACTATAATGCACAATGTACTTGGATAAATCTAAATTCTTATAAATTTAATTTTTATATATTTTCTTAGCAATGTAATACAGATAAATTAGCTTAAAGAAAAAACATATTGTGAAAGTTTGATTAAAAATCCAACAGAAAAAATATTCTCATATTCTTACTCAATTGGAATAGGCCAGTTTTCTCCTCTAGTGATTCAAACACAGTCATGCATACAAATATCAAGTATTAAGTATATCAAAAATGCATGAAATCATCCTCTTCCTCAGAAAGTCACAGAGGTGGAATAAAAGCTCTCAGTTTCTTTCCACCCATGATTATGTTGCAACCATCTTCCTTCCTCAGCAGAGGTGTTTGGTCTGCATGCCTGGGATAAGAGAGGTGGCCTTGATAACTAAGGAGCCTCAAGGCCTGCATGGAATTCCTTTCCCCAAAGTGTGGATCATGGGCCATTCACACATGTGATGGCCCTCTGTACCACTCTGAGTTTCCATGGCTGTATGACTCTCAGGAGCCACAATATTAGCTTCTCTTGCAAAACCTGTGCGTAGTTTCAGCCCTCTGGGAGAAGTGAAAGGTATAGAGTAGAAATATAGGAGTTGGCTTGCTAGAAGCAGCATTCATTTCCTTCATTTCCAGTAGTATTTTCACCAGTTAGGCAGGGTAGCCTAGCATCAGCTGCTTCAATTTCTTCCCTCCTCTGGCTAAATAGGAGGCCCTTCTCAATGCCTGCCGAGCCTGAGCTGACTTTACATGCAGGAACATCTGCAAATTCTTCAGGAAGTGGGGATCAGAATGTTAGCCTACATGTTTTCCCTTCTGCAATTTTTGGAGCTGCTTTTTTGTGTGTGCACGCATGCTCTTTTGCTCTCTTCTATATCATGTAGATGAAAGGAGCTTTTGGCCCAAAGTCCATAACACTGATCAAAGCTCCTCCTATCATCTGTTTGAGATGATAAAATTGATTTCAGAAAAAGATGCTCAGGAATGGTAGCTATTGAACAGTGAATAGTGGGGGAGTCCTGTTTCTTAGTATGAAAAGAGGGATAAACTTTGAAAGCGGATGAAGTATAGCCAGGGACACCTAGAAGAGGACATAGTTACCTTAAAAGAAAACAACATACCATTGTCACAGTATTAGAGCATTCCAGAAACTTTTACAAATATTATTTGAAAATATTAGTTTAAAACAATCTGTATGTTTGAGACATTGCATATTTTTTCATGACTCAATCTGTCCCCTTTAATGTTAAATACTTCATGTATTAATAATATTTCCTATTCTTTTCTTTTCCCACACAGAATCCATTTTTAGAGGTCAGGGTTACTGACACACCAAAAAGATCCCGTAGGGATTTTGGCCTTGACTGTGATGAACACTCAACAGAATCCCGATGCTGTCGCTACCCACTGACTGTGGATTTTGAAGCTTTTGGATGGGACTGGATTATTGCACCCAAGAGATACAAAGCCAATTACTGCTCTGGAGAATGTGAATTTGTATTTTTACAGAAATATCCACACACTCATCTTGTCCACCAAGCAAACCCTAGAGGTTCAGCAGGCCCCTGCTGCACACCTACCAAGATGTCCCCAATAAATATGCTGTATTTCAATGGAAAAGAACAAATAATATATGGAAAGATACCAGCTATGGTAGTAGATCGTTGTGGGTGCTCATGAGCTCTGTGCTAGATCCATTACTTCATAAAACATGGAATCTACCAAAAAAGGTCCGTCCCTTCTGCAGTTTTTCAAACTGTGAATTTATGTACAATAGCTATAGCCTACATCCAAGAGGCTGTACAAAAGGGTACTGTACGGTACATATTCAGTACAACACAAGCTACAGAATGTGAACTAAAAGACAATATATGCAATGGCTGGTTTTTAACCAGTGAAAAAGATAAGCTACAATCAAAATCACCGGATTTCTCGATGAATTTCTTATACTATAAGGGAATCAGTTTCAGTTATTCAGATATCAAATTCATATACAGGTTTTGACATATACAAGTAGATAAAAGCAACCTTCTTATCCTCCAGAGAACAAATTTCATCACAGCTTCATGTAGTATTGTATTTAAAAAACATATACTGGTACATTTAGGATTGTAACCATGCCACCATCTGAATTGTCCTTAAACACTTGAATTTTTAGTGTAGAAACACAAAACTGATAAGATGAAATTCCACAAAAACAGATAAATTCAGAAATTTGGGATGGCATAGTGTATGCATAATGTTTCCATTCCTTTTATAAATAGTCTGTTAGTAATCAATATCAATGGTGCTATCACAGCAGGCTAAATAAAAATAAAAGCAGTTATCAAGCTGAAAGAACCCAGTACAATAATGAATTCCCCCTCTCCTCAGGTACAGTAATATTCCACATTCATATGAAATAGGCATTTTTCAAATTTAAAGATGAATCATTTTCTTGACCTAGTGATATCCTCAGAGAGACTGCACTGCAGTAAGAGAAAAGGCAGTTGAGGAAAAAAATTAAAATATGAATGTCATAATCCCAAAATATAACCTGCCTTTGCAACATTACAGTTTGCACTTTGGTAAACCAATGCACATAATTGGTTGCTACAAACATTGTAAAAATATATACATAGACTTTGATATAATAGAATTTGTGTAATATGTATACATCATTATTTTGTAAATAAATGTTTCTTTTTAAATTTACTGTTGGTATATCTATATGGTAAAAAAGATTCAAGTTAACCTGTACTTAAGTATATACAAATAGATATTCTAGCAATAAAAGCAATTTTGGATATCAGTGCACATAAATAGTAGATAAAATAATGGACATAGCAACAAAGTAATCCATAGAATGGCTATGCTAATTTTTTTTTTATATTGTGCATAAATGATGGGTGCTTACAAAGTGTTTATGGGTTTCTGTTGTCATTTTGATTAGCCACTGATTTTCCATACTTTTAATGTTGTACCCATTTATGACAATAGTACCAAAACCTCTATTTCATTAAAAGCATTTTTCATAAATGTAAAAAAAAATTACAACAAAATATTTCCTTTATTTTATGATATAGCAAACTGATTTCCACGCATTACTGTATATTTTGCTATCATAATCAAAATTAGCAATCTACCTATTTTCTAGAAAGTGAATTTAGTTTCAAATGTGAAAAATGAGTAGCACAGGCATTGTTAAAACAACATAATTTCTGTTAAAATATTTTCATTTTTTGTATGATGCAAAAGGTTGCGGGTTTTATTTGTTATTCTGGCTTTCAACTCACATTTTTCTCTGTGTGAATTTACAGTAAAATATCAAGTTGTTTGTCTTCTTTTTCCCTTCCTCTTTACATTTATATTGCTGTAAAAGTCCAGGTACATGTTTTGTATCCCTATTTTCTATTTAAGGAAATAATTTAAAGTTTGTTTACTAATATTTAGGACTTGAAATACCTATCTTCTAGTGCTACTGAAAGAAATTCATTATTGAACTAATGGGCTTGTTACTAAAATTGTTGCCACAGATATGCATCTCTGTTCAGTTCTATCTTAAAGATTGTGTTAGAATCCTAGGGCTTTAATTTTATCTTCAAATTAGCTTACCAAAACCAAAATTGCAGAGAATACTACACAAGTTTAAAAGTGTCTATGTTTCTAGAATCTGAAGTATTGCTGAGAGCAGGCAGAAAACTAAAATTTAACTGGGAAATCAGACTCACTGAAGGCAATGGCAAAACTCCCATTGATTTCAATGGAGCCAGGATTTCACCCTCAGGTTTCAATCCTGTAACTTTACCCATGTGAATAATGCCACTGAGATCCATGGGACTACTCATAATGTGTGTTTGCATGATCAGCATTAAATGATATGAAAAGACATTTGAATTCTTCGAGCCAGACCTTTAATTTGATGGGAGTTTTGCTACTGACATAAGTGAGAACAGCATGAAGCCTTTAAAAAACAAAAACAAAACAGAAAATTCATATTGAGTTTTCCTCTTAATATGCATGTCTCAGATCCCCTACAGAGGTCTACTGTAGCTGGTCCTGTGCCTTGAAATTCAGCTAACTTTATTAGACTGAAATTACATACACCTGGTAGAGTTCATTTTTGCCAAACATGACCAAGAATACATTATTATAAGGCAGTACTGATTTGCATATTGTTTACACAATGACTTTATGTAAGTGGCAACATTTGGAATGTGCACTGTGTATATCTTGTAGGGTCCTTTAGTGCATGTCGCTACACTCTACCAATCTCTCTCAGTGCAACAGTAAGCTTTTCCAAATTTTCCACTACACTGTAGAACAACATAAATCTACAATCACACACAAAAGGTACATTAAAAGCACATTATTAGGGTTGCAAAGTCAAGCACTCAAAAATTAGGAAATGCCAGAATTAACCTTAAATTGACCCCCCATGCAAGTATGCATTGTTAGTCTTTAATTACATGTTCATATGCTGTTTTTTTCCACAGGATACCTGCTTCTGTGTACAGAATGGACAGTGCTCATTTAATGATCAGCTATTCCATATTTTGTTTTCTCCTTGTTCAAAGTGTGGCCCCAGGGTTTGTTTACTGCACTATTCAAACCCTACTCAAGACAGAATAATTAATTTCCTCATGGGCATTTCTATGGCACTCATTACTATATCATCCCATTTCTGGGCAGAGTTCCTCTGGACCACGTTTACTTACTCCCTGGATGCCTCTGAGAAGCTCCGAGTGCTGTCTAGGGTTCTCTGCTTGGGGTCCTCTTCTGGTTCCCTGATTTTCAAATCTTTAACCTCACTCTAGATCCTGTTTTCTCCTCTGTTATCTGCAGCAATCAATTGTATCCTGGACTTAGTTGGTCCTCATCCTTAACTGAAAGACAAGGCCTTTAAGGTATGGGTGGACCTAGAGCCGCCTGTCCCAGTACTATATATAGTACACACTTGTTATTTCTGGGCAGGACTTCCTGTTCCTGCTCCTGGTGTTGGGGCTGTTTGGATTTCACGGTTACTGCTGGGGAGGTGTGAGGGGAGTGGAATCGAGCCCTCCTTCTACCCAAACCATTCCCTCACCACTCCTGCTGGTCAACAGATTGCCTTTCTCCACCCACCCTTTGGCTGTAGTGGTATCATTGCCTTCAATGCAAGCACACAAAAGTTCATGTGACTCTCTTGGATTTTCCTCTCCTTTCTCCCCTCAGTTCACATGGGGCTGGTGTGCGTCCTTTTCCTCCCTCTGCCTGCCTGCCAGCCGAGTTTGCTGCTTACTTTGTGGGTGTTTGGCTTTGGTCCCCGCTTTGGGGGTGGCAGGGAGATTCCTCCGGGTACTATGCACCTCTGTGGATTGCCTGCTTAAGATCAACTGGGCCCTGACTAACCCCGTCACCTTTGGTCAAGGGGTGTGTCATGGCTGCTTGCTGCCTGGCGAACTCTTTGCCATCACCTCTGAGCATTTCCTCCATCTCCTCTGCAAGAGGATGATGGAGTGTGTGCTTCAAAGGCCAAACTTGCAGGGAGTCCTGTTAGCATATAACATGATCCTTGCAGCCCAGGACCTGGAGTATACCTGGAGTATACCTGAATCCCCTTCTGCCTGAGAAAAACCATCAGAAGGGGAACTAGACACAAATAATTTCTCTCTTTTTATTATATGTTTTCTTTCTATGTATGAAAACCTTGTAAGAAGAGTTTTCTGCTTCGGTGTCCTGTGTGATGAGTCAGAGGAACTGCTATACCCAGAACAGGAGAGGAGGTGGAGATTGGGAACCTGAGTCTCATGAGGAGTCCTGAAAACCTTTTCTGCTAACATGCATCTCTTTAGCTTTGCCCCTTTGATAGCTGATAGAATGCCTGTAAGTGAACACTAGCAGCTGCTGCCCGGGGCTCACAAGGTAAAGGCACTTTTTGCACCAAATCGAAGAGCTCCCTAGACAAAGAGGGGATTTCTTCATGAGTGACAGAGTCCCTTCTTCTTTCCACTGTGCAGAATTCCCAATGTTCCCTGGGGCCAAGGAAAGGAGACCAAATTGGCAGATGAGACTGGGGGAGAGTGAGGGCGAGGAGATGATGGAGACCTGTTCTTAGATGGGTGCATGCCTGAAATGGTCTTGCTAGTCAGTCCTTGTTCTGTTTATGGTGGATTCAGCTGGTTCTGCTTATGGTTTCCCAAGGCTGGGCCACTGCCCTTTGACATAACTGCCTCTGGCAGGTAAAGGGTTTTCTTCATTTTTTTGCCATCCTTCAAGACATTTTCAGCCTGGCTGACAGACTCCCTGTTGGTGGGGAACGCCTAGGAAATGAACTCTTGGGTCAGGGTAATGCAGCCAAAGTGAAACCTTTCCAACTTGGCAGATGAAACATATGGAGGGAAAAAGGCACAAGCTTCTCCTTTTACACTCTCTGGAAGGGATACAGAGCAGGAGGCACACAGCGTTGGTCCCTGTTTGGACCTTTCTCCACCATTCTCCAGCCCATTACCTAAGCAGTGTGGGAGGGAGATGGTGCTGTGGTAATTCCAGGCAAGACACAAACTGCCTCTTCAGCCTTGAAAGGTTTTGGGGTTTGTTTTTAATTCTCTCTTGAAGTAGATGCTGGATTCCATTGCCCTGACAATAACTACAGGAGGCAGAATCAAACTGAGGGAGTCTCTAGAAGGTGGAGGCCAGTCCCTCATCAGCCATCCAATCAGCTTTGATTTTGCTCCCTACAGCTACAGACCCACACTGAGGAATTGGATCTGTGGACCTGACTCTGACAGAGAATTTGAGTTCTCCTTTCCACGAGACATGTCCCAAAACTATTTATATGCTAGCGGTGGTAAAATGAAATCCTAATTTAGTTTCTGTTTGGAATAAGAATGATTTAACTTCAGATCTTTACTAAACAATAAAGAAGTGCTTCCACATATGTCTTTTGTTTCTGATTACAAAAAGGTTTAGTCAGCATAAAATTTAATTATCCCTTTTTCACCATGCAGCATTCATAAGGCTTCTGCATATCCACTCCCACAGATCCTAATTCTGATTCAGAAGCCAAATATTTTTGGCACTATTCCTGTGGAACTCAGAGATTTAGCAACACCTCCCTCATCTAGCATAAAACAACAGCTCGTGCCTCCAGTATACCTTGTAGCAGAACTCCTAACTTGTCCCTGTGGGTCCCATGCTTCCAGGTGGTTTATGCTAACTTCAGAGGCTCACTGTGACTCTCTACATAGCCCTTCTCTCTTGAGGGCCAGGGTTACAGTCTGTTGAGCCCTTTTCATTATAAGCTAGCAAGGAGGTTGGTGAGAGAACTCCTGCAGTCTCTGTTGTCTCTACGAACTTATTACAGAACAGTCTAGCCTCCTGTCCTGACAATGGCCTATCTTCTCCTCCCAGGAGGTGTTTCTATAGTGGTTGGTTGCGGGGAACCTGGGCCTGCCCTCTACTCTGGGTTCCAGCCCAGGGAACCTAATGGCAGCAGCTGTTGGCAGCCAACCTTTCACTGCCAGAGTTGCTACATTTCCCTGGGCCACTTCCCCACAGCTCTTCCACTTCTCTCTTCTTCACTCTTACTTTAGAGCTTCCTTTCTAAAGGCTTGAGGGTGTCTTCATTACCCAGTCCTTCAGTCTCACTTCCTCTCCTCTGGCTCCCTGGCTTCCCTCTGTCTGACCAGAATGAACCCTTTTATAGTATCAGAGGGGCCTTAACTGGAGTCAGGTGTTCTCATTAGCCTAACAGCTTCAACTGATTCTTTGTAGGCTAACTGGAGTCATGTGTCCACCCTAGCCTGGAGCAGCCCCTTCTCTGGTCAGTCAGGGAACAGAAAATTGCTTATCCAGTGGCCAGTATATCTGCCTTCTACTACTCTGCTGTACCCAACAGGCCTGGGTCTATTACAACCCACGTAAAGAAAGAATTTCCTACCTCAGTGTTATTAGGCTTATATTTCAAGATCCATAAACAGAGGAGCAAATCCAAAATGGCAGTTACAAATAGCATGGCAGAACTACAGTTCCTATGATGCAGAGTCCCTTAAGAGAGGCGAGCCAGTCTTAAAGTGGGCTACGGTGCCTGGGTTTCTATGCCTGTCTGAAACAACAGAGCTCCAAAGTGAACTTTGAGTACTGTTAGTTGCCACCTGGGGTGTCCCGTTCTGCTGAGATGCTATGGTGTGTTCATCCTCACTTTTAAGAGAACAGCACCCTCACTGTATGTAAAAAACCTGTACAAGCCCTAAAATGTAGTTGTGAAGTAATTAAATTCAATGGTGGGATAACAAGCCTGATATTTCGTTAAGACATCTACTCCAGTTTTAAAAAGTGATGTTAGTTGCCAGATTCTTGATCAGAAAAGGAAGCAGTTAGTGGGGCAAATGTTGTGCAACATGCTCTGCCTGTAATACACAAATTGGTCAGTCTATACAGAAACATACCTAAAACAAAACCACAAAATTAAAAAGGCAAAGCATCTAATAGTACACACCCTCTTCTGCTCTGCCCAGAGGGACATACCTCACCATTAGTAACCATTGTGCATCACACACAACACACAGCAGAATTGATATTGCTGCAATAAGGATTCCTGCCTTCCAGCACCCTTTTCCTGAAACTCACCACCACCACAAACATGACACAGCAGATTTCCTTTAGACTTCTGCCAGTTAAGGGGAAGGAGGGAAAGAAATCACTCACACGTGTTTGGTTATTAAAAATCAGAAAAACATTAAAGCCACAAATTTGTGGCACAGGGCAGTGCAACTCCTAAATGGAAGCCACTAATTTTGTATAACTATAAACAGTCAGCACATGGCTCAAATAACCAGGCCATGCAGGGAGACCTAGAGAGATGCTGGACTCCCCTGTAAGTTGCTCTGGAGTTGCTATTGCAGTGTAGAGGCTACAGAAGCCTTAACAATTCCTATGTCATCCCTCTGCACAGATGCAATGGCTGATGGACCCAGCTAATTTTCACACTACTTAATCTCCAGAACCCATCTTACATTTCTTCATGGCATCAAGTTAGAATGATAAAAAGTTTGCTCAAGGTTAGAAGCCTTTCTTTTAAATTGTACAAAAAGGAATTAGGTTTGGTTGCTGTGAGAAGATGTAAGGCCCAAAAGAAAGCTAAAACAAAATTTAATGTTTGTAATGCTTAGAAGAAAAAAAAACTGTTTTCAAAATACTACAAAAAGTAATGATAGATTGTAAAGAAATATTTGTAAAAAAGAAATACAAATGAATGTTATAACCTAAATAGATGTGTGGCATTACCTACTGAGAAGAGTCAATACTGGGAGAATTCAAACACAAATAGGATGTCGGGGGACACTGAAAATATTTGGGGAGGGGCAGGCACAGAAGAGACTTGTCTGTCTATACTCTTGTGTAATGGTTTTGCAGAAAAAGCTTTTCATTCCATAAACAATCATTTTAAATGCCAAAGGAAATCTGTATTTTGAGTCAGATTCAACTGCAGGACATTTTTTCCATCTTCAGTCTAAATTGCTTTTTTCTATGTTGTGAGGATTTAGTGCTGTCAGTGTCAATAGCCAAAAGGAAAATAAATGACCTAACAAAAAAATTAAATCAAAATTTTGATGACTAATTCGTTGCTTTTAGTGTTCTTGACATTTCTAGGTTGTTTCTTGCAAACTGGAAGAGACAAATTGGCAGCAATCAGAACTGATGCTTGAAGCCAGTGAAATGATTTAAATCCGTCTGTTTTAAAATATTGTTTTAGGTGCATTTCATCAAATCAGAAGTGCCAAAAAATCAAAATATGGGTTAAATATACAAATTAAAATGGAAACAGTTACACTCATAGGAAACTTTCAGGAATAGTCAAGAGAAAAAGAACAAGCACAAAGTCCTCATATCTAGACTGGCTGCCACTTATTATATGATGCCAATATAGATCCAATGTCTTTACTCAGCAATAAATCCTGTTGGCATAAATCTTACATTGTTACGCAGGGTGACATACAAAAAAGCCAATGACCATCTTCAGCCCTCTGATCTCATATTTTAATAGTATTCATAAATACATATTGGAAAGGACAGTAATAATACTTAGGAGCCATGATTGTTTTTTGAGACACTAATATTTAGATGTATAGTACTGAAATGACTCTTATTAGCCAGTTGTTCAGATATGATGGGACCATATTTTCTTCTCTTGAAAATGATATAATTGTCATACACCACCTTCATGAAGATTTGCAGACCACTGGCTAAGTCAAAGTACAAGATAGTGTAGCATCAGTTTGGAAATGAAAGATCACCATAGATGCAAATTCTTTTGATCGCTGCTGAAAATGTAGATAGGGAAATATGTATATTTCAGATCAGTTGAAGATATGTTTCCACTGCCTCTCTCATTTATTCTGAGTTACGTGATTTTGAACTTCTGGTGCCTAATAAATTTGTTGACCCATATTATGCTCAGTTTTGGACAAAAATATGTGAACAGAAAGTGTTCAGTCATTTCCAGGAGAACCTTCTCCTCGTCTGGGCTCTTGAAGACTGGAGAAGCAACTAGTTGAGGACAGAATTCAATGTAATAGCTGCATGAAATAACTGATCTGAAGTTATTTACATTTCACTTCTACTAAAATAGGGCAATTCTCTCTTATGATGAACCTCCTTTTGGAGGTAGCTGAAGTTACGTATGTTAGGTCTATCCCCCCACCCCCAGTGTAGACCAACAGAAACAATCAATCATTTGACCTGATATTAACTACTGCTGTTTGGAAATAAAATTTGATGATCTTGCTAGGAAATTGGTGTTATGCGTTGGTCAGGGTCCTGGCTCTTGTTTTGTTTCTTTATATCTATGTTCCTTCATGGACGTCAGAGAATCTGAGCACATCCAATGAGTAAAAATGACAAGCACCTCTCAGAAAAGCCTGGGTGAAGAAGTGGGTTTTAGCTCTGAGTATAGCAGTGTTACTGAAATAATAATGAGGACTAGGTTTCATAGCCTTGGCTCAGCTCTTGAAAAAGTTGTCTCCTACAGTCATGAGCTTTCCCCTAATGGTCAACAGATTCAGTGTTCAAATATAACACAGCTGTCATGGGATAACAAAGAAAAAGAGAGACCCCTGAAAATAGTTTGGACCAATTTTGTGCAGAATTTTGAAAAATGAGGAAAATGACCATTGATCAGTTAAACTGAAGGGGCTGGTCAGCAGGGAGCTTAGAAGAGAGCAGTGAAAGGGTGATATTTTTCCACTAACTTACGTTGCTGGACAGCCAGATTGCTGTAAGTCCTAACCAGCTAGAATTTTCTCAGGGTATGGGATGTCATTCTTTTATGACAGAAAAGTGGAGGAGGAGGAAAAGGATGATATGTGAATAAAAAAAATAGAAAATTTGTTAAATATATTTAAATCTTAAAGAACTGATTGTGACTTATATTCAAACTGTACTTAAATATAGTTCTCTAACAGTCTGTCATGCTATTTTGTTTTTCAGTGCACCATGCATATAATCCTATTCTGTAATCCTTAATCAAATAAGCCACTCCTTGATGTCTACGGAAATTCTATCAGCAAATACACAGCAGAACTTGCTAGTTCCACTGGTGCAGGATTTGCCCTAGAAAATGCCAGAATGATCACACCATGTGCCTGCATCTCTATGAACAGAAATATATAGATACCAAGGCATATTATATCAAATGAAATAAATATTGTCAGAAGATTATAAGAGTGATGACTGACATTTGTACTTAAAAATATACAGCACTGTAGGGTATATTTACTAATCAGAAATATAAATAGTTACATATTTCAGGGATACATTTTCCTCTCAACATGAGCATGTAATGTCTATGAACACTAACTGGAGTTACACATGCACATTGAAAGGAGATACACCCCTTTTCCTTTTATGTCACTATCCAAAAACATTAGAGTACCACCATCTGCCACAAGGATCACACTGCATTTTTTGGGCTAATGGTGGTGGAGCTATATCAAGTACTGTATACAGAAATAAAGTAGTCACTTTAAACATGTTTTTAACAGAACATTTAAAACACAAACAGCTTATTGTATAGCTGGCAAAGAGGGAGCAAATATTCTTGGCAATTGTTTTAGATTATTATTTTAACTTTTTTGGTAACATTGGATATATAATTATTGCTAGAATATTATTTTCTACAAGTTTTTAGTTCGCATATAGAAAAAAATTATAGATGAACTTTTTTACAATTCCATCCCTTTAAAGTTTTTAGGATATATATATTCAGTATTTAATCATAATATGGGCAATATTATATTAAATAAAAAAGAAACATCAGAAAAATGTTATAAGAAGTTTTGCAAATGGTAACAGAAAAAAACGGAGATCTAAAGTATTACCCAAAAAAATACTGCAAAGAAAGAGAAATGATTAACGTCTATTCCATTTGTTTTAGTGAAGTTTTGCCATCAAGTGAGAAAGTATCTGGAAGATAAAGAATCCAGTTACATCAGATTATTTATAACAGAGCTAACTAATAACTATGACTCTTCATTTGAAAATATTTAAAAGCAGCTCATAAAATATAAATTGCTTTTAAAAGATATATGTATTATATTTCTACCAGAAAAACAACCATGACATCATGATCTGTGTTTGTGCAACACCTTCCACAGCAGAGTCTTAGTCCCTCACTAGGGGTACGTGTTATAATAATAGAAAGAGAGAAAGCAAGAAGAGAGAGAAAGAGAGAAAGAACCAAAAGCAGAAGAAAAAACAACAAGGAGATCTTGTGGCACCTAAGAGACAAACGCCCACAAAAGCTTATGCCCAAATAAATTTGTTAGTCTGTAAGGTGCCACAAGGACTCCTCGTTGTTTTTGCTGATACAGACTAACACGGCTACCACTCTGAAAGCAGAAAGATGATGTTTATAAAACTGTATAAAGCACTGTAAATAATTCCCAGCAAGTAACAATCCTGCTAAAATATATCAAGTGAAGTACAGCAACTCAGTTTGCTTTTTTATTTTTAATGAAGATAAAAATATTGCAAAATATATTTTTAAAAGACAGTATTTCAGACATTAAGATAATATTTTATGTCAACCTAAACTGTATAAATAATGAACTGAGAGAAAAAGGCTTAAGTACAAGATTAACTGGAATTTCAGTGACTGGAGATTTCACAGTGAAATTGTAATGACTTTAGAGAGAAGGTGGATGAAGTAGAATCTTTTATTCGACCAACTTCTGTTGGTGAGAACGAGAAGCTTTAAAGCTTACGCAGAGCAATTCCAGATCTGAAGGGCTCTCTGTAAACTCAAAAGCTTCTCTCTCTCTCACACCAGCAGAAGCTGGTCCAATAAAAGATATTACCTCATCCACCTTTTCTCTCTAAATCCTGGGCCCAATTGGGCTACAACAACAATACTGCATACATGTAATGACTTTGGATCTCATCTCAATGGCCTAGTCCCTGAAATACCCTCACTCGAGATTTTCCATTCCTTTTTACTAGGCAGCCATTCCTGGAATGCTGAAATCTGGAAACTTACCTCTCTCTGTAGTAGCTATTCTTGACCAAGTCAACAGTGTCAAGAAATTAAACCCTGTCCTTTGGCTTAGCATACTTTACAATTTAACTCCAAGTTAAATAATACAATATAATTGCAGAAAAAATCCATTTAAAAATATATATATATATATATACACACACACACACACAAATATGCAAAAATATTACAGTATATCTATAGACTAATACTCTGAGCAAAATTAAAAGCCAATACATTGCTAGCATGTGAATGGGATTTTTTTTGAGGCATCTGTAACACTGCAGGAAACACAAGTAACTTCTCATCTTGCTGAAGTTTCTGCATATGCACTCAGTACTTTACTATATCTCCACCTGTTTTGAACTGGATTGTAATTACTCTTAAAACTAGAAAGAGTATTCAAACACTTGAAGTACATAAACGATCTCTATCAATGATAAGGAAATGTATATATATTCTTGTTGGCAAAACATATTTTATAGCACCTGTCATTATTAATAAGTATAAGAATAAAAATTATGTAAAGATAGTTCATATTATTGCTCACAAACAATAAAATAATCAATATGAATTAAATACAATCATTAGCAAGAATCCACATCTTCAAGACAAGGGAGAACACGCAGCAAAATCTAAACCTTGTGGCCCTAAAGATCTACATAAAAATGTTGGTCTGACAAAAATACATGTGGCATGTGTTACAGCACTGTTTGACATAAGAATTGCAGAGAAAGTCTGAGCTGTAGAATATAGCACAGTGACCACCTAAAAAATGTAGGGACATATATATCAGCTCTATTATAAAATTCTGAGCAGAATTTCAAAACAGTAAGACTGGACACAGTTTGATTTAGTGAATTTGTCTATATCCCAACTTCTGGAGTGCATTATATAATATGTTTAAATTACATCAATTTAGACTGCATCTAGACTGAGTAATTTAGGCTCTCCTCTGAATTTACACCCCAGTGTTGAGATTGGTAGCAAAGAGATCTGTAGGAATCATACCATATAACAACTGAATTTACTACCATGAGCGATCACTCATGCTGACCCAGGCTTGTTGGTGTGCATATTTTTTACACTATCTAGCGCATCAATAATGGAACTACTATATTTTAGTTTGGGATGCACCATTCGGTAAGATGAGAGGCCTCCTAGAACAGTGGGAAACTGAGGCTGTTTCTATACTGACATTATTCAGCAGTGTAGTGATACTGTTGTACCTACATGGGTGCAAAACCCAGTTTAGTTGCAATGCACCAGTGTAAAATGAGGTTTGCATTTGTACCAGTGCATCAGAGCCAAACTGGGATAAGCCATACTGGCGAAAGCCCAGTTTTACATAAAAGCAAGTTATCTATATCGGGGACACTAGTGAAGTCAGAAGAAAATTATCTTGAATACTCATGAATCAATGCCCTAACAAATAAAGCACAAGATGGGGTATTAATGTGGTGTCTACAACTAAATCACACTAGGGGACAGACGACTATCTCCTTAAACACCTGTCTGTAATGTATAGTAAAAAAAGCTGTGTGATCATGGAAGAACATCAATTTGAGTAATAAATGCTGGAGGTTTCATGCTGCCAGTACTAAACATCTTCAGAATTTCTACTTATTATTGATGACAATTTCCTAACTCAAAGTGTTGAATCCAACATGGGGGATTCTATATAAGATCTTGTCTTACAAAGAGGAATTGATCACAGAACTAAAAATTAGTGACCATTTGTAATGTGCAAACTGGTAATATTTGGTGTTTTAAAAGAGCCATATCACAAAGCAGCAAAATTATCATGAGCCAAATCATAGAATTGGAGGAACCTCAAGAAGTCATATAGTCCAGTCCCCTGCACTCATGGCAGTATTATCTAGATCCTCTCTGAAAGGTGTTTGTTTAACCCACTCTTAAAAATCGCCAATGATGGAGATTCTACAACCTCTCTAGGAAATTTATTTGGGTGCTAAACCACCCAGACAGTTAGAAGTGACAAAAAATCCTGTGACACCTTAAAGATTAACTGAAGTATTAGAGCATAAGCTTTCATGGGCTAATACCCACTTCGTCAGATGGCATGTATCCGACCAAGTGGGTATTAGCCCACGAAAGCTTATGCTCTAATACTTTAGTTAGTCTTTAAGGTGCCACAGGATTCTTTGTCACTTCTGCAATTCCAGATCAACACGGCTACCTGTCTGATTCCAGACAGTTAGGAAGTTTTTCCTAATATCCAGCCTAAACCATCCTTGCTGCAATTTAAGCCCATTGCTTCGTGTCCTATCCGCAATGGTTAAGGAGAGCAATTGTTCTCCTTCTTCCTTATAACAGACTTTTATGTACTTGAAAATTGTGACGTCCCCTCTTAGTCATCTCTTATCCAGACTAAACAAATCCAGTTTTTTCAATCTTCCCTCATAGGTCATATTTTTTAGACTTTTAATAATTTTTATTGCTCCTTCTGGTTTGTCTCCTATTTGTCCACATCTTTCCTGAAATGTGGTACCCAGAACTGGACACAAACACTCCCTTATCTGAGAGGCAGAATTTAAGCAGAAGAATGTGAACAATAATTGAGAAGTATTTAAAAGCACTAACAGATGCCCAAAAATCTACAATCAAGAAAGAAGGCCATACTAGTTAAAAAAATTAACCTGGCTTACAGGGGAAGTGACAGGCAGAAATAAAAATTAAAAAACCCAATGTTACAAAAGAAAAAAAGGGGAAGTTTACAGTAATGAATAGAAATCATAAGCTAGGAATTGTATAAAAATCAGTAAGGGAAGCAAAGGAACACAATGAGAAATGTATGGCAAGAAGAGTTAAGGAAATAATGAGTTTAAAGTGTATTAGGAACATAAAAAACACTAACAAGGATATTGATCCATTACTAGATAGAAATGGTAGAATTAGCAATAATGCAGAAAAGGAAGAAGCGTTTAAAAATGTTTCTGTGTTGTAGTTGGGAAAAAAGATATAGTCACATCTTATGATGATGACACTTTTTGTTCCAATAGTAACTCGAGAGGATGTTTAAACAGCAGCTACTAAAGTTAGACATTTTTAAATTAACAGATTTGACTAACTTGCATCAGGAATAAAATAGTTATTTTGCCTCTGTATTTGGCATTGATGCAACTGCTACTGGAATACACTTTCAGTCCTGGCATCCACAATTCAGGCAGGATGATGATAAAATGGAGAGGGTTCACAGAAGACCCACAAGAATGATTTAAGGATTAGAAAACATGTATACAGTAATAGACTGAAGGAGCTCGATCTATTTAGCTTAAAGAGAAGATTAATTGGTGAACTGATTACAGGTTATAAATACCTACATGGGGAACAAAAAATTGATAATGGGCTCTTTAATCTAGCAGACAAACAGATATGGCTGGAAATTGAAACAAGCCAAATTCAGACTGGAGATAAGGTATAAATTTTTAAGAGGGTAATTAACCATTGGAACAATTTACTAAGAGTCATGGTGGATTCTCCATCACTGGCATTTTTTAAATCAAGACTAGATTACTGTAGTTCCAAAGGAATTATTTTGGGGAATATTGAATGGTCTGTGTTAAACAGGATGCTACTAGATGATCACAACAGTCCCTCCTGGACCTTGGAATTTATGAATAAACTTACTCCTTCCCAAACACTCTTTTGGTCTCTCCATCATAGCTTGTTGCTTCCCAGGAACGCTTCAGCAGAAATATCCTTACTTCTTTCCTATTCTCTCTAGACTCTAATCTCCAGAATTCCTCTGTTCTGAAAACTAACCAAATATAGAATTTAGATGGACCTGGAACCTCCTTTGACTGGCCAGCATGCTTTGTATCATGCTCCAAGCCACACAAGCTGATGTCGCTGAAGGCTAAGGTATTTCACAAAATGACCACCTTCATTTTGATGTCAGCATGTCCACATTTCTCAGCATGGACAGGGAAAAGAACGCATGAAAAGAAACTCCCTTCTACATTCCATAACTCAAAACAGGATCATCAGTGGTCCTGAGAAGTATATAGTGTTACCAAATGTGCCTGTTACTTTGGGGTATGCTCATTTATTCGGGTTACTCTTCTGGGCTACGGGAGGGATTCTGTAATTCTATTAATGTGCTGCTTATGTCACTTGTGTTCATATGGAGCTCTACTCCTTCCCCTGCAAGTCCTCTCCCAATGGAACTATCCTGCTGGGGCTGGGTTCCCCAGAGCTGGGTTCCTCCAGCCCTAGAACTAGATGAACACACACACGCGTACACACACTAACAGAGCAAGTCTGAGCGGACTGGGGCAATCAGCACTCTCCAGCTGATCCCCTTGTATGTCCCTGTGCTCAGTGAGCTGGGTTAAACAGCACTTTCAAGCTGGTACCCTTATGTGCTCCTGGTCTCAATGGGCTGAGTTGAGCAGCACTCTCAGCTACCCCTGCTCATGTGGCCCAAGTTTAACACGTCCCTATCCCACTTTCACAGTAACCAACTTGATGAGCAAACCCCACAGTATTTTGGAACACTATAGGGATCTTTTAGCTTTGGTAAAAGAAGCGTTGCTGAAGAGTAAATGGGGAAAGCTACAGACACAAATGAGTAAAATTCAGAAAGTGAGAGAGAAACAACCAACTTAACCATAAGGGTTATTTACTGAATAATAATAACAACAACCATACAAAGAGAGCCTAAGCCAACATAACACCCATTATGGAAGGGTAATACCTGAGACAGGAAGGGAAACAGAAAGAGAGAGAAAGGGGATCTCACCATTCCATGCAGCGTGAACTGGACGGGGTTCCCAGGTGATGGTAGCCGTTCAAGGTCCTGAGGGTAGGAGACTGGCAGAGCCCCAAACACGATCAGTTAGGTGATGATGGAGTCCCAGTGGAACTGATGCAGAGTTTGGGTCTAAGCATCAGAACACTGGCTTGGGCACAGGTAGGGAGTTTTATAGAGAAAATACAAAGGTTCAAGAGAGAACAACAGATTTGTTTATGAGTAAACTGGGGATTTAAGAGTTTTCTTTAGGATAGAAAATGGGAGCTGATCACTTTTGGCTATGGGAGGTGTTTTCTTCAGGGAGCTCACAGTGTAACCAGGTTGCTTCAGTATTTTGGGATATCAATCAAAGATCTATTACTAGAATTGGTCTGATAATTGCTGAGCTGGGTGTGTACAGGCAAAGGTTTATTAGCATTTGGAGCAGGGATTCCCAGAATGCTTTACATCCCCGCTTTTTAGGCCCCAGAGTTCAGTGCGGTTCTCTTTTCTTCATTCTTCATGCTAATTCCTGTCCATTTTTCATGCAGATGAGGCTAGGGGAGTGGTCTCAGTTCTCCATTCCTTATGCTAAATCAAGATGTCTTCATCTTGTTACCTTGTCAGGAAGAGTCGAGGTGTCTCCCAACAGCCTTCATTGTTCTCTGCAAACCTTTTCTCTGATCAGATTTGGTTCAAACAGAGATTGGAGGGGAAGGGTATCTTCCATGAGTCAGACAGGCTGGATACTGTGCCCTGGTTCCCCAAAAACACAGAGCTGCCTGGTATCAAACTGTGCCCTGGTTCCCAAAAAACACAGAGCTGCCTGGTATCAATAGGAGATATTGCACTTCTTGGTGCATCACTTGGAATCCTGTTTTTGCAGTGTAAACTGTTGGCAGCAAAACTAGATGCCTGCCATTCCAGAGCCTGTAGGTCCTCATTGAGCCAGGAATGATCTTATTTACTTAATCAATATTTTGTTTCCTTCTGCATCCTGCAGTAATGCAATTTAAAAGACAGCATCAATTTTGAAGGTAATAAACGATGTCTCTTTTTAAATATAAAATTTTGTGCACATTACTTTTTACAAAAGTATCTAAAATCTATGTCCTATCTGTATAACTGGCCAAAAAGAAAAGTGTATCCTGTTTTCTCAATACACAGGTTATGTAATTCAAGCTGAAATATAACTCAACAACAATGCAAAATAATGTGCTGTATTTATAAGCTATAATTCATTATTTTTGACATGTTCATGTTTTTATTTCTTGAATTAAAAAAATTAAAACATCTTGGAAACAAAACATTACTGGAAAGAGGAAATGTAGTTTATATTACAAAAATGTACTGGCAGGTCCAATATACTGGAAAATTAATACATTTCCAAAGTTCATAACTTAACTAAAAACATTTATTATGAACCATAATGTCTACTGAATACTTTCTAAATTAAATAAGATAAGCAGCTAGAGCATGTTAAGCTGCATTTGGAGTCAAGAATCAGAGAGGTAGCCGTGTTAGTCTGGATCTGCAGAAGTGACAAAGAGTCCTGTGGCACCTTAAAGACTAGCAAAAGTATTGAAGCATAAGCTTTCATTGGCTAATACCCACTTCGTTGGTATTAGCCTGCATGCATCCGATGAAGTGGGTATTAGCCCATGAAAACTTATGCTTCAATACTTTCGTTAGTCTTTAAGGTGCCACAGGATACTTCATTTGGAATCAAGTATTTTTATGTCATTGTCTCCACTAAATCAATAAAATTTGTCTTATTTTGGGTAACGTATACTTAATTTATGCCCAGGTGAAAGTAAGATGGTACAGGCCGGTACAATGTACCAGTAAAAAGTGGCCGCCTGTACTTGCCCTACCGTCTTACTTTAAAGCACAGTGTGGTAATGCTTTAAAGGACCCTGCTTAAACGTCACTGCTCTTTTTGCGTGCCCCTCCCGCCCTCGCATCAGTGGCCCTGCTGAGTCCCTACTGGCAGGGCTGCCAACAAGTGGGGGTGGGAAGGAGAGCAAAAGGAGCAACTCCTCCAGGGCTGGAGCCCCAAGTGGGCTGGCAGGGGTATGCTGATCCCCCAGCCCCGCCCTTCCTCCCGAGACCTCGCCCCATACTGGTAAGAAAGAAATTTTAATTTCATCCCTGCTTATCCCTGCCTACAAATGTTGATCATCATAATATTACACACAAAAAACTATTAAAAGAACATTAGTAAGGTTGAAAAGTCAAATATTCAAAAATAGTTATGTTTAAGTATCCTGCTTAGCATCAGATAGAAACGTCACACAGGCAATTCATCAGTGCAGGATTCACTTGCCTTAACCATGAGACTGTCCTTTCTCTTCCTGCAATCCCATTCATTACACACCATCCAAATTTTCAAACAAACAAAAGGGTCCTACTGTCCAGTGGTTCCCAACTTTTTACTAGGGCAACCCAACAACTACATTTTGTCTTTTTGGGGGTCCTACCATTACCCCCAGACTGCCACTCTCCCCTGTGACTGGATTGTGGTTGTTGTCAGGGTGCTCACTGTCCATTTGCTTGCTCTGGCTTCTTCCTCTGCACTGTTGCTGCCTGGGCGCAGCAGAAGTGAGATCATGGGTGAAAGGGAGAAAGTGCTGCCCTCTCATGTTACTCCTGATGCGCAGGGCAGGCAGAGACATGGGAGGGGCAGTGACAGGCCTGTCCTGCGACCCAATGGTGGGTCGGGAACCCACCATTTAGGAAACACTGCTACAGACAGATAACAGCCTCCTTTTATTGCACAGCCCTGATTCAATTCACAGAGCAGGTCCAATCTGTGCACTGAAGAAGGCATCTGTGCTGTGGAAAAAATAGGATGCAGTCATGTAATTAAAGACTACCATTATACATAGACACAAAGAAGATGAATTAAGGTAGCACAGGCAACCTGAATTCTTACACTTTAGGCTTCTGAGTGCATGACTTTGCAACTGTTCTTTTACTGTAGTTTTGTGCGTGTAATTTCTATATTTTTAAAAAAGCAAACAAAAAAAATTCCATCATGTGGCATCATATTGACAACCACATAAGTCATCAACAGGGTTGGTACCTTGAGATCCAGCATCCAGACCTCTGCAACTTGTACTAACAGAATAACTGATAGCAACAGTAGGTTGTCATCCTGAACCTGGACCAGCACTAGAAGAGGATGAGAGACACACTTTGCCAGCAGCTTTCACAGGCAGTTGCTGGCAGCACAGGCATGCTGAAACTCAGTAATTCTGGGCGAGTGCTCTATGCCTACTTCCCCCAAGCTAGATTTCTTCTGCCCTGTCCAGTCTCTTCTCCACATCTGTTGCCTTGTTTTTGTTCCCTTTTCCTTACCTACACAGTCTCAGACTTCATTCCTCAAGTTTCATATCCCAATCCCATTTTCCTTCCCCAGCCAGTCCAAGTCTCCCCAACCAGGTTCACAGTTTGAGTTCCAGTCTCTCCCCATCTCCATACGCAGTTTGGGTCTCCTTGTCCAGCTAATACCAAATCCCCACACACGCTGGCTCCCAGTTCCAGTTTCTCTCCGAGAGCTTCTGATCCAGTCTCAGTCTCCTTCCACCCGTACTAGGAATCCTTGTCCCAGCCTCTTTTCCCAAGTAGAGATGGACTCCCTGTTCTCAGTTCCAGTGCCTGGCCCCACCCCACAACAGCCATTACAGGGAAAGTCCAGCTCTGCTCCTGTTCTGGACTGGAGCATGCTCAGTCACTCTGTGACATGGATACATGTGCAGACTCTGTGGGAATAGTGTCTACACAGTCTGGTCACCACTAGGATCTGCAAGAATTTCAGGAATGCTTAGTGAGGGCAGAATCTTTGAAGATTTTAGTTGCTGAGCTCTAGCAAGTCTCTACTGAGAATATGCAAAGTATGATTTTTCAAAGGCTTATTACTTAGACACATTTGGATGGATTTTCACAGGGATAGCAAAAGATCCATCCCTGATACAAAGGCAAACCCCCCCACCAAATTTCAAGCCCCTACTCCAAAGAACGGGGAACTAGAACATTTCAAAGAAAAGGTCTCAAGACTTAAAGGACAAAAATAAAATTTCAGTCCAAATGGTTAAAGTCTGGCAAAAGTACAAGCAATTGAAAACAGGATCTTAAAATGGGGAACATCAAGCAACCTTAACAATAGGTGAGGCTACCAGCCTCATCTATTATCTAACAAATTAAAGTAGAGCTTCAGAAGTTTTATAGGTCTATTTCACTCCTTAATTTGGCTATACAAACTATAGCTAAAATCTTATCTTACCATATGGACTAATTACTTATACAAACTTGTTTACACATGATCAAATCAGTTTTACATAAAAGTTCTCAACTCATTAGATCTTATTAATTCTTTTAATTCAGTTTTCAGGTTTGGAATGTTTAATCCTTCTTCTAAATGACAAGAAGGCTTTTCAATCAGTTCATGTGAGAGACAATGTGTTTGTCTGAATTTACCTACAAGAGAAATTTTTCATTTGAGCAGAGGAGCAGAGTTAGGTGGGGGTTATTTGGTGTAATATGTAGTACACTTAAGTATCAGGTGTTGCCATAATATTAATAACCATCCCCAATTGTTTCATCTTTGAATGCCAAGTGGGTCAACAAATTCAAGCTCATCCAGAAGGCTGTTTGACTAAAAGCTAGCTCAGTACCTATTCTAAATTAAAACATGGTATAAATCCTCACCAGAGCATGAGCTCTAGAGAACAATATAGTGAGCCTGTCTATACTTTATTATTGTACATAATTCCAATTTTTTACCCAATTCCTCTTTTTTAAAACAAATTACTACTGTATGTTTTTTAATTTGGAATAGTAGAAAGCCAAAGATCAAATTACAAATATTAAAAATATTAAAATCAGACATTAGACAAACACTATATGATGGAGACTAATTTAGCTACAACTAATCAGGAAAAAGATCTTAGAGTCCTCGTGGATAGTTCTCTAAAGATGTCCAAGCAGTGTGCAGCGGCAGTCAAAAAAGCAAATAGGATGTTAGGAATCATTAAAAAAGGGATAGAGAATGGAGAATATCTTATTGCCCTTAAATAAATCCAAGGTGTACTCACATCTTGAATACTGCATACAGATGTGGCCTTCTCACCTCAAAAAAGATATACTGGCATTAGAAAAGATTCAGAGAATGGCAACTAAAATGATTAGGGGTTTGGAGCAGGTCACATCTGAAGACAGATTAAAAAGGGTAGGACTTTTCACCTTGGAAACAGAGGAGACTAAGGGGGGATATGATAAGTGGTATGGAGAAAGTGAATAAGGAAAAGTTATTTATTTGTTCCCATAATATAGGAACTAGGGGCCACCAAATGAAATTAATGGGCATGAGGTTTAAAACAAATAAAAGGAAATTCTTCACACAGTACACAGTCAACTAGTGGAACTCCTTGCCTGAGGAGGTTGTGAAGGCTAGGACTATAACAGGGTTTGAAAGAGAACTGAAAACATTTATGGAGGTTAAGTCCATTAATGGCTATTAGCCAGAATGGGTAAGGAATGGTGTCCCTAGCCTCTGTTTGTCAGAGTGGTGATGGATGGCAGGAGAGAGATCACGTGATCATTACATGTTAGTTTCACTCACTCCAGGACACCTGGCATTGGACACTGTCAGTAGACAGGATACTGGGCTAGATGGACCTTTGGCCTGATCCTGTACAGCCACTCTTATGTTCTTTTTATGTGCTATCTGATTTCAAATTGTATTAACAACACTTGTATTGCAACACTTTTATTCCTTGCCTCCTGTACACTGTGCTTGCATGTATCTATGGCTGAATTTGGAGTTCAATGCTTTAAACTGTCGCTGGGTACTTACAGAATGCAGCACTGTGTTATAATACTCTTATATCTATGCAACACATTCAGGTTGGTGGAACAATTTTTATAATGGGGGTGCTGTCAGCCATAGAACCAAATTGTAAATCCTGTATATAATGGAAGCCACTTCAAGCCAGGGGGTACAGGAGCACCCCCAAAACCCTTAGTTCCAGCACCTATTGATACATTTCAATGCTTTAAAAACTAAGATCAACACAGAGATCATTTCATCAGCCACTGAAACACAGCTACTTCTAAATGAAATGCAACAACTGTTTCACAGTATACAGCACAGGACAGGAAGGGAAGAAGAATGCCATATCTAATTCAAATTGCAGGGGGAATTTAGTTAGGAAGAATGTAATTATCCAGTTTGGAATTTGGCCAGGCCATTAGGGTTAACATCTTATACTTATAGAGTCCCATGGGAATGTTAACAACCACATGTGTTCAGGACCTTGATTTCACTTCTCAACCTTCAGGCGCACAGGGCTCTAGAACACATGCTGGGCCAATGGTTTAGTATGGAATTAAAAGGAAGGGTTAGGAGAAAACATCAGCCTACAGCCCACATTGTTTTCCTTTAATTATTTCCCCTGTAATCTCTAAGGAACAATTCAAAATTTGGTCTTTCTGCTGCCTCTTTGTGGCAGGTGTTCAGTTCTGGTACTCATTCTATAGCAGATCTGGTTCCCTGAAAAAAACTGGAATTGGAAGTGGACATAAGGGGATTTCATCCACTAAAGAAGCTGGGGAATAGGGTTAGGGGTCCTAACATCTGGTACAATGAGACGACCCCCTGACCTCAGCCCCTTAATCTTTGTACACGGGGAGGGTGGTTGGGTATCAGTGACGGAACCAGTTGTGGAGGACTAGACGCAGGGGTCTTCAAACTTTTTCCCCCATGGCCCCTTGCCGCAGAGGGAAAAGTCTAGCGGCCCCCTGGGGCGGATATGTCCACCGAAATGCCACCGCAAAAAGCAGAAGCTTCCGGCGGCGGCATTTCGGCGGTCTAAAAATAGACCGCCTGGGAGTTCGGTGGTCTCCCGGGCAGTCTCGGTGGCGGCGCCGGGATCTCACACACCCCCGGGGGTGTGCACACCTCAGTTTGAAGACCGCTGGACTAGAGGGCTGATATTCCACTAGGTGGACATGATTATGGAAGGAATCATGACCTGCACTGTATATATTACTGCATATTAATTTATAAATAAGTTAAGTAATGAAGTTGTGGCCTAATTAAACAACATCACTTGTATCTTGTCTTTCTTTGTGTGTGTCCAAGACAATGTCTAGCATATCTATAATGGTAGATGAGCCTTTTCCCTCTGGGAACTGGAAGCATCTGGATCTGAGTTCCTGTAGGTAGTATGAAGGCCTCTAAATGTTCCTCAACATTGTCTCTGCTATATACTCATGACATGCAGTTGCTTTACATATATCTTCTATCATATTTAGGATGATGCAGTCTCCTTAGCATAAGTGACAAAGAGTCCTGTGGCACCTTAAAGACTAACTGAAATTTTTTCAGAGCATGAGCTTTCGTGGGCTAATACCCACTTCGTCGGATGCATCTTCTCCTTAGCATAGTATACTTTGAGGCCTGGAAGATGCTTTTGTCTTATTGCTAAGCTTTTGAATGTTTGTAACCTGTAAACTTTACCATCATGTTCTTAGCCCATTTATTCTCTTCACATCATAAATAAAAGGCAACGGAACAAAGGAATAGATTTTCTAAAAATTTCTATCATATAGGTATATATTTTGAGAGTATCTATCTTATATTTAAAATTATCCTTTAGGATGTGGGAAGCTATTACAGAAGGAAGGTAGAACTACCTCTTGAGACCTTGGAAAAGTTGGACATTTTGGGTTGTAAGTATTCTGACAATTTCAGAACTTCCTTGTCCATATAGAGGGTTCAGCATCTTCTACTGATAATGATGTTTGCTCACAGACTTTCCTTGCAAGTTATAGTGAAGAGGAAGGCTGTCTTGAGGTATAAGAAAACACAAAGATGCCTCCAAACTGGTTAAAAAGTAGCATAATTGAGACTGAACATTTCACAGAAAATACCACATTAACTAGGTGGCTATAGAATTCTGCAAACTTTTACGAATCTTGCAATATGGGGGTGACTGTATAAGATCTTCTCTGGGCAGGAATAAGTCACTGAAGTATTAGCTAGGACATATAATTTAAAAGATCCGGGGCTCAAGTCTACTTATTGGCCATCTTATGAGCACTATAAGGTTCTGAAGACTGGAAAGTTCCTTGTTTTCCATGAAGATTTGTGATATCACTATTTTAACTGGAGCCACATCCCTAAGTATGTATTCCAGGAAGTTCTTCAGTGTCCTTTCTATGGTGCTCATCATAAGAGTATGAGTACTTCATAACAAAGTTACAAGGCAAAGCTTTATTGAGTGAGAGCAGAAGGATTCTTGTTTAGAATCGCTATGATTCTCCATTATTTCCTTTTATATTGTCAAATTGTAAGCTTATGGTGGGTACCAGACTGGTTCGTAGATCTTGGGTAAAATTTTCAAAGGTGCCTTAGCCCATTTTCAAAAGTTGCTTAGGCACTTAGGAACCCACTGTTTTTCAGTAAGATTGATTGTGCTATTAAAGGGATTTAGGTGCCTAAAGGCACCTCAAAAAATTTTAAAAAGTGCTCAACTCCCATGGATTTCAAGTCACTTTTGAAAATTTTACCTATGGTCTGGGAGGAATCTTTACCAGTCCTTGGACAATTATATATAAGATGACTAAAAACAACAGCCTCTAGAACCAGTGGTAGTCAGTGATTTTCCATTTAGGTTTCTCTCTCTCTCTAAAAAGAATGAGGAGTTCTTATGGCACCTTAGAGACTACCAAATTTATTTGGGCATACGCTTTTGTGGGCTAGAACCCACTTCATCAGATGCACATAGTGGAACATACAGTAGGAATATTATATTATATATATATACACACACACACACACAAAGAAAGAGAGAGAGACAGAGAGAGAGAGAACATGAAAATACCATGCCATACCAACTTTCAATGGCTAGTCAATTAAGGTGAGCTATTATCAGCAGGGGAAAAGAAAAACTTTTGTAGTGATAATCAAAATGGCCCATTTCCAAAAGTTGACAAGAAGGTGTGAGTAATTGCAAGGGGGTACTTAACATGGGGAAATAGATTGCAGTTTGTGTAATGACCCAGCCACTCCCAGTCTTTATTCAAGTCTAATTTAATGGTATCCAGTTTGCAAATTAATTTCAGTTCAGCAGTTTCTTGTCGGAGTCTGTTTTTGAAGTTTTTTTGTTGAAGAATTGCCACTTTAAAGTCTGTTACTGAGGGACCAGTGGCTGATGTGATTAGTCCTATGATGGTGTCACTTGAATATATATGTGGACAGAGTTAACACTGAGCTTTGTTTCAAGGATAGGTTCCTGAGTTAGTGCTTTTGTTGTGTCGTGTGTGGTTGCTGGTGAATATTATATACACCATCAGAGGCTCATTCATCTGCACATCTACCAAGGTGATATATGCCCTCGTGCTAGCAATGCCATTCTGGAGGAAGGTTTTTTTTAAATGTCTCTCCTTTTAAACATAGGGGAATTCTCTCTCCTAAAATAAGTTTTTGAAGGGCACACTCAGAAAGGCCCTCAACTCTGCAACTTCTGCTACCCTCACCACCCACCCACCCACCGGTCTGAGAGCGCCTCATTCTATTAATTTTTAGGGCATGATGCAAAGCCCATCAGTTTGCCAGAGGCTTAGGGTATGGTTACGCCTACAGGATTATAGCGCTATTGGTTATAGCGGTCCCCTTATACAGCAATATGTATAGCGCTATTGTATGTCCACACTGAGATGCACCAGCGGTATAGCAAGGCCACATTTGTGGCACTTCAGGCAGCATTAAAAGCAGCACATTAGGGCAGGTATCCCAGCGTTCAGTTGGGTGCAACATGCTTTTTAAACGAAGGGGGTGAGAGAGGACGTGCTCTGTGTATGTGGAGGGAGAGAGCCAGTGGTTTTTCCGTCTTTTTGAGAGCCTGTCAGTGAGCCTGTCAGGGTGTGTCCGTTCACAGAGGGCTTTGTTTTCACACAGGCTCCCTCCTTAAACATTTGCATTGCTTATCTGCTGAGTTAAGAGAGAAACTCTAAAGAGGTACTTCCGCATTCCTCCAGCCGAGTTCAAAACAAAGAGAAGAGATGTCAATTGCCTTAAATGGCTCTAGGCATCTCAAGAGATCACTTGTAGTGCAGTGGGTGTCCACATTCTCGCTGTAGCGCTACAGCAGCTGCGCTACAGCCCTTATTCCCCATGCGGAGGTGGATTACCAGAAGCGCTATAACTCCGCGGTTATAGCGCTCTATGTGACTTGCCAGTGTGGACGGGGAGGAGGTTATAGCACTCCTGGGGGCTTTATAGCGCTATAAAGTGCCAGTGGAACCATGGCCTCAGATTAGAGAAAGCTGAATGTCTGTTGGATTGGGGATTTTAACAACATTTGTTAATTAGGTTGCTTTCAAGTTCTTTAATTGACATTGGTTTCTAATCTGCTTTATTTTTGTGCATGTGCTCAGATATTTGATAAGCATACCTTATGAAATGACAAAAACTCAAACAGATTTTATATGCTAGAAGGTCTGTAATATATTGACAACAAATCTTTTATGTGGATTTCTTTTAGATAAGAGATTATTTTCAGACATTACATTTTTCTAATTCTTTCTTTTTTGTTCCTGGATTTTTTTTTAAAAAAAATTGATTCTGTCCCTTGTTTGTTTAAGTAGTAAACCAATATATATTGGTTGAGGTGCAGCAAATGGAAATGCACAAGGGCCAGAATTGTTCCTTGAAGCTGTAGCTGGTTTATTTTCTAACAAACGGCAGTGTTTACCATACTCCCTAGCTTATGGGTGGCCATAGATAGATACCTCAGCATATGACATTGTGATAAATTTTTTCCTTAATAGTACTAGCAATAGACACACCTGCTCCATTATTCACAAAGTCAATGAGGAGAATACCTCAGTACAATTTTCACCAGTGTCATAGCTGAAGATCAGCACCACTTCTATCTTTTTAGGCATGGTTTCCTTCAGAAATACATACTCTTCATTTGGGAAAATAATATATTTCATTTAGGATGCCAATATTGCATCCTCTGAGAGCCATGACATGTTATTTATCTATTTTTGATGTCCCTTTTGAAATAAATAGAATTTTCAGCACCTGGTCTTAAACAATCTAAACTTATTAGGTTGTACCCATCCACCATTTATTACAATTAGTCATTTGAGCCTAGGAAAAAGTGGGTTGATTTTCCTGTGTAGTGCAGCCACTTTGCCCAACAGTATGGTATAAACTAGCCCTAAATCAGCATTACTAGCCCAGGGAAAATCACCTTAATGAAAAGGGGATCTTATATCCCTCTGCCACACTGATTTCTGGTTGCATTTCAAGCCCCCTGGAGTGGTTTGTAGCCCATGTATGGCTATGTCTACACTGCACTTTTGTCAGTCGAGGGTGAAAAAAACCACACCCGTGACCGACAAAAACATTTTAATCTAAAAGCACCGGTGTGAACAGCACTTTGTTGGCAGGAGACACTCTCCTGCCAACAAAGCTACCACTTCCTCATTGGGAGTGGTTTTATTCTGTTTACAGAAGAGCTCTCTCCTCCTGACAAAGGGCTTGTCTTCACTACCGCGGAGAAAGATCGATTTTATGGCGATCGATTTATTGCGTCTTGTAAGGATGTGATAAATCGATCGCCAGCGCTGCCCCCGTCGACTCTGGAACTCCAGCTCCCCCGGAGGAATAAGCCGGAGTCAACGGGGCAGCGCGCGCTGCCGACTGCCCTCGCTGTGAGGACGGGAGGTAAGTCGGCTGCAGATATGCAAACTTCAGCTACGTGATTCACGTAGCTGAAGTTGCGTATCTGCAGCCGATCTCCCGCCCTAGTGAAGACCAGCCCAAAGAGCAGCTACACTGCAAACTGTGCAGTGTAGACATAGCCTAAGTTACAGAAGTCCTTAGATTGTTGTAACCCAGTACAGAGTGACTGGCCCAGACCAGGTTCCTCAGCAAGATTAGGGCACTGCAACACACCTCAAAATGCTTTATTAGGATCACCAGTTGAGATACTTATGAACAGGACAAAAACTTTAACACACACATTGAGCCAAACCTTGAAGTAGTTACAAAAGAAGCACACACAAGACTGAAGCAACTCCTACTACAAAAATGCCAGTTACTTCCATTGCAAATGAAAGAGTATATTAGATGTTGAAGGGAAAGTGGCTGGCAACCTGCCATGATAAGAACCAGGCTATCTACACCAACATTGTACGCCACAACTCATGAGGACAGTTCTACAGAAGGAACTAAAGACATGTAAATAAAATCAGGGATGACACTGGATCTGTTTCTGAAGCTCATCCAGAATGCTTTTCACAAATAGAAATAATACATGCCCACCAGGAGAAGTAAACACAGGCTCCAGATGGTGGATAACTCTCAGCACTGAACAGGCCACCACAGAAGGAACTATTCTGAAAACAGAAAAGTGGCTCTGTAATTTATAAAGCCATCGAGGTTCCAAGACAGTACTCTTTGCCTGATGTCCAATGAGAGGTCTTTCATCCATCAGGAGATTCAGGTTGTCTCTTCTGACCTTTATCCCTCGCATCTCAATTTATGTTTTTTATTGATCAGTTGCATTCATTTCTAATTATTTTAGGTTGGTATTCTATTTAACTTCCTTTTGAAAAGAAATAAAAAGAAAGACAATATTAATCACTGAAGTCAGTGGATCCTGATCCCTGTTTAAGCAACAGTGGTATTAACTTTTATAACCCTGACCATGGTTGGTGACTGCACAAGGAAATCAAAAAATTTAATCTCTCATCAGCATTCCTGTTTGTCAAATTTTTAAACACAGACTGCACAATGTTTTTGCTGAGTTTGTTTCCTATCTATGACCTTGGAATGAGCAACAGTCAAACTGACATTCCAAGTGGCCTATTCCCTTGGCCCTATCGTAACAAGAATATCATCCAGATATTCTGTGGCAATATCTCATTAATATCAAGATTTTTTAGATTACAGTAATAAAAAGCCTTTATGAAGATCTAGACATGATGCCAAGCTAAATGGAAAGGAAGGTTACTTACTTTGTACAGCAACTGGAGTTCTTTGAGATGTGTGGTCCCTATTTGTATTCCACTTGGGGTGCACATACTCCATGCGCTTGAAATCAGAGGATTTTTCACTAGATATGGCCATTGGTCTGCATCTGAGACCTTTTTCTGCTAGTGCTTTGAACTGACAGCGTAAGAGGAGGTGCAGACATATCACCTCTTCAATTCCCTATATACCTGAAATAGCCCTAGGATAAGACTCCATAGCAGAGGGACAGAAGGGCAGGTAGTGAAATATAGGATAGGGATCACACAGCTCAAAAATTTCCGGTTCCTATAACAAAGCAAGTAATCTTCATTTCTTTTTCAGGAGATGGTCCCTATATACACAGGAAGAGGAGGGAGTGAAGAACCTTGCTTCACCACAGATTGTAAGACTGCTCTGACAGGAGATGCAACTGCTGTAGAAGCCTGTACCAAGGCACAATGTCTCACAAAGATAAGAACAGAGCCCGCATTGCTGCTCTGCAGATCTCTAGGAGAGGGATGTTTCATAGTGAGGTCACTGATGTAGCCTGGACTCTACTCAAGTGCACCCTTACACCTTGACAGAGAGAAGTAACAGACAGCACACAACAAAGCAAGTTACAGGCTGAAATCCATTTGGACAGTCTCTGTGAGGAGATATGAGAGGGGAAGCTACCTATGTTAGGCAAGCAAACAATGAGTCTGGAAATTTTCAGAATGACTGCATCCTCTATGGGTAGGCTAAAGCTCTACAGACATCCAGAGCATGGAACTGTCTGACCTCTCTGGTGGCAAGGTGCTTCAGATAGAAGACAGGTAAGTGGATGACCAATTTCATGTTGAATTCCAAGATTTCCTTAAGGAAACCTCAAGGAAACATTATCCTTATGGATTACTGTATAGGAAGTGATAGCCATAAGGACCACCCAGCTCACCTACTCTTCTGGCTGTGGTGATTGCAACCAGAGATGCAACCTTCTTAGAGAGATGTGTGAATGAACATGAAACTAAAGATTTAAATGGGGGTATTGATCAGTGCTGAGAGGACAAGATTGAGATCACATATCAGGGTAGGTTTCAGCACATATTGGATCAGTCCCTTCAGAAACCTTACTGGAGCAGGATGAGCAAAGTTTGAATGGCTCTCCATCGGTGGGTGAAATGTGCTAATGGCTATCAGGTGTACTCAGAAGGAGCTGATGGATAGCTCTGACATTTTTAGAGAGAGGTGATGGTATGGAATAGTAGGGATCTCTGAACCTTCCGAGGTTATCTGACAATGCAGGTTACAGATAGAAAAGCTTTTCCATTTTGCTGAGTAGTATATTTTCATACAATCTTTCCCAGTATTATTAAAAATGGATTGCACCACCTCTGAGCATGACTTTTCTAGGTCCATCATCTATCCAAATATCATGCTGTTTGATGCTGGGATGCTGGGTTGGGATGTTTGCTTTTGTCCTGAGTCAGGAGGTCTGAGAAGAGCCAAATATGCATCTGTGGTCACAAGGATATCTGAAAAATACTCAGGAACTAGAACTGCATGGACCATTGAAGAGCAATCAGGATGACCAGAGCTGTCTTGTCTGATCTTCCTCAGGCAACAAGGTAAAAGAGCGATGAGCAGAAATCTGTCATGTTGTCTGACTTAACCTGAAAGTGCAAGGTCTGAATAAAATGTTTGGAATGGTTTTCCAGGCTTCATGTACTGCACACAAGTCCAGAAGGCTTATGTGCAACTGGAATTCCTGGTGAGTCCAGTTTTATGTATTTGTCAAAGTGGGTTCGCCACACTAGCATGGCGGCATCTATAATCAATCATTCTTTCTCTGGATGGAGAAGGGATGATGGAAACTCCCATGCACACAGTTGCCCTTTTTCCACACCAGGAGAGTGAGGTCAGATCTCTGCGGGAGAACAAGATCAGTTTGCCCATACTGTGCTTCCTTTGCAGATAGGCGGTCTGTGACAAAGACTGTAAACAACAAAAAATGAAGTATTGTAAAGGGAGTCACATAAGTACGTGAGGTTGTATGTTCTAGAAGGATGAGACAAGTTCAAACTGTTGCCTGCAGACTCAACCAAAACTGAACAATGAGGTCTTTCATAGCATGGAATCTGTCCTGAGGTAGGTCTGCTTTGGCTTTGATTGAATTTATGGTTATTCCCAGAAAGTCTATAGTCTGTATGTTTACGTGGAGCCCTACAGAGTGAAGACCGGTGAAGACCGGATTGTCATCCATACTTTGTGATATGATTTCCCTGTGAGCAGCCAGTCATTGAGGTAGGGCACATTGACAAACCCTGACAATGCAGATGACCTGCCACTACTAACACCACCTTTCTGAATACTACTAGTGCTGCCAAGAGGCCTAAGGGGAGCACTCTGTATTGGCATTGGTTTAGGCCTCTGGTGAAGCAATGGAATCTCCTATATGCAGCGTATATGTCTTTGTGAAAACAAGCATCCTTTAAATCTACAGCTCTGACTCAATTGCCTTTGTTTAGTGAAGGGATTATAGAGGCCAGAATAATCATTCTGAACCCCAGACAGCTGTCTCAGAGCTACGATGATCCTCCGGCCTCCCTTATTCTGGAGATGAGGAAATACCTTGAGTAAAATCCTGTTCCCTACATTGAAGATGTACCAGTACTATGGCTCCCAGATGGAGCCAGGAGTCTGTTTCTGGTCTGAGAGTCCTCTTATGTGAGGGGTCCTCACAGAGGAACAGGAAAAGGGGCTTAGGGATAATGAGGCAGTCCCCATAGAGAAGTTGGTCACTGGTCCAAAGTTAGACAATCCACTCTATGAGAGAGGAAAGGTGCCCATTAAGTCTTGGAATCTCTGTTGGGGCTGACTACCCATGTTGATAGTGATGGTGAAGCTCTCCTGCTGATTCTGGATTCATCAGAGGAGGAAGAAGATTCTATATCAATGGACAGCACTGTCAATACTGGAAGCCTTCTTATCCCAGGTCAATGGTACCAGTGAGTGCCAAATTGCTGGTGTAGGGGTCTTCCTAGTTGGGACTGGACCCAACAGTATTGGTGATTCTGGGTCCATATAAATCAGTGATTCTCAACTTATTTACCATTGTGGGATGCATATGCACTTATCTACATATGTTATATGAGCCACAGCCATACTATATACTACCTGAACGGCCCTGAGGATGTCACATAGGCTGCAGCTGTGTGCTGATTGGGCCTCAAGCATCCCTCCGCTTGAGAACCACTAGTATAAATAGTAAGATCCTCTGGAGCAGTGTACCTAGCCCCTCATGTTGGAGAGAAAGCTGTGCTTCTGTCTTCTGGCAGTAATGGCATCAGATAGACAGTAGTTTTTGGTAACAACAACTCCGCCTCTCTCAGTGTCAGTAGCATCGATGTAAGAGGTGCCTTCTCCCTTCTTTCCTTTGCCAATGCTAAGGATGATCCCTCCCCATGACTATGGATAGTTTGGAGGCACTTTTGACTCCCAGCGCCAAGGTGGAGAGGCAGCGTGCCTCTTGTGAGCTCCTGACAATCTGGTCTGGGGGAACAGAGTTTCAACTGACTTTAAGGATATCAGAGAGGAGGTCCTCTTTTTTGTATGAGGACTTGGAGGGAAATTTCTCGTATTTCATTACACATTGGTCAAGATTGGTCAAGAAATGTTCACTGACCAAGTCTAGGGTGACCAGAGAGCAAGTGTGAAAAAATCGGGACAGGTGGTGTAGGATAATAGGCTTTTATATAATAGAAAGCCTCAACTATTGGGACTATCCCTGTAAAATCTAGTCACCCTAACCAAGACTAAGCTGACAATGTTACCTTTCTTATGGAGAAGTTAGAGAATTTCAGCCCTCCAAGGTCTCCAAGACACTACTTGAACTATGCTGAACATCTCCTGGCAGAAAACCAAGGTTCATAACTTTGGAGATGGGCCACCAGAATCCCAAGTATAGGTGGGGTCAAGAATTATGGAGCATGTTGAAAAATTCCTCTACCTAGGTTGGAAGCAAAGTTCCAACAACTGCAGCAAACTGGATGTTTTTTCCATGACTAGGTCCTGTCGCCTCCTGTATGAAGTCTGTGTTTCACTTACTGATGCAAAAAGTCTTTGTGTTGAGACAAGATTCAGAATCTATCAAACCTATCTACTACCTGTATTGCTAAATGGGTCAGAAACCCAGATCTTTTCCCAGGCAGACTTGGAGTGACCGAAGGCATTCCATATGCACTGTCAGCACCAAATCCTGAACATGAAGTGGTTTGAATTTGTGTGAAATGTCAATCTCACAGAGATCTGATCATCCTCCAAGCACCCCTTATATTCAAAAGAAGCATTGCATGCTCTTTGGCCAAGTCACCAGGATGGACAAAAATATTCCAGCATGCCACCCCTCGAATGCTCCATTACTGTGCAAAGGGATGTTGCATCACCTTCTTCTCTTAGAAGCTAAGCAGAAAGCAATCTTGGGTGATCTTGTGGCAATGAAACTTTAGTATTACAGGTGCTTTTAAGGATCTTTTTCAGGCATATAAAATATAATCAAAGGCTTCTTTGATGTGCTCTTGCTCTCTAATGATGGATGCACACAGACTACTGTACATGTTGATCTACTTTTTTAAATTAGGAAGTGCTAAGATAAAAGGTAAAGTGTTTTTAAAAGTGGAGCTATTTAGCTTTTTTCGTCAACTATGAAATTAAATTCCCCTTAGACAAGTGATCATCCTCATTCACTTTTTTCCTATTTCAGATCTTGTTTTCATTTACATTGGAATGAGCTGGCTCCCAAACAAAATACCAATAGGTCACAAAAGGACCTGCTAAGGCACAGAACCTTAAGGACATCTCTATATTGCAGCCAGGGGGATTGTTCAAACTACTTTAGTCTCCTGTTGTGCAGAAGACAGCGATCAAGGATATTCCCAGTTCCTGACTGAACTACTGAGGTACAACTGATTAGGAGAGTTTGCTATCAATTCTGTTCAGTTGGAGAGGCTTTCTGACCTGCCGAAAGAGCTGTATAATCCAACCACATAGAAGCAGGCATTGCCTATTTCAAGAATGTGTGTCTCTTTGATGGGATTAAATGGACTGACCAAAGCTTTTTCGTTCGCAGGATCAGCACTTTTGTTCTATTTTGGGGAAGAAACAGAGACACTGAAGATCGCCTTTTACAAGCTATATAACGTAGCCTGCGCATACGCTGTATCACGTATTAACGACAATTATATGCTATGACATGTTTACCTAAATATTTTCTGTTTCATCCATGGTTATACTATATTTATGATCAAAACATCATTCTGAAAATGGACTTAATAAAAAGGTTTAAAAAATGCCCAATTGGTTAAAAGTGAACAAATGTGGCCGTGTATCTTAACACCTGGAAAAACTCAGAGCATGCCCAGCTGGCTGCTAGCTGGTCACACATTCCTAAGTTTACAATTACTACCAGTGTTCTCAAACCAGGCTCATTGACAAACAGTTGCAGATGGCTAAAATGCTTATGTTTGGAAATAGCTTTACTCAGCAAAATCTTAGAAAAATAGTGCATCAATAGAAGCATTTGTATATGGACATATGAGTACAGTTTTCCAGTGTTGTCACATATGACCTGCATGCTGGTTGCAGCATATAAAATGAAAACATAATTTGTGTCATATTACGTACAAGACAAAGGGAGCTAAGAAAAAATACAGGTTAAATCCACCTAAGTGGAAATACAGAATTGGGAAATACTTGTAATAAGGAATGGAAGAGAGCATGAGCAAGAACACCTTCCTAACTTTTAGTAATAGTACCATATAGCACACTTCTTAGAATGCTTGCAGCATCTGTTTGTAACCTCACAGTTTTCTTTTAAATTGCACTAGTCCAACTTAATATTTCTTAAAGGCAGTGTCCTTGAAGGCAGTGTGAGATGGTTCTCTTCATACACTACTTGGTCTTCAATGATTGATAGAGGTTGGTGCTAGAATAATTTTTTTCCTGCATTAGCGGATACAGTACATTGGTTTTAATGCTTAGAGCAGGGAAATATCAGTCAGGACCTCCTAAATTCTGTTCCCAACTCAGCCACTAACTTGCTATGTGAATGTTTACTTCTCTGTGCCTCAAATCTTGTCTACATGGGGAAGTTAGTGTGAAATAACTAGGATGTGAATTTAAAGCACTATGGCTATTCTCCACTAACTGCTCTTGTGGACACACACACATTCCATACTAAATGCCTTTCTGCAGTTTAGATTAGTCCATTTTGGATTCAGCAACAGCTATTCCGCATTAGCTATTCTAGGCTCCCCCCACCTTGTAGACAAGCCTCAGTTTAACCACTTGTCAAATGAGTGTAATATTACTTACCTAGGTCATATAGGTTTGTGAAGCTTAATTTATGTTTTAAAAACTACGTTGAGACTCATGGGTGGAAAATTCTAGATACCATAACAGAAAAGTATTATCATTGCATATTCTATGTAACTAATTTAAGAGTAGTGTAACATTGTGTTTTCTTCCCTGTTTGGTAAATAATTTGAAAAGCTGAAAAAAAAGTCAATTTTTTGGGAGAAAAACAAAACCAACCAACCTATGTTGGGCCTAATTTAGTAATTGGAAAGTTCACACAATGGGAAATTATTCTGTTCTCACTATTTATAGAAATTATAATATGCAAAACAGATGTTTCAAAAATTGCATTTGAGATTTCTCATCCATCTGCAGGTGGGAGACATCTTACTAAAAAAGTGACACTATTTGTGACACTGGCATTGTGGGAACAGTTATGAAAAGTGTTATATTACTTTTTATCAAGTTTAAATACTGTGACAAAAATTAGACTATTGAGGTTTAAACATAAAAGCAAGAAGAATTTAACTTTGAATTATCACACTTCTGACTTAAGTGTAAAGCATGCTAGAAACTGATTTGACAAATTATTACATATCAGTTTTCAGCAAGATGGCTATAACTAGCAATTACAACAGAAATATCTACTGAAAAAAAACAGATCTCTAAACATCTAGATCACTTAATGTTCTGATAAGGAAACAATCTGACTATTCTTTCTTCCATAATAGAACATGAAATACTTACTCTAAGTTTGGTCATAAGTTAATTGTACCATTTCCTAAGTAAGGAAATGACAGGAGAGCAAATAAAGCATCAAACAGTATTCTGCTGTCTTCTGCAGAGAGTCACACCAGAATGATTAGAACAGATCAACAGGTGATCATCTTCATACATGTGATCATCAAGACCAAAGGTCACCATGGTTTTAATTTACCATATGCTATAAAATTCATATCTTAAACTGACTCAATATACATTTTTCAGATATTATGCATGCTTTGGAGTCAGCCAATCACAAATCAGATTAGACATCACTCACTGTAAACTCTATTAATATTCTGACCCAAGACAGTATGTAGTACAAAGGACCTCCCTAGAACTTTAAGCCTTCTGTTTCCTTGGGCCTGATCTTGCACTTCTTCACACAGGCAAGCTCTCAGTGGAGATTATAAGATTTTTGCCAGGGTAAGGAGGGCAAGATCAATCCCATTATTCATGACTGTACTGATAATTCACTCTGTACTCCTTATTGCTAATATTTTGTGCCAGCAATTTATAAACTCCCAATATTTTAACTTCAATTAGAAGACATTGGTTTCATTATGGTAAAGGAATTGATTAATTCTATGCTTGATGCTTTAGTTTGATTCACCCCCTTTCAAGAAGCTTCAAATATATTTCATGAATATTACATGACAAATTTAAACTTTTAGTTCCCTGTTTTTCAAGTATGACTTTATTCAGCCTGCAACTCCATAGGCCAATGCTGATTCTAAATAAGTCTGATGAACTTTAAATGACTTCTATGTATATAAATAGAACATAACAAGCTATTAAATCTTCCTTACAACAAACTATGCTATGCCAAAAGAGTTGCGCAGGATTTTTGAACAGCAATTGAAAGATCTGTGTGGATAACCAAGCAGCAGCCAGATAAAATAATTACGGTTGCAATATATTTTTTCCAAATTAATCTTTCCTTAACTACTACATTTAATTTTATTCCTCTTTTTTCCTTCTACATTCTACTCAGATAAAAAGAGCAAAAGAATAAAACTTATTAGCACCCTCAAACTTTCACTAGAGCATATTATGTCACTAATTTGGGATTTCAATACAGGAGTGCCTTACTATAAGCAGATATGCATGTAGAAATCTAAAAGGAAATTATAAGGCTTAGTATATAAAGAACAAAATAACTAAAACGTATACAACCTTTAAAGAACTAAGGTGTTGTAAAAAGAAACTAAATATTTTTAATATCTAGAGAAAGGGTCATAATTAGGAAAAAAAATACTGCATCTGCGATTTACAATAGTTATCACGTGTCTAATGGTTAAAGCAGTACTGGGTAACTAGAGGCCAGTCCCCTCACCCTGCCACTCTACATTCGACTGGATGTGTCACCCTAGGAAAGTCTCTTATTTACTCTGTTTTTCAATTTTTGTATCCAAAAAATAGGAATAATGATCTAATCTTGATAGTATATAATCTTTGTGCAACATACAAATGATCTTGGTACTGTAAAAGTACTTTTAGATCCTTGGATGAAAAATCGTTAAATAAGTGCAAAGTATTATTTACCATTTTTATTGTTAGGCATTATCTTCAGTTTCCCTTGATGTGTGATACAGGATTTACTTATCAGAAATGAGCTGAAACTGGAATTTGAAATCCAAATCTCTTTGAATGTCAAGAAAGGTCAGAATCTAAGCTTTGGATTCAAAAACCCACCCTTGCAGCTTTCAATTTGGATTGGAGGTGTCCTATTTTCTGGTTCCAGTTCAGCTGCAGTAGAAAGTTCACAAAAAAAAGACATTGAGATATTTCAGCTCAAGATGACAAAAATCTCACAAAATTTCAGCTTGTCTACTGCACTGTCTGTCATTTTGAACTGAAAACTTCTAAAAGGGAATACTTGCCATCATTTAGCACTTAATCTGAATTCAGCTGAAGCCTCATGCAATTCTGGATCTGATAATAATCTTTTAGATTAGCTCCAATTATTGTTCTTAATAAAACATTTAGTTCAGATATCACTGTGTCACATTTTGACTATTATTTGTAGGCAGAGGCAAATGTGATTCATGTAGTTTTGTCTTACTGAGCAGCATGCTATAAATGAATCTTGAAGGTGTACAGTGTTCAATAGGGCTGTAATTATCCAAATAATGAATTAAACAAGCAAGATATTTGTGAATGATTGTAAGATAGATATAAGAAAAATGGCTACAGATGTATCATAGTAGAAAAGGTTTACAGCCTAAAACCTGAACTGTAGACATTATTGGAGCATTTTAAGAGTAAAGATACCTTATCAGTGATATCTCCATCAAGTTCTAAGTATCTTCAGAAATTGTCTATCCAAACACAGCATTATTGACTGCTGCACTGTTTTACTGTTGGAGGCAAATTATGAGATTATTATATAAAGCATTTTGATGTGAATGTTGTCTTCAGTAGAAAGAATTAAATAAAGTTATAAGGCTAGATTGCCTCTTCAGCCTACTGAGGTACAAAGTGTCTGCTCAGCAGAAACTCCTGAACGCATTGGAGCTGAGGAAAGGAAAATGTGTCCAGGAGGGCTTGGAGCGTACATAGTAGCAGGACTTGCTACACACATTAGCAGGGTACAGCATGCATTCCCCTACAACAGCCAAGCTCTTCTAGTTAGGAAAGAGTTGCCAGCAACCTTCAAAATAAGCAATCATTTGTCCTTTACTCAATAAACTATTGGTAATCTTGCCAATTATTGTCTTGAGCTTTTCTTTTGGGGAGAGGAGGTTGTTACCAAACAATTTGGGCATCATCTGAAATTTTAAGACATCTGACCACTTTCAATCTGGTTTTCAGCTTGAATATGGTAAGAAGTATATTGGTCTCATTGGGTCATTCTCTTCTACTTGAGATGGACAATGACCAGGCATAGGTGCTGGAACTAGGAGTGCTCTGGCAGTCCCCTGTCTTGAAGTGGATTCCATCATATACAGGGTTTACAGTTTGGTTCAGTGGCTTGCAGGTCCCTCACTAGACAAATTGTTCAAGAACCCCTGTGATCAGGTGTTCATGAAGTTTTTTTTAAATCTAGCAGAAGCTTTTGATAAATTGACAATGAAGTTTTCTTCCCTTGCTTGTGGACCAAGTCCTATTCTGAATTTAACATCTCAATCTTATCATCATTTAATAAAATGCAATAAATGATTATTTCTAAATGTAGAATTTACATTATGTTGTGAAATGATGTCATATAAACCTATATCTTTAATGATCAATCCTGACAATATTAGAGAGGGGATCATGAGGACATGTTCTTTTGAAACTGTCTTCTATTAATCTTTCCTCGGCAATACCCAGATTATTTTCAGATAATCCAATATACAGAGTATGGGCGTGTCGCGTCTTGCGCGAGGGTTCCATTCTGTGGTTACCGCATAAAGCAGAAACCGCATACAGCCAAAACCCATTCACTTCAATGGGAGGCAAAACTGCACCCCCTGCAGGAAGTTTAAATTTTTTTTTCTCCTTTCTTTTTTTGTTTTTGTGAACCGCGTAAAGTGGAAATCGCGTAAGTTGAATCAGTATAAGACGCGACATGCCTGTATTCAGGTTTTAAAAACATAGCAAATATCCCCTTCTCTCTCTCTCTCTCTCTCTGAGAGAGTAATGTCACAAACAAGTAATTTTATGTTACTTGGCATCACAGAATCCCCTCATAATGGGTTTTCTAGGCCATTAAAATCCATAAAAATTCTCGTATGTCCAGTTTTTTTTAACCTTTATGGTCTTCATTAACGCTATGATTATTTGACAAACAGAAGACTAAAACCATATATATTTAATAAAATGCACTGTACTCAGAATAATGCATGCACTTTATAAAAAATCCTTTAATACATATTTTTAATTTAAATGGTGAAGCATGAAAGATTTAGGATCTGAAGAACGTTTTAAAAATGCAGTGATTCAATTAATGCTGAGTTTCTGCATGCATGAATGAACAATTTGACCTGGGTTTGAACACTATTTTAATAATGCAGCTGCCATATTCATTGGTCTCTGCATTTCCTGGAAGTTAATCTGCTAAACAATTTACAGTATTAATCTGCTATGTTTCCGTTCTCTGAGTGCTGATTTGGTAATGCTCCACAGTTGCATGACATTTCATTAAATTTCTACTCTTTTTTTTAAAAAAAAGTTGAACACACTTATAAATCCTCCAAAGTTAAGTGAATAAAAGTGTCTTTATACATAACATGTTTTCAGTCGAAAGCAGACTAATGTTTCAGTTGCAGTTGATTATAATGAAGCTCCAGTCCCACTTGATTTGTACTATAATCTTTAAAACATTATACAGTACAGCCCACGCAGTTTTAAAAGGCAGGCATCACAATTTGATGATATTTCTTTTCCAAAAAACTGACCTGATCACAGCACAGTCAAGATAAAGGAACTGTATATTTCAGCACATCATTAATAGAATCTTTATAATGAACCACATACAAAAATTAGATGAACTATTACACTGAGATTAGATAAATTAACATTGCGCAGAATGACCTATTAGATATAAGTAATCTCACACACACACACACACACACTTATTTTATTGACATAATGGCCCATTCTACAGTTAGTATTATTTCCATTTAATCAAAGATAATCATGACTTGAATTTTTGGCCTGATTCAACTTGTTCTGGAGAAGTTTGATGGAGGACGCCCATTGACTTTTAAAGGAGTTTGCAAATAGATTTGCAGGCTTAGACCCTAAAGGTGTAATTATTTTTTCTCAGGAGTTTAGATTTGTTTCACAAAAGAGTAAATTTGAAAGTATATAGATATAAAACTTAACTGAGGATCTGATTCCTCAAACACTTACACACATGAGCAATTTGGTAATTTCACTCATATAAGTAATCCAAGCCAATGGAGTCATGAACAAAGTTATTCATATGTGTAGGTAATACAGAACTGGGACCTCACAATCTAACACACTAAAATAACTTTGGATAAACATTTTAGAACTTCAAATATATTCATATTCAGAAAAGAGAAAATAACTAAGAAATTCTATAATTGTAAATGAGAGCAGCAATATAGAGAACATTTCCATCATATATTGTGAGAATGTTCAGTAGTGGAAGATAGGATTAACATATTACTTTAAAACATTCCATTACTTTCTGCATCTGTTTACTGATAATAAAAGAAACAGCTGTTCTAAACATAACATAGTAACAGGTGTAAACTGTTCATTTGAGATTTTAAACAGGAATTATATTCCATTTCCCCTTTAGGTATTTTGAAATTATATTCTAAATACTACTCCCATTATTTTAAACCATTAACTTATATTTGCTTAACTTCTGGTCATTGATTAAAAAATACACATATGGAATTAGCTTACTTCTACTTTTGCGCAAAAGAGTCTGTTCTTATACAGTACACATCCTGAACTAATTATTCCAGATGTTTTCCATAAAATCTTTGGTCACACAATTAAGCAGCTTTGCTCTAACAACTGTTCTATATCAAATTTACCGCAGAAAAGCATCATAATTATGAAGTAACACTGTATCAAATTCACAGCACTAATATTTCACCATGTTTAGTTAAGCTATGAATGATAATGGAGCTTGAAATTGTGTATTTACCTTCAGTAAGTCCTCCAAATCATCTGTGACCATGCTGTGCTTAATTCCAAGCCATTAACAAAGGATTTAATATTTCCATATTTAAACGCCCAATAATTTTAGATAGATACACATAGCACTTAAACATAACAAAAAGCCATGTCTGAAAGCTTTCCTTCTACAAAACAGTGTATGCACTGCAACTTTCCTACAACCCAGTCAGCAACCCCATTTTATCAATGCCTGAATATAACTTAAACCAGACTGAAATCCTTTGTATATTAAATATTGCTATATGCTTGGACATTTATTTCAGAATTGTATATTTATAAATAGCTGCACTTATAAAAAATGCATCAACTATCAAGGATCAGATCTGCAACCCTGCCTCATATCAGTGAGCACTTACACAAGTAGTAGCAACATGTGTACTTAGAAGCCAAGGGTGAAACGAGACGACTCTTGTAAGTGATCACACTAAGGTGAGGCTGCTTATGTAAATTGTAGCCAATATGAAAAAAAAAAAAAAGTACAATCAAGTGCTAAATAGTTAAACCCCTTAAAATACAACTAAAAACCTAGTTCTACAAATACTTATCACGTAGCGCTTTTGCTACCAGTGATTTGGCATTGCTCATTGAAATAAGCAATACACCTGTTTATGTTTACTGAACAGTACTACTCTGGAAATGTTTCTCCTTTTGCTCTCTGCATTTAAAAAAGGAACAGCCCCAAAGTAGTCTGAAGTATTACATTCCTCAAATTAACTTTTAGAAGTTTCCTTTCACAAACATGCTAATTATATAAATCAGTAAACATTACCTTCATAGCTTCACATTTACACACACACAGGGACAAGAATGACCTCTCTCTTCTTTCGCTCGATAAGATCCTTCTGTAGTTAGAAAGAAATGTTTTAATAATTTTGTATAAAAATACTTTCTAAACTTGAGCTAGGCAGATACTTGATCTGCACCTACTTCATAGGACTTGCCATACTCTACCAGATAGTGGTACATCTAGTCCAGCAATGGCTGGTACCAGACACTTCAAAATGTTCAAGCTTGCTTGAAAGCAAAAACTGTTATCTAAATGATCATGCTGTTGACCAGTCTGGCTGTATTTTGGGAGAAATCGCTGGACATATCATCAATGATACCCCATTCAAGTGACTGAAGATGAGAAAAGAAAGCTTAGTTAGGATAAAAGATAATTTGGCTCACCCAATGTCAAACTCAGATTATATGCTGTGCATTTATCCATTCTAATTGTAAATAAAACAAACAGCCAGCAGAGGGCAATGCAAATACTAACAGTCTAGTGTTAAATGTCCAGCACTCTACAGATGTGATAGAAATTACTCTGTGGAGGATGATGCATACCAGCTGAACAACTCTACAAAAGACAGTGCACTTGCAATACAAGATTCATTTCAATCATTATTTCATTGCACTGACAATGTTAAGAACTCTGAAAGAAGAGTTAGGCAACAAATATTACTCAAGTATAACACGATACTAGTATCGGAAAGTAAACTAGTATAAGGTGAAATGGTTTAAAACAATGGTTTTTGGCCAGGTTACATGGACCGCTAGGGTTCGCAGAGGTCTTCTAGCACTTTTACACCAAGCTACGTAAAAAACACTAGCAAAGTCAGGACAAACTAAAATTTCATACAGACAATTACTTATTTAGACTGCTTTATGTACTATACACCAAAATGTAAGTACCGTATTTATATTCCAATTAATTTATTTTATAATGATTTGGTAAAAATGAAAAAACAAGCAATTTTCCAGATCACGTGCTGTGACACTTTTGTATTTTTCTGTCTGATTTTGTAAGCAAATAGTTTTTAAGTGAGGTGAAACTTCAGGGTACACAAGACAAATCAGACTCATGAAAAGGGTACAGCAGTCTGGAGAGATTGAAGGTCACTGGTTTAAAATATTAGTAATAATTTTATAAATAAGCATCAATGCTGTTCAAAATTTAAAATGCCTTTACATTAATAGAATCTGTTCATAGAAGAATCTCTTAAAGGAAGTAGTGGAAGATGTGTGACTTGGGACAATTAGAAACAGATTGTAAGGGAACTGCAAGATGTAGTGTAAATAACTACACTGTACTGGTCAACATATGTACTAGAAGACCTAATGTTTTTTTCTCTCCATTTTTATGATTCATATGTTAATACCATACATTGGGGGTGGCCAACCTGAGCCTGAGAAGGAGCCAGAATTTACCAATTTACATTGCCAAAAAGCCACAACTGCCCCCGCCGCCCCAGCTCCCTCTCACCCACCAGCAGCCCCACTGATCAGTGCCTCCTGCTCCCTTCCTGCACCGCCTGATCAGTTATTTCACAGCACGCAGGAGGCCGGAGCGAGGGGGGGAGGAATGAAGACACTTCAGGCTCAGGGGAGGGGGTGGGAAGGGGTAGAGTGGGGGCTTGGCCTGTGGCAGAGCCAAGGGATGAGCAATGAGCACCCCCTGGCACAATGGAAGGTTGGCACCTGTAGCTCTAGCCCCAGTGTCGGTGCCTATACAAGGAGCTGCGTATTAACTTCTGAAGAGCCGCATGTGGCTCCAGCACCACAGATTGGCCACCTCTGCCATACAGAATGAACATTATTGGTCTCCTAGATCTCAAATAGCTACTAAGCTCCCCTGAGGGAAGTCCCCATTCTTCACTCATCTGAAAGCACCAGCTGGTAAAAGAGCCTACACAATACATTAATGAAAAGGTCTAAAATAATTGCCAGATCCTTGGCCAATATCTGCATGCCAGGTTCTTCTTCATCTTGGAGCCATGAGAATTACATTAATCTTGATTTATGTGACTTTTCCCACAACTTGGTGCAGGAATGGGACAAACTAAAGATATAGGTTTGATTAAAGCACCAGATAATAGGCAGAGCATCCATTATAACTCTTCCTTATGTATACCTATTGGAGAAAGGAGTCAAATTCCTATAGTCCCTTCTGAAGAGCAGGTCTCTTTATGGCCAGCTTCACTTGTGAATTAGAAAATGAAATAAGGTGTTCATGCAGAGTCCATTCTCCTGAGCTACCAATATCTCAGTCAGTCTTCTACATAGAAAACCTGCCTTCCAGTGCCCTACAGCAGGGGTCACCAAACTTTATAAGACGAGGGCCATATTAGATTTTTGAGGGGCCTTTGTGGGCCAAAGCAACTGTGAAAAAATTCAATGTATGTAAATATATGCAAAATCCCCCTCTTTGCTCCTCCGGCCACTGCTGCAACCCCCCATTTTGCTCCTCCGGACACTGCCACACCCCCCTCCCTTTCTCCTCTGGCCACTGCCGTGGGGGCACTCACTCCTCCGCAAAGGGGCCGCCAGCAGCAGCTTGCTGGAAGCGGGGCACTTCTCCACATGCCTGCTCAGCTAGAGGGCTGGACAAATCGAAGCCGCAGGCTGGATCCGGCCCCCGGGCCATAGTTTGGCGACCCCTGCCCTACAGTGTATTTTCACTTTGCTCAGATTAAAGAACACCCGTCTTCATACCACATTGATTCACTCCACATCTGTCACAGGCACTCTACCCATTGCTGGGTGGCCCCCTTTGGGAAATTCTGGAGATTCTCTTAGCTCAGTTCAGCACCCCCTTCTGTCTCTTCCACCATCTGCAGCTCTCCTCTTCCTCAGAGTCACAGCATGGTTGCTTTGTGACACAGACTTCTGACCAGGTCACATTGTGATTCTCCCTTAGTGGGGGGAGGTGTGGGGGGAAGGAGAGAGAGAACAACCCTGCAAAGTTTCTCTGCTGAAGCAGCTTCAGGCACTCCTCATGCCTGCTGCCCTGACCCTAACACTCCTGCAGTGACCAGGCAATCTTCTGAGTAGTACCACACTGCAGTAGTGGGTAGGGGAACCCAGTCCCACTTTCTACCCTGGATTCCAGTCCAAGGCCCTGTAGCAGGCAATTAAAGTGTGTGCCTGCACTCACCTTACTGCTCTAGCCCCTGAATTATTTCTTACCATATTTCTCCAGTCTGCCTAGTCAGACCCCTCTCAGTGGTTCCCATCCCTCCTTCTTTCTGCCTTACTCCAGAAAGTAAAACTATGAGCTTCTTCTCCCCCACCCACCTCCTGCTTTCTGGCTTTATTAGAAGTCCCTACCTGTTCCTTCACTGGTGAGCTTCTTTCTAATTAAGCCTCTCCACACAGCCTAAATCTCTCTCATTTGCTGCTTAGTTGGCTGATTGGGCCCACCTGGCCTAATTCAGCTCTGTCAGGATCTGTGTGGGGAATGCACTCCATCACACCGTCTTTCCTGTGCTTCTTCAGGTAGATGACAAGTGAAGTGTTGTGTAAATAAATCATTATAATAAAATAGCAAACACTTTCCCAGAGGCCCATAAAAACCCTTCTTTTTAGAATGCTTGTATCGAGAGCTGCATCTATGGACAATTGCTTTTGTTGTACAATTATGGAGGCAAACTGGGTTATCCAAATAAAGAAGCTTGTTGTATCTTTGATTGTCATTATATATTAAGACTCTCAGAAATGTACCCTTGACATTTTTCTTGGCAGCGTCCCTGAATAGTAAGGATGTCTTCAGAGGGAAACTAGTGAGCAAACCTGTTTATGTTCCCTGCTTTTTAAGAAACTGCTTTGAGGACATGCAGAGAACCAGCCTGATACCCAATAAGTCTTGCAGGATTATGGAGGTGAAAACTAATATAGTGCTCTCCATTCTAAAGTTATTTTTTAATTGTTTGTAATGTGGTACTGCCTGTATGGACCCAATCAGAATCAAGGCCTTGTTGTGCTAGGCACAGTACAATCAGATCTAATAAAAAAAATACCAACCAGTCCCTGCCTTGAATAGCTTACAACGAAAGATAAAAAAAGCTGATCGTAATGGTATCTGCGACACAATAATATTATTTTGTTTTAAATGGAAGAATACACAAATAAATGGTGGCTTTTAAATGGCAGCCACCACACATGGTTGAGACTGACAAGACATACAGCTGACAATATATAATACTCCCTAATAGGCTGTCTGTTGAGGAAATTTGAGTGACCTATCACTCTACAAAGGTATAAGTGATTTTCTAGTGCAAGTGATCACCAGCAGACACACCTTTGGTTTGTACTCATGTTATTATTGCAGTTTCTGAAAGGGAACCAGTATGTTGTACTTTTAGACTTTTGTGTAGCAAAACCTGGAGCTGGGAGAATTCTAGGGTTTAGAACAGGAATGAGCAAACTATGGCCTACAGGACCGTCCTGCCTGGCCCTTGAGCTAAACCTAACCCCTCCCCTGCCTTTCGCCCTCTCCCGGGGCTAAACCCAACCCCTCCCCTGCCTTCCCACCTCAACGCTCTGCGTCACCGGCGCTCTGGCTCACAGCTCCCGGGCAGTGCTGTGATTGGCTCCAGCGGGGCCTGAATCCTGCTGCTCTGAGAGGCATGGTTAGGGAGTAGGGCTGTGAGCTCTGGCAGGCCACGCAGCCTCCAGACACGCTGTCTGAGCAGTATGGTAAGGGGCATGAGGGGTTGGATGAGGGACAGGGAGTCCTGGGGGCAGTCAGGGGACAGGGAGAAGGTGGAGTCCTGGGGCGGAGCAGTTAGGGTGAGGGTTTTGGGGAGGGAATGGTCAGGGGACAAGGAGCAGGGACGGCGGCTTAGATAGGGAGTGAGGTCCCAGAGAAGTGGTTAGGGGCAGGGGGTCTCTGGAGAGGGTGGTCAGGGGACAAGGAGCAGTGGGGGTTGGATAGTTGAGGGTTCTGAGGGGGCAGTCAAGGAGCAGGAAGTGGGTGGGGGTTGGATAGGGGGTGGGGCCAGGCTTTTTGTGAGGCACCGCCTTCCCTACCCGGCCCTCCATACAATTTTGCGACACCGATGTGGCCCTTGGGACAAAATGTTTGCCCACCCGTGGTTTAGAAAAAAGAGCCTTTAAAATTAAGATAAATCATCTGGGCCTTTTTAGCCTTTACCTCAGGAAAAGCAAATAAAACTGCTTTTCTAACTCAGTATCATTGAAAGTCAAATGGAAATTATCTAAAGTACTTGTATAGCTCCCGTCAGCAGCATCACAATGCCTCACAATCTTTAATGTATTTATCTTCATAATAACTCCGTGAGGCACTATTGTATGGCTGCCAAGCATAGCCTGCAGGGCAATGCTTTTATTTTATATGGATTATATTCTAACCACTGTATACAAGAAATGTCTTAATTTCTTAGACATAAGCTTATACACACAAATGTAATGGTATCTATGTATGTTTGTTGTAAGGAGGTGATAAATCTTTGAATGGGATTCAAATCATGTATTAATCCATTCAACTCATAAGTATCTGAATTCCTCAAACCTTAATCCATAAGACTATGTGCCAATCCTTATTCAGGATATATTATAAACATACAAGTACAGTATCTTTAACTGTAATTTGTATTGTTTTATATCTTGAAAAGGAAACAACATAACAGTTCAGCAATCAGAGTGCTGTATGTTTTACGGGTCGCAAGTAGCTGAATAAAGCTGGTAAATACATTTGTTTAAACTGTACCTAAAATCCAGAAATCTGTAGCTTGGTTCAAATAGCAGAGAGAAGTCTCCCTTTCCCAGTTTGCACCTAGTTTTCTTGTTCCTTCCCTTATGCCTGGGGACTGCTATTCATAGTCTAGCAGTCTGTACTCAGGGAAGAGTACAAACAAATCAAAGCAAGCTATAATTTCCTCTTTCCTGTGCATAGAAACATCCGGGTTCTCCACCCAGCTGCTATTTACAATGAGGTCTGCCAACTCTCTCCTGAGTCCCACCTCATCTTCATTCTGAAGGATCATGTCTCCTGGGTCCAATATTATTTTAGGTCAATGTATTTATATATATTTTCTAAATAACTTTCTTTTCTTACTCTTGGGCCTCTCTCACTCAGATAAAGTTTACTTTTCTAAGTTCTCTCTCTAACATCTCCTGCTTTCACCACACCTCTACCTTGGGGCTTCCCTCCCCCATCCATCATGCCTCATCCCCCTGACAACTCCATGCTGTTTCCTCTCTTCTTCCCAGGCAACCCAGCTCCTTCCCTTGCCTTAGCTATCTATTCCTCTCTCCTGGGTCCTCTCCCACTCTCAGTGGCTTAAATCTCTCACAACCAGCCCCTCCTCTTCCCCTGAGAAACCCCCACTTCCCAAAAAGTCTTTCCACTCTCCTTTCTACCCCATGACCTTCCAACAGCCCCTCAATTCTGCCCACCTCCAGCAGCCATTTATCCCCTGCCAGCATAGCTCCTATGTTTACCCCTCGGCTGCTGCCTCACACACCTGGGTCAGGGGAGTGGCATTCTCCTGAGTGCTTCGCCCCCATGGGCCTCTGAAAGGAGACAGGTGGAGCTGACGAGCAGACAGGACAAAGTGTCCTGGCAGCAGCCTCTCATAGCGCTCCCCCTCCCCTGCACAGCAAGCGGCCTGGGCACCCCGAGAGCTCTCGTTGGGTGGCATAGAGGGGAGCATGTTCCTTTGTCAGGCAGAAGAGGATGATAACAAGTGTCCTGAGAGCTCTGCCTAGGGGAGTACAGTGGGGCTGGGCTAGGAGAAGGCAGAGCAAGGGCAGCAGGGCCTGCCTGACTTAGGCCAGTCAGAAAAGGGATCACCCCACTGGCCAGTGTATTAGAGATTTAAAATTAAAAAGGTAGCAGCTGGAGCCCCAGGTGACTGGCCTCCTATAGAAGCCTGGGAGCAGGGCAGGGGTGAGAGAAAGACTGGCAAAAGAAACACCCAGCTGCAGGTGTTTCATCTGCAGGGCCCTCAAAGGCCAGGACCCATCAAGGAAATTCTCTTCCCCACTGCATCCATCCCAGTGCCTCCAGTGAGTGAGTGCCCCGGATTCCTGAGCTGAGGGGAAGGGGGTGGGCTCTGACACGTCCAGGAGTAGCAGCCACCTCTCAGCAGAAGGGGGCAGGTTCTGCAGCAGTTGGTGGAGGGTTAGTGAGGACACAGCAGGTTGAGGAGCTGAAGAGAGCATGACAGTGGGAGGTAGGTGGGTTGAGAGCAACGTGTGGAGAGATGTAACCGCTGCCTTGCATCTGGACACTGAAGCCCCATCCTCTGCAGTTCTTTAACAGGACCCTCAGTAAGGCAGTTGTTTACTGATGGACCTGTCTCATTGTTAATGGTCACAGCTGCTTTAATAAGGCAGCCCCTTCCTCCCATCCCTCTCCTTTGACTGCTAATGCTCTTCCACAACAGCTTCTCCACTTGAACCCCTTTACACTCGCTCCCACTGTCTTACCTCCACTGCTATGTCCTCATGTTAGCCAGGCAGAGGTGTTAAACAACAGGCAGCGTGTCTATGTATGTGGGAAAGTGATGGGCAACAGAGGAACCAGCTAACAGCTCCCACCCTTTGCAGTTGCTAAAACCTCACATAGCAGGTATTAGCCAATGGAAAGGGAAGATGGGACTACCTAATCATCTTTCCCTGTCTCATCCCTTTACCCTACCCAAGTACTCAACTGATGAAGCAACACTTGTTCACATTTACCCCGTAGCCTCCATGTCTGGGTTTCCTACTGTTTAAATGGGAATATCTAACTTGTAGCTCAACCCAATAACACATACCTCTCTTAGCCCCCAACCCCCTCTCCCACCCCCATCTCAAGAGACTATTGTGGTCCAGCTGCTTCCATTTACATGGAATATTGCATGCTGGCACCTTGACTACATAGGCCACTCTCATAGTTAATATGGGCGAGGCTGAGATCTGCTCTATTCTCTGCTAATTAAGAACCATGGGCAGGCTCCTCCAAATTGATGTCAAAGACTTCAGATGGGCAAAGTCTGGTAATCTTGGCTTTAAATTGACAGCAGCAATGCTGAAACAGGAGACTGAGGGTATGTGAAACTTTATACAAGGGAGACATTTAATCCCATCTTCTGCTGAGATTCTATGTCTTTATGAGGCATTTACTCCTTTGGTGGTTGTTATATGTTTAGGTTGAAATCTGTACACATATGGTATGAATTGCCAGCATAAGATGCTGAAGAAGTATGATTCACCACTCAAATGAAAAATGAGGGCCCACGCTCCGAATGCAGTGCAACTTGGATCACAAGCAGTACAGAGAAATTTGAAACCAAGTTCGCAAGTATAGGTGTGTTTGCATTGTGGAGTCACAATGCAAAAATATACATGTGATGGTTTCTGCCTCTGTTTGAAAATCTGACCGTTGGCAGGAACCATGTATAACAATAAATAAGTTAAGAGAAATCTACAGTAAATTTTTCTCTCATCTTAAGCAGACAAATTCATGCAACTCCCCTTAAGTCAGTGGAGATCAGGTCTGAAGCTGGCCCATTGTTTCTTTTATATTCCTTTATTGCTTAGAACAGGGGATGGCAAACTACGGCCTGTGGGCTGGATCTGGCCCATCAGGGCTTTGTATCTGGCCCACGGGATTGACAGCCCCATGGTGCAGCAGGGCAAAGGCAGGCTTCCTGCCTGCCCTGGACCTGTGCTGCTCCTGAAAGTGGCCAGCACCACATCCCTGTGGCTCCTGGGGTGAGGGCTGAGAGCTCCATGCACTGCCCTTGCCTGCAGGCACCACCTTTCACAGATCCCATTGGCTGGAAACAGGGAACCTCAAGGTAAGTGGGGCTGGGCCAGGCCGAGCCGGAACCTGCACCCTGAACTCTTCCTGCACCCCAACCCCCTGCCCTGAGCCCCTCCTGCACTCCACACCCTGTCCTGAGACCTCACCCGCACTCCACACACCCTCCTTCACCCCAAGTCCCTGTGTCCTGAGCCTCCTCCTGCACCCCACACCCCAACCCCGTGCCCCAGCCCTACCTTCAGGGCTCTGTATGTAATTTCCCTACCCAGATGTGGCCCTCGGGCCAAAACATTTGTCCACCCCTGGTTTAGACACTCAAGGTAAACAAGGTGATATCTTTTATTAGACCAGCTTGTAAAGGTAAAAGATACAAGCTTTCCAGCTTCACAGAACTCCTCTTCAGATCTGGGAAAGATAATCAGAGTGTCTATTACTTAGATCAGATTCAAAGGAATGTAGAAAGCAGTGTAAGTTAACTCTCGGTAAGAGGTATACGCCTAAGTAAGTAAGGCTAAAGGGGTCTAGAAATTGTTAGGCACACCTTCTACGTGCAAAACTAAAACTATGTAACATGCACTGAAAAAACACCATGACAGTTGCAAACATTTATTAGCTAAATTCTCAATGGGAAAAATAGCAATGAGTTGTTGCAAATAAGTTTCTGTACATTATTCATTGTTTATTTTCAGTTTACAAACAATAGCTGAACTTAAAAAAAATCGATAGACATTGAACTTAAGAGAGTGAAAAGTTGCTGTATAAAAACTATGTAGAAATCAGGCTGACAATACAGAGTATAGGTCATAATTAAGGAGAAAAAATACAAACCCAAACAAAAATATTCTACTTTATTGAATAGCTTCCTTGGATTTGTGTTTGTTACTTAAATTCTGGAATATCGGTTAAGTGATGAAAAAATGGACGACCATGAACACAGCCTTTATTTTCATTTCCAAGCTCTTGCTTCATCCTATAAATTGTGTCTTCTACATCCTCTTTTGACATATACAAGGGTAGCTTCCGAGACATACGCACTGCTTCTCCCTGTGGAGAGGAAACCGCCCCCATAAATTTTATAGTGCTACCTTTTATCAGGTTAACGTGAGGCTTCAATAAACTCATCAGGCAGTAGTAGTATATTCCATTTTTCTCTTTTCTAGTGATAAATTCTACTTCTTATTACCAGTACATTCAACCCCAGCATCTAAACTAAAACGCTAAGTACAAGTCTGACAAGACATTTCAAGGTTCTATGCAAGATATCAGGTCAGATCATCATCATGCCAATCTGTTAGTCGTCATATTTGTACTCTCTTTTAGAGCCCAATCTTGCAAGATGCTGAGCACTTTTTGATCTTTTTAGCTCCCTTAATTTATTGACTTCATTGAAAGCTGACAACATACAAAACCTTAAGGTCTCTCTTAAGTGGCATTGCTGACTTGGTATTTTAATCATATTACTGAGCCACTATTCCTCACCACTTGCCTTCTGCCTTCCTTCATGCTGTACAAAACTGAAGATGAGTTCAGGAATTTTAAAACTTGAGCTACTTCATTCCTTCCCCCTGCCAGGGACGCCATCTCTTTCACTCCCAGCCTGAAAGGTCCTGCATCATTGTGGATTTCCCTCCAGCCAGGAAGTCTGAATGTAGCTCCTTCTGGAACCAGAAGTCCAGTGGAGCTATGACACTGGCAGATCCAGTGCCAACTCGTGCTGAGGCCCCTAGGCCTCACTGAACAATGATAAATGTATAGCTGGAAATCAGTCTGGCTCACCTATTGTTACTATTGTTAAAATAGGAATTAGATTTACAGAGAAGTGTTCATTATTGAACTATATGAAATTCCTGTGAGTTACTGCACACATTAATTTCCTTAAAATATCTGTGTCCCTGTGTAATAAGGTAATATTTAAGTGTTTGCTTTGTAACTATAAAAGTATATACTCTGAAATTAGAAACCCCACATTCAGGAGAGAAGCATTACCAAGTGTGAAAAACTAGTTTACCATAAGTAGTGTCATCTCCTGCCCAACAAAAGAAGGCCCATAGACACCAGACAAACCACTGAGGAACATCAGCAGATAAAAGACTCTGTTGATTGCTCCCCTCCCCACACCCATGAACAAACCTTCCTTCCATCACAGTTTGAACTGGGGAGGGGAGGGAATAAAAATCCCTTACCAGAAGAATCTGTATCACTATGCTGCTTGGCATTTGGAGAGGGCAATATTTCTAAGTATAAGCAAGGGATCCCTAAGCTGCTTAGCTTGGGTAACCCTAAAGGACATATAGAGCTTACACATTACAGCAGCTTCTATTACTTTTTGAAACCTAAGACTGTAACTAATTTGTGTGTGTATGTTCACCTGCTTTAACTTTGTAAATAGCTCTAATTTCTTTTTCCTAGTTAATAAGCCATTAGTTAGTTTATTACAGGATTGGCTACAAGCATTGTCTTTGGTGAGAGATCTAAGGTACAATTGTCCTGGGGTATGTGACTGGTCATTTGGGACTGGGAGTAACCTGAATATTGTTGTGATTTTTGGTGTAATGCACTATCTATCTATTGTCTGGGTGCCCAAGGGGATTGTCTGTGACTCCATATTAAGGCTGTTATAGTGCTTCAGGAATCCATACTTGATACTTGGTTGGCAAAATCTAATTATAGAACAAATAACCAGTTTGTTACAAACCAGAGCACAAACCCCAATCAGCCGTTGGCACCCACGTCCGAGTCAGTCCAGACAGCTTGACAGGAGTTAAGAATGTGTGGCTGTGATGCATAAAAAAGAACCAACCACTTTCAGGAAACTGTAAACAATTTTATGATGGGACTGCACTGTAACCTGGACAACTGCCTCTTTATAGTGTGTTTATATAATGTCTTATCAAGTCACAGTTCATTTATGCAAACTGCATTTCTTCTTTGAAAACTGCTAACATAAAGAGAGTACCTTCTTACTGAAATATGCTTCCTGAGTGTATTCAGAGTCATATCTAATGACTGAAGTGACAAACACGTTCTTACTCCTTTTAGCAATGCACAGCCAATTCAACTGAGAGACAGTATGTTGGATTTTATTGTTTCTTGTTCATCATCATAAGTCTCTCATCAAAACAGAACTGCATTTAATTAATGCTGAAAGCTAGAGAGACTTTCAAATGGCTTCAGCAGTTTATTTAAAAATAAGATGACCAATACCTGAAAGAAAACCTGCTATTTCTTACCTCTAAGTAGTTGATCACTTTGAGAGGCCTACACTCATATACTTCCTGTGCATTTTTGTTTATCACGGCATTCAGAATTTCTTTTAAATCTGATATACCATAGAATGGCAGACAATTAGTTATTCCTTCTACTTCCAGCTGGTTTTCTGTAGCTGAATATCCTGGCAATAAGAAAAGAAAATAATTAGTATTCCTGATATCAATAAATAACATCTAGGTTACAAGCTGTTTTGATTTATATCCCAGAATAAGCCCAATGAAAATATAACTGATGTAAAAACGCTCAGTAAACTAGTCATTAGAATTCAATACAGTTAAGACAATTAATTTTGCCTTCCTTGGAATGAACAGCATAACCTCCTCCTGGGTTTCATATTAATCATGTGTCATGTGTGCCTTTTCACACCACATGTGCCACAGTTCACTTTAGTTCAAATCCTGGTTAGAACTCTTTAAATGCTTACACCACTTTATAGTATTTCCTCTTTGGGCAGACATTTCAATCCCATAGCTTTTATTAAAACAAATTAAATTAAAGTTGAATATGTAATGACTTTAGCTTCTACAATTTCTCTTTAAGAACAGTGTGTTGATGCTAGTTGCCATGCAAATGGTTTAAACATCCGTCCAACTCAAACTCAATTCTTTGGGACAGATCCAATTCCCATTGAAATCAAAATCAAGCCCTCAGAACCGAACTTTTCCACAGGGCCCTCCACATTCATCAAGGGGTTGCCACGGCTGCAAATGGACATCTGAACAGGGACCTCCGGGGCATGAAGCAAAGATCATCTTATTAATACAACCTTCTCCCCAGCGAACAAACTCAACTCCCTACACCATGGAAATCCAAACCTTCAAACAAATCCAGACACCCAGCCTACTATCCAATTAACCCCACCCAAGCACCCTCCTTCCATCCCAACATAAACTTCTCTTTTCTTTAGGGCTCAACTTCTGCTCACCTCATTTCCCACTCAACAAATCCCCTAAAAATGGCATAATCTTTACTCTTGCTAGTATCTGTCTCAGACCTACAAAGGAATAGTGTTCATGACAATCTCAATCCATTCCCCTTTGCTCACTGAGTTTGAGAAATAGGGCACTGAATGGGGAAACAGGAAAAGCATTCATAATGAAAACCTATCCAATTCATTGTCTTACTCTAAGTTGTCCCATGTAACATAATTTTAGGTAGCAGGCTGAGTTAGACTTGTTTCTGAAAGTCAGCAGAAGTTGGAGACACAGGATGTCTATACTTTGAGTTGAAAGCATAATTTGCAACTCAAGGTGACATTCTCCACACTAGCTCTGATCGAGATAATGTGCCATAGTATAGTTGGGAAGGTGCAAGCGACAGGAGGAGCTAGCTGCCCCAAGTATATACATATGGACAGGTATGTACTCAGCACTGCTATCCCCTATCCCCCAGTAGCTATACTGTATGTTTAGCATACTAGTTTGATCAGAGATGGAGTATGTCTCCTCAAGCTAGACATGAATTTACAGCTCCAAATGCAGACATACCATTAGACTGGTACAAACTAGAATAAAACTTGGTCTGCAATGAAAACTTACATTGACATAGCTATGTCTCTCAATGGTGTGAAAAATCCATACCCCGGAGACACACAGCTATGCCAACCTAACCTCCAGTGTAGCCAGAGACAGGTTGGCTGAAGAATTTTTCAGTTAATCTTGTGTGACAGGGTGCTGTGCTGGGACTCCTGAGCCAACTCTCTGTCACACCAGCTTAATTAAGGGAGTTAGATTGGAGCTGCTTAGAGAAGCCTGCACCTGACTGGCAAAGGGGAAACAGCTGTCAGCCTGATTAGCCTAGGACTGCAAAAAAGCCACAGGGAAGGAAGCCACAGGGGGAAGTCAGAGAATGGAAGGAGAGGAGAAGGATTGGTTCCTTAAGGCTCAAACCCCCAAGCTATAGAAGGTGAAGGGATTGCACGCAGTAAATAAACTGCACCGGTGATTGCTGAGCCAGGTCTTTTTGTGTTTTTTGGAGCAGAGACAGGACCAAGGGTAGCCCTGCTATCCCCTGTTACACATAGCTACCACCTACTGGGGAGGTGAATTAAATATAACCAGGAGAGACCCCCCCCTCCCATTGCTGTAGTGTCTACACTGAAGCACCACAGTGGCGCAGCCTAAGTTAAAAGAACAGTGAAGAGGGGTCCTTTAAGGCTCCTGATAAAGTCACAAGTTAAATAACAAATTGAAAGATTCTATACGTGGGAGGAAATATTTACAGCTGAAATCACAGAAATGTGTTTTAATTGGATAATATTAATCAAATGAGGTTGTCATTCCTATTTTGTACATTATTTATCTGGTGGTCACTAAATGGTAGTGAGAGATTTGTGCATGCTTAAAGGAGAAAACATAACTATCATTGCAGACACCTCCACAGTCTCTGGAGACCCCAAGATCTACCATAATATCTTTGGACCTTCATCATCCTGATCCTGAGAGAGGTCGTGCCCAGATTGAGCCAGACATGGAGAACCAATGACATTCCCACCTTTGCTGGCTTCAGCTAAATCCTGACCATTACTTTGAATGTGAAACATATTTTCTCTTCCCTTTCGTCTTCTGTCTCAAAAGAGTCTGGCTTAGATAGCCAAGACAATTCCATCTTTTGCAACACTGTTATGTGTCTGATCAGAGAGGCAGCCTGACACTGGTACAAGTTTGCCAGCTCTTATAGTGGCAGACAAGAACATGTGCACTGTGCTCGTGTTTCTCTAGCCGGGAAGCTGGAAGTGAGAGTCAGCATGAAAGACAGAAGCTGCATTTTCTATCTTTTACTGTAAAAAGGATCAGACTTCAACAAAAACAGCTCCAGCACACTTCAACTAACTTTCTTTTCCCTCCAAAAGGACACAATCCATCAAAGGAGTGTGGGGGTTTCCCTATAAAATATTTTATACAGGCGAAAGGGAAAAGGAGCTATGGAATATTGTTAAATTGAAAGCCTTATTTAACACTTTACATTTTAAATGCTATAGCTGTTTTTCCTTTCTATACCTTTAGTGAAAGGTAACAAAGAGTTTTAATGGTAGTCATTACAATAAGAGTAAGCCAACGATAAAGTAACATAAAACTCCCAACTAGTCATTAATGTTGTAACATTAAACAAAAGTTTCATTAACATCTTAGCCCTTGGTCCCAAGACATCCCCTTTCATAACACAAGACCACCATCCTATGCAAGCATATCATCTTTGCTACTAGGTGATACATGTCTAGCCAGACTCTGTGGCAAGGGACTGGGTAACTAAATCTGCCTAATTGGTTCCTTTGAATACCGACTATCTAATCATGAGACTTAGGCGCACCTGAACAGTAAGCCAAGAGCATCCCATAGCTACCCGATATTCATATTTTTCTTGTGGATATTATCCAAGTAATTCCAAATGTTTTCACCTTCTATGTATTTGTAAGTGTGGATTTTAGTGTGTCTATCTTCAACATGGCTGCATATCCTATAAATAAGTTTCAATAAGCAAACTGTTAAACTTTGCTGTAAAAGCAGTTTTGCAACAGTAACCAACTATTTTGACTTTTGAATGTAAGCTCCGAGTGCTCAAATCTCTCTGTGAAAAATTATCAACTGTAACATCCCCATTTGGGTTCTAGTTCACCAGACAGTGTATTCCTCTTAAAGCTCGAGCTAAGGCTGCAAAGTACAACTTCCAGGAGCTACAGATACAGCTGTGGCAGAAAAAGACGCCCACTCTGAGTGTGGTTATATTCTGTAGACTGAAGTGGAATATTGTATTCTAACTCAAGTATTTTCATCTGTAAATCTTTGCAAGATCAATATGGCAACCTCTGAGGAACCTAGAAGACACTTAAACTTCACTGTACATGTAAACGTTTGACAAAGTATAAAGATATTCTGGAGTATTCAAATATCAGTCTTTAGTTTCCACAAGTGATTTCTGTGAAATAATTTGCAATTTCCAAGGAAAATATTGCCAAGTGAACAAATGACTAATTTTCAGCTGACTAAAAATGTAGATTTCTCATTGCTGCCAGTGTCCCTCTTCCTTTTCCAACAAAGCCCTTGTGGTGAATTTTGGAGCATTTTCTCTTACTGGCCATGAAAAACTGCTTCCTTTCAGCTGCACCACCCAAATCAGGTGGCACTATAAAGTTGTCTTTTTTCCACTCAACATCAAATATACCAAGCTTCAAAAAAGAAGAAACTTAGTTATTCAGTGGGCAATGGGAACAGAGTTCACCATGAGAGCTTTGATCACAAACAAAATGAGAGCAAGGATGCTGCATCACAGCTTGTAAACTCTGGCTAGTAAGGCTTATGAGACAGCTTGTTTACAATCTGAATGAACAGGGGTGTGGGAAATATTTTTTCTATAATGTACGTGTATACCTTTCTAATGTGACTGCATGTCTATTGGGGGAGGGGAGAGAGAGAGGGAGGAATGAGAGATAAATTGACTTAATTTTGCATAAAGGAAATTAAGTATATTTTTGTTCCCTGAAATATTTTGACTTAGCATGTAAATGCTTTCAGCAATTTTCTAATAGCCAATTTATAATATGGAGCTTTCTGATCTAATAACTGTATATACTCCAGTCATATTTCCTGAATTAGCCACACCCTTCTCAGGCAAACACTTTCAAAGCTGAGAGAACAATCACTGCTATCTGAGGCTCAGACTGAAGAAAAGACGGACCACCAGCTATTGTGCAAATTCTATTACTGTGACACTTAACTCAGTTTGATATGGCATCCTGTCCTAAAATAAAGAAATACAAGGACAATCTCATGCTAAACCAACCAAATATATAACATAACACTTTCAACTTACATTAAAAAAGGACATTATGGCTGCAAAGTCAAGCCCTCACAAGCTACGAAAAATGCCAGAATTGAGGCTGCCTGTGCTACCTTAATTTGGCTTCCTTCTGTGTATGCATTTTGACACAGTCTTTAATTACATGAGCACATCCTATTTTTTCCACAGGACTCCTGCCTCATTCAGTGCACAGACTTGAACTTCTCTGGGGATGAATAAAGGCTATGTAGTGAAGGAGGCTGTTGTCTGTAGAAAAAAAAAAAATGAATTTTTCCCCTCACTTGATTCTTGGAATCAATTAAACCATTTTAACTGACCATTTTCCAAAACAATTCAGCCTGAGGCAGACATCTGGCATGGAAAATTTCAGCTTGCGTATATTCCAAAGCCAGGAAGGTAATGAAGGCCATAGGACTACCCCAAAATAATTCAGACAGCATATTTTTTTAGAAAAATATCCAGTCTTGATTTTAAAACAGTCACTGATGGAGAATCCACCACAACCCTTAGTAAATTGGTCCAATGGTTAATTATTTTTATAATTAAAAATGTATGCCTTATTTCCAGTCTGAATTTGTCTACCTTCAACTTCTATACTTTTCTCTGTTAGATTAAGAGCCCGTTATTAAATATTTATTCCCTATGTAGATACTTACAAACTGTAATCAAGTCACTCATTAACTGTCTCTTTGTTAAGCTAAATAGATTGAGCTGCTTGAGTCTTCCACTATATGGCATGTTTTCTAATCTTTTAGTCGTTCTCATGACTCGTCTCCAAATCCTCTCCAATTTATCAACAACCTTCTTGAATTGTGGGCACCAGAACTGGACACAGCCCAGCAGGAATTACACCAATGCCAAATATAGTGACAAAATAACTTCTTTTCCTACTTGAGATTCCTCTGTTTCTGCATCCAAGGTTTGCATTATTTATTTTGTCCCCAGCGTCACACTGGGAACTCACGTTCCCTTGTCAATTTTCCATAAATTACTAACTTTTGATTTATATTAATTACCATTAATTTCCCCTCTTACAATTGTTTATTATTATTATTATTATTATGATTTAATTTACAGCTGCCTTCACTTTCCTTCTAAACCAGACTGTTTTTTTAACTAGTTGGGCCTTCTTCCTCGATTGTGGCTTTCTGGGCATCTACTAAAAGTATTCTTAAATGATTCCCAATTATCATTCACATTTTTTCTGATTAAGTGTTGGATGGTTAAAGTTTGGCAAAGTTATAAACAACTGAAAACATGGTCTTATAATGGGAAGTTTCAAGGGAAATAAACTGATTGTTTAGAGTTCTCATTATTCCAAGATGGACTAGTCTAGGGTTGGTCTGCAGGTAATTTTATCTAGAGAATAAAAAAAAATCTATATCTATAAATAAAATAATCCCAACTCACTACCTTGCAGCTGAAGTGAGTCATGAGAAAGGTGAGTTAGAGAGAGAGTCAGTCAGTTAAAATGACACCAAGTTTGCATGCATATCTGAAAGATAGCTTTAATGAGTGCTTGCAACAGAAACGGACCATAGCAAATATTAGGGGCTCCTTAAAAAGCAGTCGGTATCGGGAGGCAAGCACAAACAATTATGAAAAAGGAGCAAATGAGGAACTGGCCCCTTTTGCAGGAAGAAGCTACTGGGTTCGGATCTGTTAAAGAATGTCCTGGATTAAATTCCATGTACTTGTTTTTGACTTATTGACTATTGATTTAACCAGTTTGCCAGCATCCTCTGTTCAGGCTACATGTGGCCCTGAAGGAAGAACAGTGTTCTCATGGAGGGACAGAACATAATTGGCCTTTCACTAATATCTTGCTCTAGTACCTTTTTTGGACCTGTCCTTGAAGGTTTCCATATGTTACAGTACATCTGTCATCACTCTACACATGCATGATGTGGTAACACGTGAAGCTACAGCATTTCTAACAGCTCTGAGAGTGAATCTCTGTCCTGGATCAGGGGAATTGCCATATAAGCACCACACCCAAGAAACTAGCCTCCGTGGGCACTATGATAGAGGAAATGTCTGCTGTCGATTTGCCTCTGCAAAGCCTGTTTTTGGATTTCCACTGATGGTGGGATGGCTGTAAATCATCCAGTGTAAAAGTATACCCACTCTCTACTTCTGAGCTATTTAGGTAATAAATGAGAAAGGTTTGTGGTATGACATATATTTTATTGGCGAGCAGACTGACGGGGCTTCTAAAACAGCCCTGCTATTGACCCCAAACTAAGTGCTAGCAAAAAGAATAATGACGATTCTGAAGCAAAGGCTGACCAGTGTTCAAATCTTAAAACTGTCTTGCTGGACCTCCAGACTGTCCCTAATCCATTGCACAGCAAAGCAGGAAGCATCTAAGCTACTGGCTGCTGGAACAAGCAAAGAGCCAGTGAATTCTATGTATGTTGGAGATGGGAGTGGTAAGCACTAGGAAAGGCTGCTGCGCTTAAGGAAGACCCACCAAAACACAGACTTCCATTCCAAAAGATCAACGTACAGTGACTTCCATTCCAGAAGATCAAAGAATAGTGAGGCAGGAAAAAGGCATGGATTCTGGGGCCTTCCTTGAGCTGCTGAGATGTTGAGGATACAAAAAGCCCACTACAGATATTTCCTTTATTTTTTTTCTTATGCAAAAATCTAAAGGTTTTCCACTTGTTTCCTGTGGCAAAGAACTGCTTGCAAAAGACTCTCTCACAACATCTGATCCAGCTCTCATTGAAGTCAACTGGCGATTTTTTATTGATGCCAGTGGGGTATAGATCAGGCCTACAGAGAACAGAAAAGGAACCATTCCTGCCTTCCAAAGGTCTGGTTAGTTTAGCAAGTGTGCCAATAAGGAAAGCTTCACATTTCAAAGAAAACAAAAAGAACTCTGTCCTTATTCAGCTGCATTGCACAGGGATATCCATGAATTATGACTCCAGCCTACAACAGTGGCTTCAATACAGGAAAGACTGTTATGAAAATAAATCTGAAGTGTTATGATGTGGGTCAATGATACCAAGGCAGAGCATGGGTGTAACGAAGTGCTCCCTACATCACAAGTTGTAGATTTATCAACATTCAGTTGCAGCTTGAGGCAGTGGTCAGAATTGAGAATTAGGAGACCTGGGTTTTATTCCTAACAAAATGTTTGTTTGAAGCTCTGCTCTACTGCCTCACTAACCAGCCATCGTTTTCCATTTCCCAATGCTCTGAGTGACAGAGATGATGCTCTTAGCCATATAGGGATACCTTTGAATGCTGAGGAACTAAGGGTCCAGATGGTTTGACTGGTGAGGAGATACAGATTTACAATATATTAAATATTCAGTCATTTCAACTGTGAAATAAAAAATTTTTTTAGTAGAGTCAAAATAAACACAAAATTACATCATACCTGGTATCATTTTTATCCTAAAACCATTTGCTATAAGTCTTGGATCTGACAAGTAAATTGATCCATTTGATTTTTGGCAATCCTTTGGCATATTATAGAGAGAATCCATATAATGAGATCCACTGAACAAACTGAAAAACAAACAAGCAAACAATAATTTCACAAGACTTAAAATAACAAAGAAACTATAATAAACAGAGAGAAAAAGTGAACATATTTACTACCAGCATGACAATTCCAGGGTTACAATCTGTTAACCAACTAGTATAAACTATTAGCCATTTTAAAAATTACATGTACATATGAAAAAACCCCAAGGATAATGGATTTTTATTTGTAAAAGGGCAACATTAGATTTTTTGCAAAACAGAAGTACCATAAAAACTCCAGGTCAAATAAACTTAAAAAGAGAGACTTGAATCTGACAATTTTCTTTTTATATCCCAAAGACCTGTGTTTTTATTTTTTGTAACTGATATGCTAACAATAAATTATTTAAAGTGTATTTCTATTATTCCAAGAAAAAAGCATTATGATTTAAAATTAAAATTGCTAGATAATAAAGCTGTTATAAAAACTAGACAGCAAGAATGATCCAATTAAATACAATCAAAATATTATAAAGCATAGAAACAGTTAAGGTATGCAGATAAGGATACCAATTCTCTTACATTCTATATATTTTTTTCTCAGAGAACTCCAAAATCTAGATGATTATAAATCAATGTTAGACCTTATCTGCTCCACAGGCAATAAAGGTTGGCGGGGAGCTGTGGGAATAGGGAGTATTTAGCAAAGCTCTAGGTGATGAATAAAATAATTTATTTTAAGAAGTATCTGGCCCTCACTTTACAACCTTAAAATCATGGACAAAATTCCTACTAACTTCAATACGAACAGGACTAGGTCTCTTTCTAATTTTAAAACATGGTATAAAATGTAAAAGTAACATTTCCCTGTAGATTTAAAAAGAAATGTTACTTACCTTACAGTAACTGGAGTTCTTTGAGTTGCGTGGTCCATAACTACTCATGATAGAGCCAACGGTGCTGATTAAGGTCAAGTGATCAATACTGGTATCACCAAATTCCCTTTTTGATAAGGGATGGTACTGCTGGTGTGGGCAGAATCGTTCCCTTCTTTCACTTACTGGTGCTGGAGGTGATCCCACCCCTTCAGGGGTCAGCAATTTCAAAGCACTGTTGGCTCTCTATACCACGAGCCAGACCTGTGCTCCCCTAGAGATCCTGACACAACTATAACAGGATGCAGAGTCTGACCAGATTGGGAGGGTGCAGGGGAAGAAGTCCTCTTCTTAGATGAGGACTTGTGAGGGGATTTCCCCTTTTTATGAGAGTGTTTGCTCTTACTCTCCTCCCATCTATTGTGCCTGCTAAGGTCCTTAGCTCTGACCTCTCATGATCCAGGACAGGGGAGTACTGTACTCAGAGGGGCACTTCTCAGCATCTACAACCAATGAACAGGGGATCTGATGACCTAGGATTGGCCTGAGGCCTCGCTGAGGAATCCAGCGGGGATCTTCTGAGCTGGAACTCTCAAGATTACCAGGTTCAGAGGGGAAAGAAACACCAAGTATTGCAACTTGGGGGGTGGGGGTGCGGAGATGTTGATCTCCCCAGGCAATAGAAACAAGGTTCATGGAAGTCACTAACTGGGAAGACCTGGGGAAAGGCCACATAGCTCTTGAAGCCAGGGATCTTAGACATACCAAGTACTCCAAATGGTGGGACTCCTGGGGTGGAAGAACAGCCTCTAAACCTCTACTAACAAACACTACCACTAACTAACTAGATAAAGGTAAAAACTTTTTACATAAAAATTTGAAATTGAAGTAGGAATGCTAGTAAAGCTGTGGACACTGGACGGGTTCCGTCACAGACCATGGATGGTAAAAAGGAACTGAAGAGGCAGGAAATCCTCACCACTCCCATGCGCTCAGTTTGGAGCACAAGATGCAGGCCTAGAACAATGGACACTGCTAATAAGTCTTCTGGTCTCAGGTGCATGGAGCTCTTGTGAACTTTGAGTGAGGGATCATCACCAAGAGAAAAAATTGTGCCTAAAGCCTCCTCAGTGTTTACAGTGGATAATTCTTAAGTGATACTTAAAAAAACAAAACCAACCATAAAAAACCAAAACAAAACCTCAAAACCCCATGACAACACCCTTGCTCCACACTACTATACCTGTCAGTTAATACAATTGGCTTGTCCAGTTTCTCTATAGGAAGTTTGTGCTGCTCCAGTAGTTTTTTATAAAGTAGGGCTTCTTCCACTCTATATGGATTTAGCAACATGATTTTTTTTTCAGAAGCAATTATCCATGCATCAGGAAAACTTAGGTGACAGATCAGGCAAGACTCGTTTTTATCAAAATTTTTCTTCTCAAGCCTCTGAAGTTTACATTTGAAAGAACTCATAGAAAAAGGGACCTGTACAATTTTCATAGCTTGGTTATGGCTCTGTTTCTTTTCAATTTGAGACTGAAAAAGTTTATCAAGTTTCTGCTGGTCAGAGAGAGAAGTCTTCAGTTTGGGCTTGTATCTTTTTTCTGTCTCTTTTGTTGATCTCTGTATTCTCTGATCCACAGCTTTCTTGATTTGATTGTTGTATCGTTCCAGGTCTTTTGTGGCTTTTTCTTCATACCTAAACAGAGAGTGGAACAGGGTGTGGGAGAGAAAACACAAATGTAACAAACTAAAGGCCAGATTATGACATCCATTCTAATACAGTCATCCACCTCCTCTCCCTTTCATAGCCACATTAGTTTTCTCTGCATCCTGACCCAGTACTCAGCACCCCTGCACTCTACCCTATTGATGAAGGGGGAGAGAAATGTCTAAACAGCAGACAGAGCCTTGACTCTCTCGCAGTGTGACAGCCAGAAAAGCTAAAGGCTCAATCTAATCTTAAATTTATAAACAGAAATACTGTTTCAGAAGCACATGTTCAGTTTGTAAGCACTTAATTTCTATTGCAGAGTAGTGCCACTTGGCATTTTGACTTCAAATGGTTTCAAATTCTTTGATTGTATAGGCATAAAAAACCTACACTGATACCTACATTCATAATTTTTGGGGACTATTAGTAATAGCCATATCAATCAACTTATCAGAGAAGCGCAGGCATTTGGTAGCAAACTGCAACTGAATACTGCTTGCCCAGTCTCATGGCTAAATTATAAGAGCTCCAGGAAAAGACTCTCTTCAAGCAGGATTTCAGTAAAAGCCTAGTCTACAGAGATCAGTTTGAATAACTGAATAACTTTATAAAGAAATAAAATTACAATGATGTAGTTTATTGTAGAGATTCTTTAAACACATTTAAACTATACAAACATAAAATAATGCTATTTTATCTCTACAAAGACTTTAGTTTCAGGAGAATTTGAAAAGATTGAGATTGCCAGGTATTCTAAACTAAACAAAGACATAAATTATGAGTAATACAGAGAAGGTAAATGAGGATCTCCTATTTACTCCCTTTTATAATATAAAAACAAAGGGATACTCAATGAAATTGAAAGCAAAAATTTAAAAATGATAACACTTTTTGTTATACAACATATATATTATCATCCTGTGGAATTCATTGTCACAACATATCATTGAGTCCAAGTGCATAGCAGGATTAAAAAAACATGATTCATTTATATGAATAATGAGGTGATCCATAGTTACATTAGATAGAATAAAAATAATACAGGATCTAAATTATCTTGCTTAAGCCAACCACTAACTGACTGGGGTTAAGAAAGAAACTTTCCTATGAGCAGGCTATTCTTTCATTGTCCACTCTGGGATTTCTTATACCTTCTCTTGAAACATCTAGTTCTAACCCCTGTAAGAAACAAGATACTGAACTACACTGGCTGTTAGTCATTGTTATAGCAATTCCTGTGTTCCTCTATGGCTGTACATACAGGGGAACACTCAGACCCTTAAAGTGAGGACCTCTTTTATATCAGTGCTTAAGTAGAAAGGGGACTGAGATGATGCATCTAGATCTGCAACCCTTGCATTGACTGTTGGAGAGTACTTAAGCGAGTAATCGTATTGACTTCATGGGAGTAAGCCAGAGAGTGTGCTGAACAACAGGGATGGAGATTGCACAGTCAGGCTCTATGACACTTAAAAATTGCTATAAGCTTTTTTGTGGGCATGACTAAGATAATAACCTTAACATTATTTGAGGTTATATTAAGGCATGGACTTTACACTACAGATAACAGGGCTGGTTGCCTCCCAGATATAAATCTTAATATTTGAAGACCTTAGCAGTAATTTGCTCAATTCTCCTTTCCTACCCTCATTCAATATCCTGGATTCTGTCTAGTAATATAACTGATTTCCAGTAAGAAGCAGTATTATGCTATATCAGTATTAGAAATAAGTATTTAAACTAGTCTTATGTTAATTTATTCACTGATACGTGCTGGAACAGTCAGATTCAATTATCTGCACGTATGGTGGAAAATAAGGTCAACAGAAGGGTCACCATTTGTAATTAATTATAACGTGCTAACATTCACATATGGTACTAATATTTAGTTTACTAAAGCAGTCATCTTGGGATGAGCAATAAATCATGTCCAAGAAAAATATGGAGTAAATGTTAAGACAAAAAACATCTGCTACTTGTAAAAATAATGGGTGAAATCATTTGAACAGAAAAACCTTAATCCTGAATATTGGGTTATAACTTTGACCTGATCCATATTCTTTCTGCTTTCAATGCCAATTTGTTACAAAGGTGAACATTTAATTATGTGGCTATTGGGTTTACAGTGACATATTAAAACTTTAAAAACCCACACATTTAAGGAACACTTGTTATTATAGGTTTAATTCAAGAGAAACTCCAATCCTGAAAGTGTTGCGTTTGGAGGCTTTATAATTATCAGACAGTGTCCAATCTAGATTCAGAAAGTAAACAGCATGGTCACTAACAATGAAAGGTACCCATTTACCTTTTCAAGAAAGATCTTTTAGCATAGGCAAGTGTGATCCAGAGGGGCCAGGAGAAATCACGTATTTGCCTCCTGGCTAGTTAGAGGTGACTTAGGAAGTTTGACTAGAGATGATGCTGGAATTCTCAATTCAAATGCAAAGAATTTTTTTAAAAATGAAAATATTAGGCTAGTTCTAAAAGGAACTTTGCTCAAGGAGGAAAAATAAGGCTTCCTCCCATGTGATCTACCCTACATTTTAGTATTTTTCACTTGTACCTTAAACCCAGATGGAAAGATTTAGCAAGCAGTGAGAAATCCATGAGATGGGAATCCCGAGACTGTTACAGAGAGTAAGCAAGTAGGATAATTTGAATAAGGCAACCTTTGGCAAAATTTGACCTGAAAGAGCCCCAAATACCCCAAAATAAAATAAAGAGGAAATCCTTTGGCAATGTCAGCTCATCCAGATAATCTAGGTCAATTATTTCAAACTCTACTGTATTTGATAAATATCACATTCTATGGCTGCTTTTGAGAAAATAGCTCTTCTATGACAACAGCTTTTGTTTCTTGACTTTCATTGGCAGCTTATAAAACTGTATGGACTGTGGATGACAATCTGTGTTTTCTTAGACTACCCTTTTAAATACATAATCTCTTTTTTACTATAGGTCAGTGGTTCTCAACCAGGGGTCTGAGACCCTTTGGGGGGCCACAAGCAGGTTTCAGGGGGTCTGTCAAGCATGGCCAGCATTAAATTCACTAGGGCCTACAGCAGAAAGCAGAAGCCCCGTTGTGCAGGATTACAGCCTGGGGCCCTAGGCCAACACCTGGGGCTGAAGCCTGAGCAACTTAGCTTGGCCTGGGCATCTGCCCTACTTGCTGCCCCTAACGTCAGCCCTGGCTTTCATATGGAGAAAAACAGTTGTGGCACAGGTGGGCCATGGAGTTTTTATAGCATGTAGGGTGGGCCTCAGAAAGAAAAAGGTTGAGAACCCCTGCTATCGATGACCTAATTTATCCAAACTCTATTTGGTAGGCAGAGTTAGTAGGGAATTAATTTTTTTATTAAACATTGAACAAATCTTCAAGATTGCTATCTTTGAGAAGACAACTGTAGATCTTTCTGCTTTGTTAGCTTCTCTTAGATCTCTTGGATTGTTGTTTGCCTTAGCCACTACTTAAGCACTGAACCATAAGACTTAGCTGTTATATCCATCTGAAAGAGAGAAATCTGAAAAACCGCAGACAATAGCTTTGATGAAAATAAAAAAAAAAACATGGCGGCGCTGATCTTTGTACTCAAATTGATAATAGGTAATTTTTGGCAAATGGGAAAAATTACTTTTTGTAATAAATGCTAACTGGATATTCCTTATATTCTGATAATTCCTTTCTATCTAATATATTTTTTGGATGGAGTTATATTAAATGTTGCTTTGCTGGCAGAAGATGACAAGTGTTACCACTGAGGTCTATCACAGAATATTGTTCAAAGGTATTATTAATTAAATTATATGGAAATCTGTTTCAACAGATATTCCATATATAGCGTAGATTTACTTTCTATCCAAGAACAATCCAATTGTTGATTAAAAATAAATGCTAGTAGAATATTAAAACTGAGATTTTAATTGCAGAAAAATTAAGGAAAAAATAGCGTTAAAGTTCCCATAACAACATATCTGGCTTGGGTAACCTGTCAGGAGCTGAAACTCCTATTGGCGCAGCTCAAAGGATTATTGGTGCGCACAAGCCTTCCCATTGCATCAAGGTTCAGTTCACAGGGGAGGCCATATAATGCAAGCAAGCAAGATTTTTAAGGTCTTGAAATGTTTGAAAATTTTGTAAAATCAGATTAAAAAAATTGGTGTCAATATGAATTACATATCTAGAGATAGGTCTTCATTTTAGGTAATATGGAAATTCCATTATTCAGAATTTGGTAACTCATCTGTAATTTCATCAGAGGTGACATTTATAGTGGAAAAAGAGCAAACTAGGTATAAGGTTCAAAGATTTTATGACCAAAAATAACAGTTACAACTACACAAGTTTATAAGTGTAATAGAGCTGCATGCTTCATAGTACAAAATGATTAACTGTGAGGTCAAGAAGCAACTGTCCTTCCCCCACTCCCACTGAATATAGCATTGCAGTACATAACTGACTAAGTGCATTATGGACTGTTTTCTTTCCTCAGCATCTCAGGCACTGGCTACTACCAGAATCAGGACGTTCGAGATAATGGAAGAGTTTGAATTAGTATGCAAATCCCATATTCCTAACACTGTTTTAGCTTTTAAAAGCAGCTTCTCAGTGGCAAGCTTCATAAATGACCATCACATCCCCCACAGGAAATATTCTCTCATTCTTTTTGCTCCTAGCAGCAGTTCAGAGCTTAGTTCTTCTCACACTAAAGTCAATGGCAAACTTCCACTAACTTCAGTGGGTAGAGAATCAAACGATTGAAGAAAAATATGAGCAAGTAACTATTTTAGGGATATGGTTAATTTAATTCTTCCCTACAAGCCACAGAGCCTCCCTATGGCTGGTGCTCAAGACAATCTGCTTGTTTGGATGCTGGTGAGTGCTGAGATCTCTGAATTGATGGAGATTTGGGTAGCATGAAATACTTCTCAGAATTCATTATCTGATGCAGTTTTTTAATACATAATTATAGGAGTTGGAATACCTTCTGGACTTAAGGTGCTTTGGTGTTTTTTTTAAATTGTATTTTTAAAAAACAAAACAACCTGTTCAAATTCCTAGAGTCTGAGGAAAAAAATTTGTGTGTAGAGCAAAGAAAAAAATAAATAAAATAGGGGATGGAGGAGAGGATTGGGGAACTACATGGTGATTAGGGTGACCAGATATCCCGATTTTATAGGGACAGTCCTGATTTTGGGGCTTTTTCTTATATAGGCACCTATTACCCCCTACCCCTTGTCCTGATATTTTATACTTGCTAGCTGGTCACCCTAATAGTGGTGGAGCCCCAGCTGCTAACCAACTCCTCCCTCAACACACCCAGAATGACAGCCTCTTGGTCAGTCCCTGTAAATGCGGGCTTCATGTGATTCAGGCGCTGTACACCTCCTGCCTGATTATCCTAAAAACTGGACTTAATCAGCCAGCAGAACTGTGACAGCTCAAGATTGGGGCACTCCAGCAAATCACAGATGAGGCCAGGATTTTGCCTCTAAACACACATGAGAATGACAAGATAGTAATATTTTATTGAAAGTAATGGAAAGTAATTGTTAAAAAAAATGCAGTTGATCTTATATACCTGTGCAGTCCCACTGACCACAACACAGCTGAATGGAATATAAGTCAGCACAGTGAATCTACCAGCCCTTGGAAAAAAGTTGCCCAAAATGTGCCTTGGTATTTGGCAAAAGAAGGTTGGTGATAAAAACTGCTTTGAGATGTCTATAATGGTACAGAGAAAACACACAACATGTGCCAAGTGTTTAAAGAAGAAATCAAGAATTTACCAAAGTAAGATGTCAGTTATAAAGGGTTATTGTCTTTGTCTACAAGAAAATAAAATTTTAATAAATTGCAAAAACTGAAGTATTTTATGAAAGACAGCAACATATTTAAATTGAAAAACAGAGTGGAAAAATTAGTAATATCAAAATGAGTAAATCAGAAAATCAGTACATATCTGTGCACAGTAAACATCATAATTAGCAATACAACCTCTAGCCAGGATAGTGTTCTTGGCAAGCCAAAAATCATTTTCCATCCTGGATTTTTATAAATGATGTGGATGTAACTTTTCATTTTTTGCACCCAATGAATCACCCAGAATGGAAACTACATAGCTTAGAGGTCAGGTGCAAACTCTGGAAACTTACTTCTTTTTCTCCTCTCTGCTCAGTTTCTCCCATAGTCCTTCAATTTTCAGCATCAAGTCCTCCATGTTGGCCTTTGGATTATCAGTTGTTAATCTTGAACGATACTCTTGGGTGAACAGGGCAGCTGCTGACATGGGTTTCCGGATTATATGATTACTAATTAAATCATAGGCCATGATCTGTCCTGCTTTATCATTAACCACATTTGTTTTTTTAATACTTTGATTTGCATTATGCTGATCATGATCTTGTTCACCAATATTTTTATTTGCCTTATGATTTGTTACTTCAGAAATCAAAATCTTTACAGGTTCCAGGTTCTCTCCTGTAGGATTTTTAAGTGCATTCCCCTTGCTCCAATTATCAGCAGAGATTTCAGATACATACTCAGGGACTGTATTTGCCTCATTTTTTTCCACTTCATTAGTTTGATCGGCTCTCAAAGGATGCTCACTTCTGTTTTTAGATTGAGTGTCCATGTGAGTACTGCCATCTAGGGTTAATGTTACACTATATCCATTCTGGCTGTCCTCACATGATAAATTATTTATGGAACTGTCTTGAGATATATTATTCACAGTCACATCAGTGCCAGAAATTTCTTTTCTATTGAGCAGGCCATGAATATTATCACTAGAAAATCTTTGATGCTTTAAGCAGACCTCAGTGTTTTTTCCTGCTTGACCATTTTGCACATCATTACAGAATGAAAAGGATGAAGTATTTGCATGTAGATCACTGTTTCCAAATGGTTCCATTTTATTAACAAGCACATCTGTTTGTTCTGTTTCATTAACAACCATGTCCACTAAGGTAACATCTGTTTTATCAATTTCACAAGAAACTGTATCAGGTAGTGGCCCATATAGTGATGTCAATACATTTTCAACAGCGGATAAGACAGATTCCTGAAAAGAAAACTCATAAGCATTAGGACAAATTGTCAGTGAAAATGTACTTGACAGTTGTTGACACAACACAATAGCAATAAAAAAACCCCAATTCTAGTCACTGTATTTTGTGAGTAAATTTAGATTGATTGTATTACAAAGCATTTAGTAGTTCATATGCTCACATGAAAACACTTCAAACATTCACTAATCGGTGAAATCCTTTAGCCTTAAATCTTTCACTGTAAATACTTTTGGTCCACTGGTAAATTTTAATACCACAAAACAGATGTACTTCTTTCTTTATGACCTAGTACTCATATGTTGTTTCTTTAGAACAGTTTTAAGATATCTATTCTCACACAGTATACACTAATTGGAATTAGAAAAACATTATCAGGGTGGAATGGACTAACCCCCCAGTCAAGTTAACATCACAATTTTAGTGAGAGTGTTCATTCACAGAATGGTTCAAAGACTGTTTTTATATAAATGGTAGGAAATTCTAAAAACAAAAAGAAAGAAAACTTCTTTAGAGTAAAAGGAGAGTTTTAATTAAGCTTAAATGTGAAAATAACCTGCTTATGTTTATTTTTACACAAATTATATTGAAATATCATTTAGCCTGTGATTCTAACCCACAAAACCAAGAAAATGCACTGTTAAGAGAGGTGGCAGCATATTAGTCTAGATTGTTTCCTGTAATCCACGCTATGGGGGTATGATTTCTAAAACATATTAATGTGCTGTGCATTAATTGGGCTGTTTCAAACAGCACCACGTTAAAGAGTGCTAGGGAACCTTTAATGTGAATCTAGTACTGCACAACACAGTGCACTTTAGAAATCATACCCCTGTAGTGTGTATTATCTCATTGTGCAGAGAAGCCCCTATCTACCTTGAGCAGTGTAAGCAAACCCACTGATTTCCATGGTACTACGCATGGTCTAAGGTGCTATTCAGTGATAGTAAAAGTATCACAATCTGTCTCTATGTGATCTCTGATACAAGACTCAATGGGCCAAGTTTCAGTCTCAGTTATGAATATTAAATCCTGTAGCCCCCATGATGTCAAAGGGCATGTCACATATACACAATGGTAAAATTTAGCTCTAAACAACTCAAGTTTTTAATATTATTGTATTTAAATTCCCCATTTAATGTAAGTAACTATAAAATTATGAATAGAATTGTGTAAAAAGGACATAAATAATTTCTGTTTACAGATTAGTCATTATCATTTGAAGATTAAAAGTGCTATTGTGTGTATAACTAATTTAAGCAGCTCTGTGAAGACAGAAATGGACTTATGACTTAAAATATTTGATATTATAAAGAGTACAGTAGTATATCAGATGTTATAAAGGGTATAGCAGCGGGAATATACTACCAACACCTGACCAGGATGGTGATGGGGATTATGAAATGCTCAGGGAGATTAGAGAGGATACAGAGGCAGAAAACACAATAATAATAGGGGATTACAACTATTCTCTTATTGACTGAGTATATGTCTCCTGGGGACAGGATGCACAAACAAAATGTCTAGACCCTATAAATGACTGCTTTTTGGAGCTGCTTGACCTGGAACCCACAACAGGAGAGGCAATTCTTGATTTAGTCCTAAGTAGAACACAGGATTTGGTCCAAGAGATGAATATAACTGAATTATTTCAGTAATAACCATAATGTAACTAAACTACATGAAGAGTATTTAAAAACATCATAATAGAGGCTCAAACTAAATGTATACTCAATATAATCAAGCAAACAAACACACAAAAAGAGGACCAAAAAAATGCTAGCATGGCTAACTTGCAGAGTAAGAGATGTGGTTAGAGGTAAAAAAGATGGAAGTCAAAACCTAGTGAGGAAAAATAGAAAGGAACATAAGCTCTGGCAAGTCAAGAGTAAAATTATAATAAGGCAGGACAAGAAAGAATTTGAAGAGCAACTAGCTAATCACACAAAAGATGACATCAAAAAAAATTAAGTATATCAAAAGCAGGAAGCCTATAAAACAGAGGGGCCACTGTATGATAAAGATGCTATAAAGGAGCACTCAAGAGAAGCTAAATTAATTATTTGCATCAGTCTTCACTGCAAAGGATATGGGGGAGATCCCCAGACTCAAGTCATTCTTTTTCGGTGTCAAATCTGAGGAACTGTCTCAAACTGAGGTGTCAATAGAGAAGGTTTTGGAACAAACTGATAAGTTAAACAGTAATAAATCAACAGGACCAGATGGTATTCACCTAAGGGTTCTGCAGGAATTCAAATATGAACTTGCAGAACTATTAACTGTCGTATGTAACCTATCACTTAAATCAGCCTCTGTACCAGATGACTGAAGGATCGTTCATGTAATGCCTATTTTTAAAAACGCTCTAGAGGCAACCTTGCAATTATAGGCCAATAGGCCTAACTTCAGTAGAGTAAAATTGGTTGAGACTATAGTAAAGAATAAAATTATCAGACCCATAGATGAACATGATCTGTTGGGGAAGAGTAAACAAGGCTTTTGTAAAGGGATATCATGCCTCACCAATCTATCAGAATTCTTTGAGGGAGTCAGCGTGCATGTAGGAAAGGGTGATCCGGTCAATTCAGTGTAGTAGAATTTTCAGAAAACCTTTGACAAGGTCACGACCAAAGACTCTTACACAAACTAAGCAGTTATGGGATAATAGGGAAGGTCCCCATGGTTAAAACATACGAAATGTCAGTATACAGGAGTTAGAAAAAGGGGTAAACAGTGAGGTGGCAAAATTTGCAGATACAAAACTTCAAGATAGTTAAGTCCCAGGCAGACTGCGAAGAGCTAAAAAGGTTCTCTCAAAGCTTGGTGACTGGGCAACTGTGACTGGGTGCTAAGCAGAAAACTTCTTTGCCAACCCTCTGTCACTCCAGCTCCAATTAAGGAGATGAATTGAAGATGGGTAGGACACCTCGCCCTGATTGGGGGAAGCTGGAACAGCTGCTGCCTATACAGGTTGGGTTGGATAAAAGCTGCAGGGGGCAGGTGGAAAGGAGGAGGAGCTGGAAAGAGGAAGCTGCACTAAGGGAAAGGAAATAAGGGGAAGCAGGGAGAAATACCTTGCCCTGCCCTCTTGCTGGTATATTGTAAAAAGGAGACTTTGTGTATAATCTAAAGGTGATGGGAACACTACTTGTAAATAAAGCACCAGGTGAGCACTGCAACAAAGGCTCTAAGTGACTTTCTCAGCCTAGTGGGGGCAGGAGCCAGGAGGGCCCTGAAGGAACCCTGTTACAGCAACAAAATGGCAGATGAAATTCAATGTTGATAAATGCAAAGTAATGCACATGGAAAACATAATCCCAACTATATATATAAAATGACAAAAGCGACAAAAGTCCTGTGGCACCTTATAGACAAAGTGAGTATTCACCCATGAAAGCTTATGCTCTAATATATCTGTTAGTCTATAAGGTGCCACAGGACTCTGTTGCTTTTGCAGATTCAGACTAACATGGCTACCCCTCTGATATAAAATGATAACAGCTAATTTAGAACCTATCATTCAAGAAAGAGATCTTGGAGTTACTGTGGATAATTTTCTGAAAACATCTGCTCAATGTGCAGCAGCAGTCAAAAAAGCTAATAGAAAAGACGGTTATCTTTTGTAACTGGTGTTCTTCGAGATGTGTTGTTCTTGTCCATTCCAAGCAGGTGTGTGCTCGCCTCATGCACGCCAGCTGGAAGGCTTTTTCCTTAGCAGTATCCATAGGGTCAGCTCAGGCGCCCCCTGAAGTGGCATCACTACGGCACCCAATATATGGCTCTGCTGACCCTCCACCCCCTCAGTTCCTTCTTACCGCCTGTGATGGCTAGCTGGAACTTTGCCTGCTCCTGAGAAGCAGCCTTAGCAGTGTTCTCGTTGTATACATAGTTTGTTTTTGTAGTTAGTTAATAGCTTCTTATTAAGTTTAGTGAGTTGGTTGGATAGTTATTGGGGAGTTCCCCCTGCAACTTGTGTTGCCCTCTGGGGAATGCCTGGGTCCTCAGGGTTTAAACATTAGGAACAATTAGGAAAGGGATAGATAATAAAGCTGAAAATATCACAATGCTACTATATAAAGCCATGATACACCCACACATCCAATTTTGTGTGCTGTTCTGGTTGCCCCATCTCAAAAAAGGTATATTAAAATTGGAAAAGATACAGAGAAGGGCAACAAAAATGATTGGGGTATGGAATAGCTTCCATATGAGAAGAGATTAAAAAAACTGGGACTGCTCAGGTTAGAAAAGGAGATGATTAAATGGGGATGTGATAGAGGTCTATAAAATCATGAATAGTATGAAGAAAACAAATAAGGAAGTATTATTTATCCCTTCACACAACGCAAGTATTAGGGGGGGTCACACAATGAAATTAATAGGCAGCAGGTTTGAAAAACAAACATAAGGAAGTACTTCTTCACACAACATAGTTAACCTGTGGAACTCTTTGCCAGGGGATGCTGTGAAGGCCTGTAGTAGAACTAAGTTAAAAAAGAATTAGATAAGTTAATGGAGGAATGGTCCATCAACAATTATCAGCAAAGATGGTCAGGGATAAAACCCAATGCTTTGGGTGTCCCTAAATCTCCAACTGCCAGAACCTCGGACTGAATGGCTAGAGACAGACCACTCTGTTCATTTCCTCTAAAACAGCTGGGACTGGACACTGTCCGAGACAGAATACTGGGCTAGATGGATCATGGTCTAACAATATAGATGTTCTCAGGATGTTGGGCTCTGAAGGGAGCATGGCTGAGATAGGAGCTAGTATGACAGTACACAAATGATCTTTAAAATCAAATAAATGGTTAGTCATTTGATTCAATAATTTTCAAATCGTCATGTTACAAGGGCAGCTTATCATAAATGAATTACTAAAGCCTCAGTCCTATAAAGGCTGATACATGTGTTTAATTTCAAGCACCTGATTAGACACACTGAAGGCAATGAGCTATGAATGAGCCTAAAATTAAAGGTGATAAGTTTCTGTAAGATCAGGGCCTAAGCAAGAAAATACCAGTTTAAAAATAAATTAAAATATAAATTACCTTATTATGAAGTAAAACTTGAGTTTTATCAGGTGTTAAATTAACATCTACAGCAGAGGCAGGTACAGTAATATTAATAAAGAAAACAGGGTATGAACGAGAAGAATCTTTATGTGACTTCAGATTATAGAACCGTCGAACCAGCTACAGATAAATGCAACAAAGAAAAGTCAGTAAAAGTAATAAAATAGACCCAAAAGGTACAAAAGCAAAATAGCACTCTATACAAACAGTTTTTAAATTGTATTTTGTCAAATTAAAGAAGATACTAAAACAAAGAAGTTAAAAATGTTCTTTTGGGGAAATCTGCACACCAAGAAAATCTTCAGTAGGGCATTTGCACGTGGCTTCCACTGCCTCTGTGCCACTAAGTCCCAGAACATCTGCTCTAAAGTGTTAATTGTGGTTCTGTGAACTTTCTGAAATAATAAATTTAGTCCACTTGATACATTTGGAGAAAAAGATTCTGTATGGTTCTATTCAATGCCCAAAGTGGGCAGGAGATCCAGCACTTTTTTCTAGGACAAATGAACACCATTATTCTCAGAATTTTTAAAAAATGAAAATATGTGTGTATGTTGTAATATTTTGAAATAAACATTGTTTTCTTTGAGAAAAGAAAAAGGATGAATGATACGGTGTCATTCCTACCACAGCCACCAATGTCAACCTACCATCTTCCTCAGATCAGGATTAATTTGCAATTTAAATAAGAGAGATAAGCCCTCTGGAACTCCAGCTGTCCCTAAGATTTTCTCCAGGCCTGTCTCCCTCTCCTCTTACCCCCCTCCCTCCCAGAACCAAGAGACTACAGTACTATTTAGCAGTTATTTTAAGGGGTTTCTCTCTTGTTATCAGGGTAGGTGAACAGTAAGAGAGTCCTGCATCTTTATGGTGCCCACATTTTTTTTGTGGGGGGGGGGAATCAAGCAAGAATTATATAATAGAACAGAAAAAAGAAAAAGAAAAAAGTTAATGATAAGGGTGAACTGCAGACAGATCTTTTTAAATACTGCATTTGTAATATACCCACATCACCCACAAGTCCTGCTCTCAGCAACAACCTGAAATACAGTTGTATGAGATACACAGGCCCACAGATGGGGGGCGGGAAAGGGGGCAATTGCCCAGGAGCCTGAGTGATTTAAAAGGATCTGAGGGGCCCTGGCCACCATTGCAGTAGTGGCGGTGGCTGAGAGCCCCTTTTAAATTGCCTGTGTGGACCGTAGGGCACGAGAGACTGTTCCAGGCCCCGTGCTTTGGTGGTCATATTCGTCACTTCTTCCCTTGGCCCCACTCCCTCCAGGGATGGCCCTGGGGCCCGGAATATCTGTCCGTGGGCCTGGAGATATACCACTTTTTTATTCCATCTTAGGAAACTAAAGTGTGAAACTAAAACGACAGGCTTTCATATTGTAGTTCAGGTATAACAATGATTATTTCAGCATAACTTGGAAAGATTTTTTTTATTACTAGATTCACTTGTGACGCAAAACTGTGTAAATAAAACTTTGGTTATAAAATCTTGGTGAGGGAATGGGCCACTTCCCCATTCTACCTCAGAGGACAGCTCAAAATAAGGCACAAAAGTATTACTATTGTTGTTTATATGAATTACAGTAGCACCCAGACCAGACACCCCAATCAGGACTAAGTTAGCATTATTCTGGGTACTACACAAACATGAAGTTTCTATCCCAATAAGCTTAAAGTCTAACTAAGACAGGAACCAGGGCCTGTGGGATATAGGAAGCAGAAGAGATTGTCTGACTTGACTCTTCTTAGAGATTGTGAACCTGATTTCAGGTTGTGTTGAAGAAAGTTTCATATAACTTTGGGTCCCAAGTGAGAATTATTTGATTTTCTCCATCACAAAAGAGGGGCCTTGATGTAGTCTTTAATTTTGTTCCCACAATCGACTGTAGTGCAAATAATAGTGTTTAGATGCCTAAAGTACCCAATTTGTGTGAATGCATTTAGACATTCAAAAGTGAATGTTTGCACCTTCAATTAATTTACATCATCTATGGATTGTGGGCAGAAAGTTAGAAACATCTCTTTATTCTATTGAATTAGAAGCTCGGGTATGGTACCTTTAATATTTCCTTTTGATGTACTGGCCGACTGTTTATATAGATGAAACTCCTTTCTGAACTTGAAAGACTTGTCAAAGAATTGTCTGATTCGGGTTTTGGAAGAAATCCAGAGAGAAATACCTATAATTGTAAAATAAGAAGAGAAGTCTCCCCATACACTTTATTTGTAAAGAAAACAGATAACTCAAATTAACTAGCACAAGATTCAAATGACCCAAACATTCAAAATTATCAAAGAGGAATCAATAAAATAATTCTTTAAAAGGAGCTGAAATAGTTTGTGTTTTGTCTCTATTTCTGTTGAATTTATTGAGAAATCCTAGGCACAGATCCTCTGCTACAACACAGTGCCACTCAGTGCAGCGGAGGGGGTGTTGATTGTGGCCTAGAGAAATGGCTTTACGCCATCTTTGGTCTCTCTCTTTCTAATTCTTGGAGCAGTCTCAAGGGCTATTCTGCGACAATGAACTGTCAGAGCACGATGCTACCTTTGTGTTTGTCTGATACCTATGGTTGCCAGTTTGACCACTGTACATTTTAGAGCCATCATTTCAATGACTGTTCCACAGGCAGGAATTGCTCTAGACACACCCTCTCCTGCTCTTGTCCATCCTGTACACTGGAGGAAACCAGGCGAGCGTAACATAAAGCAGGCTGCGCCAGTTCTCTGCCGGCCAGGGATTCCCCCACATTAGGGCATCTCTGAAGTGATTTTGTGCAGCCAGCATCGCAAAGCAGCTTTAACAGAGGCCAGCATCTGGTCCCCCAGGTCAGTCTTACAAACAGATAAATATTCAATTCACTTTGCTGTATAGGTTTTAAAGTGATGTCAAATTTATGAATTCTAAACAAGAAATCCCAGAGGCATTCTGATGCCTGTCTGAGGCATAGTGATGTGTTCCTGTATACAGATACTAGGATAGTCTCATTTCAAGATGCCACATTACTTGTGTTCTGCCTGGTAAAGCTAATGTTTGATAAAACACAGAACTCAGAGTATGGATAAATGATTTGTGATGGAATATGGGGACCTTTGCCCCTATCATCTCTAAGTCTTCAGTTCAAATTCAAGACAGACTCAACGCACATTAATGTTGCTACCATGATGCCTATACAATAGCCTGTGTGAAACTGTTCTTCAGTCCAATTCCAAATAGACACCATTCACATTGTAAAATCTTCTACAATAATTGGCATGCTAGTTGGCAGGTTCAGCAGGGAGGCCAGAGAACGAATGGACACAGGGATTAAGCCTCTAGCTCACTTCCTTGGGTTCAGGCTGAGGCACACTTGCAGGCAGAGCAGGGAAACTTCATCTGCAATTGCCTTTCCTGTACTTGTTTTATCTGTAATGTGGGTGAAATAGTCAAACATGGATGCCTACAGTTAGGCACATAAAATCAAAGTGGCCTGTTTTCAAAGATGCTGAGCACCCAGGACTCCGATTCCAATAAGAGCTTTGTCAGGTATTGAACTAAAGCCTATTGGTACCCCTAGACAGCACATCTAGCCTCTGTGCTGAAGCATCACCCCGGTCAACACTATTCATTGTCAGGATGCCAGTACTGAACTCAGGCTCATCACGCCCTTAGACAGCATCTTTAGAAGCTACACAACAACAGTGCACAGTATTGCTGCCCCAATCAATAGCCTTAGTGCTAAAGGTCTACAGCCACACAGCAGCCATGCCCAAGGCCTCTGATTGGCTGGACAGACAGCAATCTCTTTAAGGTACCTGGACTACATAGAGACCTCAGGAGGAAGCAGATGTCTGAGCAACAGGCAATTGACTGTGAGTTGCCACCTTGCCTGATGCTGCTTTGCTACCTGATCCAACTTTGACCTACCTGACCCAACCTATCCCGCCAACCCACATCTTTGGATTGGGTCTCCCAGCTCCTGACCGCTGCCAGAAATCCAGCCATTGCCTTGGATTCCTTTTAATACTGATGGACTTCCTGGCTAGCAGGTCACTCGCACATCACTTGAACACAGGGCTCTGGTCTGCCTTTAGTCCACTTCAGCTAATGGGAATTAGAAGCTGTCAGTGCTCAGCACTTTTGAAAACCAGGCCAGTCTTTTGGAATCAAGAATGAAAATTTTGTCACAGCCTTTTTATTTACTTAAATCAAAGCTAATAAACATATGAAATAGAACAGATAATCCTTTGGCTTCAGTGTAATCCTTTGTGATTCCTGGTTAGCTACTTCACTTCAGCAAGCTATTCATTCCCCTAGTCCTGCAATGAACATTCTGTGCCAAAGCTGGAGTGTTCTGGTCAGCAACGGTTATACACATAACTAAATGCCATTGGTCAAGTTAAAGAGGTGTCAACTGTCTGTTGGATCATTATCAGGAAAAACAACTAGCAGCTCTCTTACATTTTATTCTGCAACTCTATCACATCCAATCAAAATGTCACTTTGTTTTATGTTTCAACTTCTTTTTTAAATTTTAAATACCATATACACAAGTTAAGACATTTCAAGCAATAACTTTGCTAAACAAATGGACAACATTACGACACTACTGAAAGACTCTAAAATCAGGCAGTTAGGAAGTTGCCATATTCATACTTAGTTGACTGTTACTAACTGTTTAAAACTATTTGGGGAAGTCAGTATGCACCATAACAGAGTTAATAAATGAAGACTTCTAAAACTGGATTGCACTGTTTAAATTTAATCAAACTTATGATAATACAAAGTTTTAGAAAAAATAGATAAGCAAGGAATCTTGATTTTAAGTTAAACCAGTTGTTTACAGTGACTTATGATTATTTTATTATATTATTATAGGTGGGGTTTGTAGCCCCACTTCTTATTATATGACCCTTTTTTCAAGTTGCTTACAACTTTGCAAAACTTTAGCTGTTTGGGTTGAAATTTTCCATGCATTGTATCTGACTTTTTGGGGAACATTTCACTAAAATGGTTTAGCTCATTCAGAGAAGAGAGGTAGGGAAAAACATATTTTTAAAGAATTATGGTGATCTCTTTCTTTAAGAAACTCAAGCCAACCCCATGCTTTGGGATTTTAGATTTGATGGGTGGAGTGGGTCTTTGTGTCAGGGATATGCCTTTTGCAACCCTCATGAAAATTCACCCAAATTTGGTCAAGTTAGAAGACTACGAAAAAAAATCAGTTTGCACATGCTCAGTAGAGACTTGCTAGATCACAGCTTAATTTCCCAAAGATTCTGTCCACACTGGGCATCCTCCAGGTAAGGGCTGAGGACTTTCCTTGCAATTGCAGTTCCCAACTGTTCTGGGCCATGCCGGGTCCAGGTTCAGATCCAGTAGCTAGACTGAGAGCAGGGAGCCTGCCTCTCCTGTGCTCTTAATGCCCCATTGACTTACGTTAGAGGAATTGTGAGATGTGGGGAATCTTGGATTCCATTTTAGACTTTGGAGGGAAGTGTGCTCTAGTAGGCACAGATTCCTCTGCCCTTCCTTCCAACCTGTCCCTGTCACAGTCTTGTCTTGTCCTTGCTCCATATCCTTGTCCCATTTCCGTTCTCCACTCAGGCAGCCACTGAAGTGGAAGGTGCCTGATGCAAAGGCTGAGGGTGCAAGAGCTGGACCTGGTGGGGGAGGGAAAGGAGTAGAATGGGGCAAGGAACCCGGTGAGGGGAGACTGAGGATGGTGGGGGAAAAGGGAAACTGGGAGATGGCTGGGGAGACTGGGAACTAGTAAGGTGGGGAGGAGGTGATGGGAGTAAGGGAGAATGAGATCACAAGAAGCCAGGGTACAGAAGAATAACTGGGACAGGCTGGCAAAGAGATTGGAACAAAGAGCTTGATGGAATATTGAGACTGGACAAGAGGCCCAGTGAGGGAGAGTGGGACCGGGAGCCCCTGGGGAATATGAGCATAGGGACACCTGGATTTGGGGTGGCATCAAGATCAGATGAGGAAATGGGAGAAAGGAACTAGGAATGGCTGGGCAAGGAGACTAGGATTGGGAGTCCAGAAGAGGAGACAGTGCTGCTGGCAATGAGACAGACTGGGATAGAAACCTCAGAGTGGAGACAACAGGTTAAGGAGAATGGAAATGGGACAAGGAGATGGAGCAAGGACAAGACAAGACTGGGACATGGACAGGTTGGAAGGAAAGGCAGAAAAATCTGTGCCTACTAGAGCACACTTCCCTCCAGAGTCTGAAATGGAATCCAAGATGATCGAGACTCACAATTCCTCTAATGTAAGTAAACATATGTAAAACTCACAGGCAAAGCTTATCATCCCCCTTATAGTGCTGGTCCATAGAGGATCACAGCCTACTACTACTCTTAGCTCAAGTGGGAGGGGACAGTGAGGTGAAGCCAAAGGTTCCAACCCTTCTGATGACCCAATTATTGTAAGCAAGACACAAGAAGTAATTCTTCTGCTCTACTCGTGCTGATTAGGCCTCAACTGGAATAGTTTGTCCAGTTCTGTACACCTCATTTCAGGAAAGAAATGGACAAACTGGAGAAAGTTCAAAGAGCAACAAAAATGATTAAAGGTCTAAAAAAATTACTTATGGGGGAAGACTGAAAAAACTGTTTGTTTAATTTGGAGAAGAGAAGATAGGAGGGACATGATAATAGTTTTTAAGTACATAAAAGATTGTTATAAGGAGAAGGGAGAAAAATTGTTCTTCTTAACCTTTGAGGATAGGACAAGCAGCAATGGGCTTAAATTGCAGAAAGGGCGGTTTAGGTTGGACGTTAGGAAAAACTTCGTGTCAGAGCGGTTAAGCACTGGAATGAATTCCCAAGGAATTGGTGGAATCTCCATCATTGAGGATTTTTAAGAGGAGGTTGGACAAACACCTGTCAGGGATGCTCTAGATAATATTTGGTCCTGTCTCAAGTGCAGGGAACTGGACTAGATGACCGCTCAAGGTCCCTTCCAGTTCTATGATTCTGTGATTCATAAATGCAATGGAAGCTGTGCTTTGAACACACAATATACTACGTAATACTAAATATTCTGGAAAATCAGTGTTTCAAATTGGACACCCAAAATTAGTGGATACTTTTGACCTTAATGTCTCTATGCCTCAGTTCCCCATCTGTAAAATGGGAATAACAATATCATGGAGTGTGCAAAAATAAATTAATTAATATTCCTGAAGCACTCAAATACTACAGCGATGAGCATCACAGAAAGCCAATGAGGAAATTAACAATTCAGCCTTTAGAGCAGTGTTTGAATAGCAGAAAATATAAAAGGCATAGGGTCCAAACATTGAACAATAAGGAGAAAACAAAATATTGAATAGCTGTTCCTTAAATGAGCATTATTCATTCTCTGCACTGAATGAGGCAGCAGGCTTGTAGAAAAGACAGCATGTGATCATATAATTTAGGCCTGTATTAAAATGCCCATGCACAAGGAAACTGAATTAAGGTTGCACAGGCAACCTTAATTTTGGCATTTACTAACTTCTAGGAAGCCTGAGCTTGGGCTCTCTTGTTCCTCCACCTTCTAAACAAGGCATATGCAATACCTCACTGATCTTCTAGCTAGTGATTTGAGGATTTGCCTGCTCAGGTGAACTTCCACTTTCCCCTTCATTCCATTTCATTCCATTCCCTACTTATTGCCTCAGAGTCCTCCCACATAAATGCTGAATGCCCACCACATACAACAAACATTGTGTTTGCCGGTTCAAGTGGTTTCTTTGTAGTCCTGATCTTATGCCAGCTGTCAGAAGAGAGCACAAATTCTAAAGCTGTTTCATCTTCCTACTTCAGCGTATAGGAGGGTTCGCAAAAGCTCAGTTTAAGAGCGGCATCTGAATGAACACACTAATAAAACAATATTTTTATGGACATGCTCTAAACAACAATTTTTACTAGATAAGATTATGCTTCAGTACTCTTTATGCTAGTCTAGTCAGCCTTTATAGCTGCCAGATAAAGAACAAAATTAACAATCACTGGACAACATAGGAGCGAGTCATATCAAGTGATATTTAAAACTAAATAGAGGATTTCTGAGTTAAAATATACCTCTGAAAATATTAGTAAGGTATCTCCTGCAAAGGAAGCAGCAATTGCAAAACTCTGATTAGCATCAATATGAGCACAGTCAGACCAATGCACAGCGCTTCTGGAAATCGTACCCCCTAACTCCTTTAAACTTAGATTTAGGGGAAATTTTGCACATCTTCCTTTAAAAATAATTGTTTTTGTTTCTGTACAGATACATCTAATTGCCCCTTTACAAAGGTAGAGGACGCTCTGTATTGTAAGATCCTGAGATGCCATGGTGATGATAATGATATGAAAGTATAGATAACTAAATAGGCCTCCTATCTGCACATAGGCCATGTATCCTACACTAGAGAGTACACAGTAATCGGTAATTCTGCATTTGTCACCACTATTTTTGCTGTCATTTGATCACTGCCATATGAGTCTTGATTTGATGATTCTTGGGGACCACTTTCAATCATCAAACCAATTAATTCTAGGGACAGAGCAGTAAAGCAATTAAATCAATTTTAGAAGCCTTTTCTTTTTAAATGCTGGGTTTTGTTTTTTGTTGGTGGGTTTTTCATGGGGGCTAGGAGAAGAATGTTTAAAAATTTACCTCAGGATCTTCACAGCAATGTTGAAAAGGTACCATGCTGCCCATAACGGCAGTTCCCAGAACTGACATAAAGGACATTTTGTGATCTGACACCCTGGTCTTTTGCCAAATAACTGCCTGAAACAAAATGGCACAGAGTCAAATTTTTGACATTATATTTAAAGTTTGTTGAACTCAGGTCATCTGCAATGTTACATGACTGAAAACATATACACAACTGCACACTTGTACAGGACATGTAACATTCTATACTTTGATCCTCTTGCATTCATAGCTTTAGTATGAACATACATGTGACAATACTTTATGACACATCATCTCATAAAATCTTACTCCTAGTTTCAAAAAAGAACAAGAAAATGAAGAAATCTGTTCCCACATATATATTAATCATGGATGTAACTTTAACTTATAAGGATTTCTGCAAGAATTGAAATTTGTGCAATTGCTGAAAAGTAATCAGCAAAAGAATATATTATGGATCCACTCTGCCCTCACATACATTCATGTAGTCAGTGGGTTTGTATGGCTGGAACTCTACCAGACTGGGGTCCTAAAAAGCATCTTGCATATTCTTCATACTGGCTAGTATCATAATACAGGAGTTGTGATGCTCATAGTACCCTGGCCAAAGGATAAGTTACTGGCCTGGGAATCATTAGGTTAGATTTTTGTTCCTAGACTCTGTGTTTAACTATCACTCTCTCTGCCTTAGCCTCCTTATTTGTGCAAAGAAGGAAATTATGCTTGCTTACTCACACCTCTGAAAAGTGCTTTGAGAAGACTGAAAAAAGGCTATACAATTAATTATACACCTTGCTGTGCTGGTGCAAGCCCCTATATAGACAAGTTACACTGGATTTCAGATCCCAGAGAAGTCAAGGTCCAAGACAGAAGTACAGACTTAGCTTTGAACTTCTTAGCTTTTGTCATTTTGTGCCAATATTAACATAGAACCTTACATTTTAGTTAATCCCCTATTTTTGGGCAAGTTAGAAGAAGAAATGGGTGGTATGTATTAAGTACTTTTATTTTTTTTTAAACTGCTCCTAGATAGTTATGAGTTAATATGAAGAATGCTAAGCACTGCCGCTCCTGTTACCATCTATACTGTTCAGAGACATATTCAGGAGTTTAAGATACAGGTATGTCTACATTAATTTAGTTTTTGGCAACCTGAGGTGTAAATCTACCCCACAGTAGCCGAACACATAACAGTAGTCCATCATGGCATACTAGCCATGTGGACCAGGCTATGGCACAGTTTCCTAGTGTGTTTTAATCCAGTTTCAAAGTGGGAGAGATCAAAGCACACTAGAGAGCTTTTAGTGAACATCAGCAGGATTTATACAGACACTTAGCATGCAGCAAGCTAGTGACAGTAGATTTACATCCCAGCTTGCCACAAACTAAGTGTTTGTGTAAACAAATCCACAGATGAATGACTTGACAAACTACAATAACTTGAGTCCTATCAGAACCATTACAGTCTCTCAGCAAATATCTGTTACAGACATTATTCACATATCTTAGTTGAGGTTTTCAAAGTAAACTAGAGGATTTAGCCATACAACTCATGTTGAAATTAATGGGAGTGGACTAAATCTCCTCTCCTACTGAACACCAAAAATCTTTAGAATTATACATAGACTTTAACCAGTGCTTCATGTTGACTATAATAGCTGCATCTAAGTATTTTAGTGTGCAACATCCCCCAAGTGCCTCAGCACCTAAGCACAACAGGATAAGTTAAGATAAAAAATATTAGATTTAAACTGAAATTCCTTTGCTTTACATTACAATACTGAATTTAATATGTCCTAATATGTGCAAGGAATTCAAGAAACGCAAAGTGAATTCATAGTATTCAAGTACCGGATGTGATTTACAAATATGATAAGGGGCAAAAAATATACCTACAACCTCAAGAAATACAATACAGAACTTTAAAATAGCACCTGTCCTCCAAGGTATTTCCTTGCCTTGTAGGGTGCATTGCACTGGAGAACTCGGAGTTCCTATACAAATGATACTTTCTGCACAACAGGTGGAATGATCAGGCTGCAGGACTGCAGATACAGCAGACTACAATTGCTCTCCAATCTTTATTTCATCTAATTACACATCAAACACATTGAGCACTGTGTGTACTGCTGGACTTGCTACTTGAGTCTAATAAGAATATAGTCATAGGGGCCATTCTGACCATCACCTTTTCCTTGCACTGCAAGCTTGAAAAGACCTGAATTTAGTAGTTCTGGTTCACAGGTGGTGGTCAACAGGATGAAAAGACCATATTTCTAGGAGTTCCACAGGAGCTCCACTGGAGTTCCCACTGTGCTGCTGAATGGTGAGCACAGTAGAGAGAAGGGCAACTATTGCCTTGAGGATTTATCACAGCTCTGAAGTGATATTGCTGATGCTTCATAGAATGAGTAGTGGAGGAGGGAACTTTTTCCTCCCTGTGACTATCTCTACTACCTGCTCCATAAACATCCTCAAAGCAGCGATGAAAGAATTTTCCCTCAAGTTCCTCTTTCAAAAAACACGTTACTGCTTCTATTTTGAGTTATATCTACATTTTAAGTGAGCAAAAGTACCAAACAATTTATCTTTACTAGACATATATTAAATGAGTGACACCAAACTAAGACGCTTGTGACACAACTAACATAAACATCACACTGTTTATTTTAGCTTGTATTACCGTGATGCCAAAGTACAGATATAAATCCTAGCTGCTGATTAATGCAAGGATGTCATTACACTGCCTGACTGAAAAAAGATCATTTCAATAAACTACCTTAGGAAAACTATGTAACATAAGAACTTACAAACTCTATAAAAGAGGAATCTGCTAATAATTTGGGGACACATTTTTACTAATCAATTGTTTCTTAAATATCATGATTAAAAGCTGTAGGCAAAACTCCTGAATCTAGTTAGTAGAACATGTTAGCTCAAAGTTCTCACATTGCAGAGATCAGTCAACTAGTTAAACGTGCGTATTGGATAGCCACACAGCAGATTGGTTTAGATTCATTTTCAGAACTGACTGCACACTATGAAACAACATGGCATGATACTTTAAAAATAACTGGTAATCTAAAGAATACATTATAAATTCATTGACTTCAACAGCTTTTGAAAAAGAAGAATCAAAGCTGTTAAGAAGTAATCCTACTTGTATTTATTTTTGAAAATGTCAGTACTTCTCAGTAAGTTTCCTGCAACAGTTGATTTTTATAACCTTGGATATATCCTGAAATTGTGCTAAAAATACACACATACACACCCCCTTATATTTTCTAGATCACATAAGCCTGGTGCCTGTGATGAGCCAAGTAAGAATCTGACTCTAGTCAGTATGATGACACTGCAAAAACACCCTAATTAAAGATATATTATTACATACAGACCATCTTAGGTTTTGTTGGAGCTGACCAAATATATCCTGCCTCTCTCCTCATTTCATTGAGGGGCACTGCATGAATTAGAAGGCACAAAAAGCTATAACGCATATAAATATCTATTTCACAGGCACAGATTAGTGTATTGACTCATTCAGTGTTTGTGTATACAGTACATACATTTTCTATAATTATACCCCTCCACATTCATTCAGACTATACATCTATGCTGCTAAATTTTAGAGCACATACATATAGGCCAAGATTATTGCTGGTTTTTTGAGCAGGTGCATAATAAGTGGGGGAAGAGTCCCTCATTTGCATCCCACAGCAGGAGCTGGGAACGTTTTTATGCTTGTGAAGAACATAACTCTGAAGAGCTCTTCAGAGTAATTCTTTCCAAAGACAATAAGGAAGGTCATAGGGCCAGACCCCGCTCCTCAACCAGCCATGTTTTTTAATACTCTGACCAGCAGCCATGTTAATACTTTTAAACAAGCACAATTGTGCTTGTTTACCAACAAAAGAGAAATCTAAATCTAACAGTCAAAATAGAGAATTGGAGGTCAGGAGAACTGGATTCTATTTCTGACTCTGTCAGTGATGCAACCCCATAACTTTCAGTGAATCACTTAAACTGCCTGAACCACAGTTTACCTAGCCGACAAATGGGAGTAATTAATCTTTCCTGCCATTGTAAAGCACACTGAGATCTTTAGCTGAAAAGTGCTACATCCATAAAGGTTTTGCCTTTACTGCCAAAAAAAAAAAAAAAAAGGTGCATATTTACCAGGTGATAACTAACACATGCTAGCTATCATGCTGTAAAATCCTAGTGGAGACAAGCCTGTAAACTTTACCATAAAGTAGCTAGGTGAGGGAAACATAATATGGTGAAAACTAGAGTGCCTTGTCTTGACCAGCATTTTATAGCACGATAGCAAATGCTTATTACATGTGGTCCCGAATAAGAATGGATTTAAGTGCATGAATCAAGTGTATCTTGAATCAGGCCATAAATCTTTTCAAAAAGGTGGAAAGAGGCTGCTGGCTTTTGTAGAGGTGTGCGTATAGACAAACTGCAAATTTCCCAAATTTTCCTATAAAACTCCAGATTAGCTGGTTTATTAAAACAGAAAAGTGACAATTACTGAAAGTCACGACTAACTACTCAAAGATAAATATTATAGTTTGTATAGTATGCTGAATTAATAATCGTTAATACATTTTTATGGGGAAGAAACTATAGTTGAGAGTCTTTGTCAACATAAACCCTAAAGGCATCTAAATTAAATTTAGATTACCAAACTTTTTTCTGCTTATCAGGCATATACATGCATGTTGGATTGTCTCTCTGTTCTTGTCAGCATTAGTATATTTATATGGATAATAATCCACCTTGCTCCCAAGAACAGGGCAGACAGAGAAGAGTCTGAGAAGCCTGGTCCAGCAATCTGGTTTGGTGGTGGTAAACTGTCAAGAAGAATAATTGGTATTTTTACCTGTGTGGCAGGCATAACTCTCAGATTTTTCTTCAAGTTCAGTAGATTTCTTTTTAATTTTATTTTAAGGTACATGACCTTTTGAGCCTTTTAAATAGATTTAAAGTACTGTATTTACAAATATGCTCAACAAGAATGTGCTTGTATGTTAAATTTCAGCTCAAAGAAAAGGCCCACTCAAAAAGAGAAACATATTCCCACAACTAAAACCAGAACTGTTTAGTTTAAAAAAAAAAATACATTGACAACAGCAGCAAACTGAAACACAGAATCCAGAGTTTGCATTTATAGGAAGGAAAACATAATAAAAAGAAGAGGTCTCCAAGAACTTTCAATGTGTGTACATTTTTTGTTTATAGTTCACAGACACCTAGCTGCAAGAACAGGCATATTTTTAGGGAGGAAGAACAGCTATCAACTAAATTCAAAAAGTCAGGAAGATAAAATAATCTTAATAGTCATTTTAAAAAAATTCAGTTTTAAAAACTGTCAAGGTTATTTTATTTACACCAAGCTAAAACTGGAGCATTGTTTTTAAATAAGTGGTAAATTCTCTCAGAGAAAGATCTTTTGCATAATCATCTCTTGGAGTTAAGTTTAACAGCAAGTGCAGTTTTTAATAGTAACTTGAAGAGGGGGGAACCTCTCCCCCAACCCTCAACTCTTTCAAATATTTTAAGGATTCCCTAAGGATTAAGGGTCAATTGTCCTATCCATTCTATAGGTAGAAAGGACCCAAAAAGGTGTGGAATGGAAGAGTGCCACCTTCATGGCATTAGCTTCTCCTTCTCCGGATCCATCTCCCTCAGTCCCCAACACAAACACATGCCTCAATAGTTATCAGACACAGCAGAAAGGAAGGGGTGGGCTACAGGCAAGTTTGGGGGATAGTAATTTTCCACAGCATTATCCTGCTCCTACCCCCCAACAAACCCAAGGGATTTCCATTAATGTTGACTCATCAGCACTAATTTACTCACTCAGGTGCCCCTTAGTGATACAAGCACACCCTCCCAAGGAGAGAGAGAGTTCAGAGAAGCAGGTGCGGGAGAAGGACTTGGCAGCCTGATATCTAAGAGTCATGCTTGTTAAAGAACTGAAAGGCATCAAGAGGAACTGGAAGGCACTGCAGGGTCATAGGGCCTCCCTATGGAAAGCCCTGGCCATCAACAAAGCCCCCAAAATCAACACGGATTTTAGAGGGAGCTGCAAGTTCTCTGATCAGCCCCCTCTACCAGTTCCATAGGGAAGGGATAGAGAAACTCTGCTCCCATGCATGGCAGAATAAGAAGGTGATTCTTCAAGTAAAACTCAGTGTCCAGTTGTGATATTTCACTGGGGGTGTTGGTAATGTTTTAGCCTTAAAACAGTAACCTATATAGATTCTTGAACTGTAGGGAAAAAGTTCCTAGGTCCATGTGTTATTTCTGCTGAAGAGCTGATCAAATAAAAACTCCTGTGGGGGCTTTGTCAACACAAGATTTTTTTAAAATTTATTTATTTATTTGGCAGGAGAAGTTGATAGTTTGATGAGATTACAAGAATTGCAGTGGGAGTTCTTGAATTGAATCCCATTTCTAAAAGCATTTAAAAGCCTTTTTAGTATTTATTATTAGTCAACAAAAGCAACACAGGATATCACTATAACAAAACACAGTGGCAAGATTATAAAAACGCACACCTCCAAGAAATAATTTATAAGTAATTTCCTCATGGCTTCCTCTCCTAACTCCTCCCCAGAGTATCCAAAGTAAAGCAGTCTGAATGCCCACAAGAGCTGAAGACATGTATTAGGTACTGCGGTACATACTGTACACTTGAACCAGTCATTGTTATGAGATTTCTCATATATACTGTGCTGTCACTTGAAAAGTGTGATGGATGGGAAACTGGATGGCTCAAGGAATTAGTAATAGGATACAGAGCATTTCACCTCTAGGTCACCAGTTCAAATTCAGTCCAGGTTGGTAGTGACCAAAGGTTGTTACCATCTGACAGCTGTTCAGTGGCTGATGTAAAATGAGTTGATGGTCTCTGTATCGTTCCTAGTAGACAGGTGCTCACATCACAAAAAACACACACCATAATTAGCACCCTGTTTGGCTTCCTCGGCAAAGAGACTGTAGAGTGAATGGTCATAAAGACTAAATTACTCTCCAGGTTAGGGCTGGGGAGTTGAGAAGCCTACACCACCAGTATATAGGCTATACTACTTTTATGGGTGTGCAGTTTGCAATGTTGTCAATCCAGCACCTTTCGCAAAACGCTTAGTCCTTTTCAATTAAAAAATAAATAGGTTGGAGGCTCATGACAAAACAAAGTTTGCAGTGTCCTGACTACAACCACCATATTGTAGCCACCATTTTAGATTCCTGCACACTCATATACTCTAAGATTGTTATAGTTTTAACGTACTTCTTTGAGGACTGCATGTATGAAGATTACAAACCTTCAAACACAACTGCAGAAAACTTGCTCCTCGGCAGAAAAATTCCAAACCAAAGGGCCTGATTCTCCATTTGTTGCACCTCATTTGGGTCTAATCAAAAGCCCACTGAAATCAATGGAAAGACTCCTACTGATTTCAATGGGCTTTGAATCAAATCAATAGTCATATAAAGTACACTTTAACTCTACAAAGTTCAAGGCACTGGAGGAACAGCCCCTACCCTGTGATATAAGCTGGTTCTGGGCTCCTGAGTCCTGCACAGTGTTAAAACGACACTGTTAAACAAAAACAGTTAATAATGAAGTAGTAAACTGGAAAATTTTGAAGACTAAAACCACAGATAGTCAGCTGTAACTACACAAATAGGAATTCAAAGTGCCTGACCTGATTCACTACAGCCTTACACTAGATCAGCAGTTCTCAAACTGTGGGTCAGGACCCCAAAGTGAGTCATGACCCTGTTTTTATGGGGTTGCCAGGGCTGGCTTAGACTTGCTGGGGTCAGGGACAGAAACTGAAGCTTGAGCCCTGCTGCCTGGGGCCAAAGCCCAAGGCCTGGACAATGGCACTCAGTTTACATGCCCCCTGCCTGGGACTGAAGCCCTTGGGCTTTGGTTTTGTCCCCCCTTCCCGCCCAACGAGGCTTACGTGGGCTCAGGCTTTGGTCCCCCTTCCTGGGGTCGCATAGTAATTTTGTTGTCAGAAGGGGGATTGTGGTGCAATGAAGTTTGAGAACCTCTGCTCTAGATTTATGATAGAACTCCACTAATAATTCTGATTTTAAATATCCAAAGCACCCAAACCTACTAAGTTATGAGCCAATTCTCAACCACAATTCCCCTGTATTCTTTAAAACTTCTAGTTTAGAGGTCTAATTTACCACTCTTACAATCCAATTTTACATCAACACCACAAACTAGCATATAAATTAATCCTATCAAATGAGGAAAAGGACCTGAGCATTACCGTGGATTGCTCAATGAAGATCTCTGCTCAGTGTGAAGCTCCAACTGAAAAGCAAGCAAAATTAGAGATGCATAGGAATTGTATGGAGAATAATACAGAATATATAATACAATAGAACCTCATTTATCTGACCCTCCCTTAACCAGCTCTCCACATTTACCAAACAACCAGGACCAGAAGCGGTTATCTCCCTTGCGTCTGTTAGATGGTGCTACAGCATCACATTGTCCCATTCTCTGATTTATCCGGAGTTTTGATTATCTGATGTGGCCCTGGTAATTAGACCAGATAAATGGGTTCTACTGTATCATTATATAAATAATGGCTCATCCCCCATCTCAAAAAAAGATACTGAAGAATTAGAGGGTGCTAATGAGATAAGCAACAAAATAATCAAAAGCACTGAAAAATTCTTATATTAAGAGAGACTGGAAAGATTGAGATTGTTCACTTTAGAAAGGAGACAAGAAGGGACATGATGAAAGTATACAAAATAATGAATGGCACAGAGAAGGTACATGCATAAGTTTTATTCATGAAATTTTATGATATGAGAATTAAGGGACATTCCATGAAATTGAAAATAGCAAATTCAAAACTGATAAAAAGAACTACTTTTTCCACACAGAGCATAATTTGACTGTGGAATTCATTGCTACATGATGTCACTGAGGTCAAGAACTCACCAAGATTCAAAAAGGAACTGGATACTGATATGGATAACAAGAATATTCAGAGTTAAAATAGTTAATATGCTTTAATAAATGTTTTGGAAAGGAGACAAAAATGCTTCCAGGCTAAAGACAATCTTTAACTACTACAGTTTTGGACTACACTTTTATGAGGGGCAGATTATTCCACATATGCCTACTGTGAGGTTTCTTGCACCATCTCCTGAAGTATCTGGTACTGACCAGGGTCAGAAACAAGACACTGGATGAGATAGGAACTGCCATACTGGATTAGACCTATGACAGATCTTTTTATAGCTCAATGTGGAAATACAAATTGTACTGGGGTGCACATCCCCAAGAAGTACAAATCTTAACCTTTGGAGGGAAATAAAGCCAACAATTAGTTTTCACTACCCAATCCGGCGGGTAGTGAAGACATACCCTAGGATTTTACATCAGCAGAGAACCATAGGGCGGGGCATTTTTTCCCTTCCCTAACATGCCCGATGCTGGGCTACTTGGGGAGTCTAGAGGGGTGAAGCAGAGTTGTCGATGTCAGAAATGGTGTAGAGCTAACTATACCAATGCAGCTTTGTGATCTTTAAGGATCATATTGGGAATCTCATCCCACCTATCTTAGAAATACCTATCACGCTGGTATTACTTGTGGAATTTCCATCTGATTATTCCATTAAAGGAAGTTTAATCCTGAAACCCATTGATCTACCAAGACCTGCTGTGGTCTAAAACCATCTGTACGAAATCCCTTTATTTCTGAATTATCTTCTAGTCCCATGGAGGCAGCTGCAACTGCCATGCTGGATGCTGCCTCCAACCCCTCTTTGGAGGACAGTGGTTCATTGCAGTACCCGTGAGAAATGATAGATCATAATCACTCCAAGATGCTGTATCTGAAACTGTTAGTACTTCTACAGTAACTTCTGCAACCCAAAACACATCTCTACCATCTGTGGACCGATATAGATGCCTGGAACGGAAATTTTATTTATCGTCTTTCTTTCCATTGTGAAGGAATTTGACAAATATTCGATCAAAGTGCATGCAAATGCTCACCACATTTACTAGTAATTTAGCTGGTGGCTACAGATTTAAACAGCAAAGGACTTGGAGTTGATGTAGCTGTTGTGGCAATTAGAAAGTTCCAATTCCAGGGGACAATCATCTTTATAGTACAAAATATACCAGGAGTTTACAGGTGGCTGCAATATGGCAAATCAGTCTGAAAAGTCTGACACCGTTTAAACAAGAGTGGCTCGCTCTGGAATGTGCCTGGTTCTCCATCAGGTAACTTAATAAACTTTCAGAATACTCTTGTAAATTATTTCTATTTGGCTGTCTCATTATTCAATATGCTCTCAAGGAACATGGTGATGAAAGAAGAAAAAATACCTCTTTCTAACACCCATACTGGCAAGAAGATCAACACTATCAGTATTCAAAGAATGTCTTGGCAGGATAAACCTTCATAAAAAGAAAGAGCACTAGTTGATCCAAGCTGTCAAAACAGCAATCGTACTTCAAGGATTGATTTGCAAAGTGATTCAATATTTATGGATAAGGCAAACAAAACATTTTTAGCAGACACAAAAGCAACCATTTCGTATTTCAGAAATTCATTGATAAATATACTCAGTGAGAGTGAAAAAACAAAGTGTATTTTTCAAGAAATTAATCCAAAAAGCATGAAGAGCTGTAGTTGGTTCTTCATACAGAATTTTAAATTCTCTTTTTTTCATATAACAAATGACTGTGACAAGCAAATGGACTGCATAACAGCAAGATAAATTTCTAGAAACTTCAATCAGAAGGAGCACGACACCTACTGTTTAGTAAATCAAGTGGTAGAAATGGAGCAGAATACAGTATGTTCTGAAGCCCATGGCCAAATGTTTTAAACCTAAGGACCAAAAGATGAAAAATTTTTAGATGGGCAACTGAATAAGAGTCCTGATTTTCAGAGATGCTGAGCACTTGGTAAATCCTATTAACTTTATGGGGCTCAATGGATTTAAATGCCTAGTCTCAGACTTGCACATGTGGAAGACTTGGCCTACGAATGAGCTCTTTGCACAGGTATAGCACATCCTTTCCCAGGTAAAAGTTGTGTTTTTTCACTCTCCTTTCATTCCTTAGCCAGTCCTAGCCTTTGGCCAAAGGCTCCCCTTCATCTGTAGAGTTTTTGCCACTTAGGGCTTTTCTACCAAGTGTCTTAATCCGCACCACAGGAATGAAAATTCTATAAAGCACTAGTGTGTTGCGCACTGACTGGCTTACGTGGACCCTACTGGCACACGCTAAAAGTTCCTTAGTGCACGGTCAAGGTGGTGCTGTTTGAAGGGTCCAAACTTTTACCTAGGAAAGGATGAGAAACTAGAATTTACACCCCTTTGATGCGGACTAATGCACCATGTAGACTAGTCCTCATTGTCAAGGTCCCTGTTATGCAGTATATTAAACTATCCTGACTGCATTCCCAACTGTCAACCTTCTCTACTTCTCTTTCTCCCCCATTCCCTCTAATTCTCAGCCATTGCTTTCTGTTCAGTCTCCTCTTTTAAAAAAGCAACAAAAATAAACCTCTGACAGAGTCCAGTGCTCAGAGCTGATTTGTCTGCTTTTTGTACCAGACAGAACCACCCGTCCACACATGAGAATGAACATGCAAACCACCACAAAGGATCCCCCAAAAGACTATGGCTCTTTCTGCTTTGGAACCTGAGCTCATTGCTGATGTCCGTTTTCTTCCACAGCAGCACAAACTATTGGCACAACCCCCCCAATGCAGGATTCTAGTAACTCTTCTGAATGATTATATATAACCACTTATTTATTTAACAGGTGGTCTCAGTCATAAATCCATGTACTCCATGAGAAATGTTGTTATCTCAACCTTACCACGAAATACTTGGAAAATACTATGTTAGAGCACATTTCTAGCACACAGTAGGACAAAAGGATTGGAATGCAATAGACATATCTATTGGTCTGGATTACTACTGCTTTGTGATAATGGTGTTCTTTAGCTTCTGAAGAAAGAAGACAAATAAGGAACTATTTAACAGTGCTATTGCTGTAAAATGGTAAGTACGTAGAATTGATTAAAGAAATTACAAGTTAGAATTTAATAAGGAATGTTGAAGTACTTTTAAAATCTAGAAAGCAGTTAAATTTATCAAAGTATTTGCAGTTTGTATCTTGAAACAGATCTTAACAGTAGTAAAAACTGAGCAACAAAAATGAATCCATACCCGGACCATTTTAACACATTAATAGTTTTTAAACAATCAGTGATACCCCTTGGTTTGTGCCAAACCTTAGTTGGCTTTTGGTTTTCCCAGCTTGGCTATAGCTAACGAGTGACCTCTTGTGTTGGAAAATCTCTGGGTTGCTTATTTTTAAATGAATCAAGTGCTTGTGAAGATGAACAGCCCTAAAAAACAATGTCCTATCTTCAAAGCAAATGCAGCATGTAAATAGGAGGAATACTGGTTTATTGTCCCATACTGCCCTGAATAGTGTGCTTGAATCCTGGTATGGAGTAACTACCTCTGAAGATGAGAAGATAATTCATTCTTCCTGGGAGGCCAAGATAATTCAGCGTTGGTATCTTTCCCAAAACTGCCAGAATGGTGGATATTTAGATAGAGAAATTTGCTCACATGGAAATGGGCTGAGATTTCCATTTTAAATAAGCACCAAGCACCCAGCACCCATTAAACCAGAAGGCCTCTTGGTCCCTACCACTTTTGTCAATAGTTCCATTATCCTGAACCATTACCAATCTACTGAAGAAACTTATCCTCTAAGTTTCCTCATTTCATAAGGACGGAATGATTTTAATCCACATTAACACTACAGTATTCTAAAAAGACTGGGTTTGAAGGAAAATCAGACATGTTATTATTCAAACGATATAGTCTGTAAGGTAGAAATGTAAAAACCCATGAAAATGCCAACGTTGAGCATTCCCTCACCTGATTCTTTACCTACAGGATCCTAGCATTTCTCAGCAAACTGCACTGTCTTAATATTATTGAAGGAATTTTTTTTTCCACTAAATTTTCCCAAGCTTTGAACTGCAGTTCTACTCTAAAAACAGACTATGCAAAAATGGCATTTTCTTTCCCAAGAGAGCTGTTTCCTGGCTGAATTCATAAATGCACCTACTGACATTACTGCATTTTAACTTCATAAACTCTACAGAGTCATCAAAGCTGAGACAGAGTTGGGTTCTGTTCTTTCTTGTCCATCAGCAAAAAGAAATGGTTAGCAAAGTCAAATCATTTACATCTATAAAAACCCACTGCAGGCTAGTGCAAATACACAAGTGCTCTTGAAGACATAATATGAAGAGTTGCAGAGGTTTAAATGAGGCCTACAGAATGTCCGTAACTGGTATGACGCACCAAATGAAAAAAACTGAACTGGAGTCTTACAACACAGGGTGCTTTTGCAGGACTGGCAGCAAGAAAAAGACCATATTTTTACTTGTCAACTGAGCACATCTGATGTAGAAAACAATGAGCAACAACATGGAACCTGCCATTCCATTTTTACAGTCAGTTTTCAGAGCAGAACAATATTTCAAGTATTGTTAAAAAAACCAAACAATTTTGGTATTATTCACAAGAACCACCCATCTCCCATAAGTCACCAGATAGGAGAAGCATTCAGCACTGCTGTTATTCAAAATACTTTGTTTTGCTTTTTAAAGTGAGAGATTCCAAGACATAGTAGGAATAGTCAGCTCCCACTCAAAGAGACAGCTTTGTGCTAGAGATATCACAGCAGCCAGAGCCAGCCCACAGACAAAAGTCTTCTTTTGGTTAAACAATATTGCAGTTTGTTTAAAAAGATGTTTATTTGATATCTCTTTAAAATAAGATTTAAAATGAAAATATTTCAGTGACGCTGAGAAGTGAGAGAGAAAAATAAGAACCTTTTATAAAGGCACAATATTGTTTAAAAGTAATAAAATTAAATGAAAACAAATTTATTGTGCACTCAAGACAAGCTTCTGTGTTGGACAGTTTTCTATGATGGTTGCAATTTCACTAGAAGAGGGAAGCAGAGAGGAAAAACAGAAGGGACAACAGTACAATTAATGTGTTGGGGGGTGGGGAGGAAGGAGGACAACAGTCCAGAGACATCGTCTGCTTCTGTATCCAGAATTACAGAGGAGTGCAAGAAAGAGATTCTTGGTCAAAGTATCCGCGAGGGTAACAGATTTTGCATTAAAACACAATGGAGAAAAACATGGCATAATTTGAGGAGAAAAGAGAAGGCCGAAAAAGAATCAAGACACGTAATAACCAGCAACGAAATCAGAATAGGACTAAAATAGACACAGAGGATAAAAGCACTCCTGTGAAGCCCTATCTTAGGGAGATACTCCTTGTGTTTATCATTCGCAATGTTCTGTCTTTAGAACTTCAGCAATACTTTTATTGTTTGTCATAACAAAGTAGTTTTTAATCTGAAGCAGAGCGCATGCGGGGAGTAGGTCCCACTAAGAAGCTGATTGTGATCCATAGAAAGATTGGAGGGTCAAGAACTTACAGCAAACAAGTTATGTTTTAAAATGACAAATGTGCTACATGTTTCTTATTCTGAATACATGAAATCATGCAGCACATAATTCTAAAGCCCTGAGTTCAGTAAGTGTTTGCAGCTTATTTTTCATTCTTTTTCACAATGATTAGAGTGCCAAGAAATTGGACAGTTTAATTGTTTCAGATAGGCATAGTTATTGTTGCTCTAAATCAATATCATCAAAGCTGTTTTTAGAGACAGCTGCATACAATTTTCCTTTAAGGTCTGTGGACCCAGGTATAGAGTTGCAAGGTTTTCAACTGGAAAACACCATTGAAAAGGGAACCCTGGTGGCTCCGGTGAACACTGCTGACCAGGCTATTAAAAGTCCATTTGGCCACCTGCAGCGGGGCAGGCAGAATGCCTGCTCACCCCCATGTGATTCCATAAAGCGGATGGCACATCCCTCTGGCTCCTAGGTGCAAGGGCAGAAACAGGGACTCTGTGCGCAGACCCCGCCCCGAGTGCCAACTCCACAATGGCCACTGGTCGGGCACCACCTACCCCAGCCTGGAGCCCGCTCCCGTATCCTAAAACCCTCATTTCTGGCCCCATTCCAGAGCCCACATTCCCAACCCACAGCCTGTACTTCCTCCCATACCCCAACCCCCTGGCACAGCCCAGAGCCCTCTCCCACACTCCAAATGCCTTGGCCTGACCTCCCAACTCCGCCTGTAGCCCAAACTCCTCATCCCCTGCTTCACTCAAGAGCCTGCACCCCAAGTCAGAGCCCTCAACCCTTCCTACACCCAATCCCCTGCTCCAGCCTGGTGAAAATGAGAGAGTGAGCGAGAATAGGGGACAGCAAGCAGGAGGGATGGAGTGAGATGAGGCGTGGACTCATAGAAGGGGCTGGACACAGGGTGTAGCCACAGGGAAAGGGTGGGTCAGAGAGTGGGACCAGGGTGCTCAGTTTTCTGCATATAGAAAGTTGGCAACCCTACCTGGGTATAAAAGTTTGAGATTTTGTACTACCTACAATCCATAGCAGAACTATCACGAATCACAATGAAAGATTTACACTAAATTGCATCTATGGAGTACCCAAACTTTGAGTTATTATTTATGCAGTATTTTATTGTCAAATATGTAAGATGACTTGTCTCATACACTGACAGTGTGAACAGGAAAGATTTTTTTAAAATATTCTAATTGATAGAAATAAAATATTGAAATAAATGGTGCAATGAATTGAAAAAATGCTTTAAGTTTCAGATTGCAAGATAAGAAATTATTCAACCACCGTGGAGAATTTTTTTTAAAAAAGCGGAAAAAGAATCACTTTGGTGGAATCTTTTTGGCCATTAGGTGTCACTCTTTACTTTCCGTGGCAGCATGCAAGTTTATGGGCCTAATTTTCCTCTCACTTATGTCAGTGTAAATCAGTAGAAGTTCCAATAAAGTTTGTGGAGTTAAACTAGTATAACTGAGCCCTGGTCTACAGGGTGTGTGTGTGTGTGTGTGCGCGTGTGTGTATCGACCTAACATACGCAACTTCAGATACGTGAACAGCGTAGCTGAGGTCAACGTATTCAGGTCAATGTACCTCTGCGTCTTCACCGTGCTGAGTCGACTGCTGCTGCTTCCCCCTCGACTGCGCCTCCGCCATTCACTGTGGTGGAGTTCTAGAGTCAATGGGAGAGCGCTCAGGGATCAATTTTTTGCGTCTCGATGAGACACGATAAATTGATCCCCAAAAGATCAATCTCTACCCCCCGAACGTGGCTTGAGAGGAGAATCAGGTCCAAAATACCATTTCTGCAGATTTGTAGTTAACATTTCAGTTTGATTTCCCATGATTAATAAAAATTTATTCATATAATATTAAGGTCTAAGTAGCTTTGGAATTTGTGCTGTCAAGTAGGGCATAAAACGAGCACTTGCTCGGTCATATTTAGGCCTGATTTTGCTTTCCTTAAATGATGTAAATCAGGCTTAACTGTACTGTATTCAGTGCAATAACTCACGTGCCTGCCTGGCCTGATAGGCTATATTTCAAGTTGTTCCTGCAGCAATCTGTTGTAATTCAGCCCTCAGCGACAAAACAGTACACACAAGAAGCACTATTTACTCAGTCTGTTTCAGTGGGAGCCTTTCCATTGACTTCATTTAGTAACTGATCAGACCACTGGAAAGGAAGGTGGAGGTTTGGCTCTGCCTCTTTGTTCTGTACAATAACAAGCATGTTATCAGTGCCCAGTAAATCAGCATTGTCCAACCTATACACACCAAATTAGGTTTTTGTGGGAGCAGAGTCCTCTTTGAAAGATTGGCACTGTCTCTCTAAGACTCAAACCGTCATAAGCTAATAAATTTAGATGTAATGACGGAGTGGGGGGTCTGAACCAAACTGCACTTAGAGCAAATTTCTAAAAATCAAACATCTGATGACAAAATGCAGTCACAGTAATGAAAGTCTTGATGAATTGAACAAAATTATAGTCCTCATTTTCTTTAATTTTGAATTTGAGATAGTTGGCCCAAGAAAAGTCACTTTTACCTTGTTATGTGTAAAGATTATCCGTAGTTCTGGCTTTATGATACCATACGCCATCAGAAGATCTTGAATTTTTTTTAATTCCTCCTTACATTTTTTAACTGTTGAGTAAAACTGTTTTCTTACAGGAAGATTCTTAAACAGCTTCAGTGCAGCTACAGTTGTACCTGAAAGTGGGAAATAAAAACTGAAAAGCTAACACGAAACGTGTAGAACTGGTTGAGTGTAAAGAAAAAAACCCCTTGCTTGTGCTGAAAGAGGCTATTCTTCCATATAGGTGCATGCACATAATTCTTATCAACATTAATTAGAAGCATACGTGCATGAAGAGAAGGACATACTGCTACATTAGCATTCCCCTCCACAGCAAGCTGACTGCTAGATTTCACAGCTGTGCAAGCTGATCATGTCCTTCAACTGGAGCTATGCTCAAGCTACTTGACACCTAGATTACACATTTTTTCCATTTCTGGCAAGCCACGAGGATTTACTGAATTAATCTTACATTACATTTTGATTTGTCTAGTTTCATCCACATCTTTTTCTCTGGTATTAGTAGACACCAATAAACTGAAGTTAAAATTTCATCTACAGTACATCTGCTCAAGTGAAGACCCACAGAGCTCTCGTCATATGTCTAATCATAGCCTCTTCTAATACTGTAGCAAACTTTTCTACATCTTTCCCTAGCATCTGCCTCATAATATACCTAAAATGAAAAGCAATCCCACAGATTTTTTTCTGGAAGCAAAAACCCACCATCTGAAAGTCAGCAATAAAATATACACATGAATAGTCAAGTTCACCTAAATAAGAAAAAAAAAATCTTACTAATTAGCTATAAACAAAAGGAAAATGCAGCACTGCATTTCATTAACATTCTAAAGGAAAGCCTGCTTCAGAAAGTGCTGATTATATTTGCCACTAAATTAAGAGTAATACCTACGAAATCAACAGTATAAAAATCCAGTTAATAAAACAGTCACAGTTTATAAAGACGCAAACTGCTATATTATTTAATTATGAGGATATTTATATATTGACATTGGGTCATGATAATTATCTCGCATGTTTAATAGGATGCCATAAGGACTAAATACAGAATTAAAATTGTACTAAAATTAAGAGGTATTAAAAATCCCTGTCTTCGAAAAACAGCAAACAATTTAAAATATTAACAGGCAAACTAAAGGAGGTACTATCATATTTTACAAGAAAATTCTTAAGATCTAATTGTGCTGCCCTCTCAATTTAGCACACTCTATTTAAGACCTGATTAAATTCCAGTCCTACAGCATGCTTCCTGGTATATTTTATACCAACTTAAAGAGTCAGCCATTTAGAGCTGTAATATAAAAAGATGTAGTCTTGATTGTGGTGTGATGACGTTTTCTTTCTTATAAACTGACTGTAGTACAGATCAGGTCTTAAATCAAACTAAAGGCTCTTTCGACATGTGGTCAATCTAACTTGCATTTCTGAGCTACACAACAGATCAGAACATTCCACTTTATGTATCTAGGAGGGTAGGGAAAAGGGTTGTAACCCCGTTATTACCACTTAAATTTAAGTATTATTCTCTGTTACCTGGTAAATTTACTCAAGTACCACTATTTTTTTAACCACATGCTAATAATATTTTATTTGTCTTGGGGTAATGCCTAGATCAGTGGTTGGCAAGCGAGACCGCAAGATAACTACCCTTAGTGGGCCCCGCTGCTTTATTTACCTGCTGGCTTGCCGCTTCCCGCAGCCCCCATTGGACCGGGATGGCGAACCGCGGCCAGTGGGAGCCGCAGGAAGTGGCGAGCTGGCAGCTAAATAAAACAGCAGGGCCAGCTAAGGGTACTTATCCTGAGGTCCTGCGTGCCGACATCGCCAACCCCAGCCTAGATGCTAGGACACTATACTAAAAGATGGTCCCTGCTTACATAGTTTATGTACAGTGTATATTAACTGACAAGGAGGGCTATTAGCTTACCCAATCCAATCAAGTATACTTTAAAAAATTAGCCTGTAAGAGGTAAATAATTTTATCTTCCATTAAAAAGGTACTTAAATGAAGACTGAAGTACTCATATTTCAGCAGCAATCATTCAACAACTCTGGTGAATACAAAGGCCAAGACAATACAGCTCTTATCTAAAGTTTGACCTCAGTGGGCTTTAGATCATAGATTATAAAGTCCAAAGGCATGATTATGATCATCTAGTCTGGGTGCATGCATAATACAGGCCACAGAATTTCCCTTAACTGATACCTGTTTAAACTAGAGCATATTTTTTAGAAAAGCATCCAATCTTGATTTAAAAATTGCCAATGACAGAGACTCTCCCATAATCCTTGGTGAATAGATTCAAGGTCAACTACTGTCTCTGATAAAAATTTACATCTTATTTCCAGTCTGATTTTGCCTAGTTTCAGCTTCTAGCCAGATCTTATTATACCATTGTCTGCTAGATTTAAGAGCCCATTATCAAATTTGTATAACAAACTGCTTGCACCCAGCTTACCAGGTGATCCAGATCACTATTAATAACCTGTCCCCTTCAGCATTTACAACTCCCCCAATCTTTGAGTTATCTTCAGACTTTATCATAATTATTTTAGGTTTTCTTGCAGGTCATTGATAAAAATGTTAAATAATGTAGGGCCAAGAACCAAACCCCGTTGGATGCCACTAGAAACACACCTGTTCATTTATAATTCCCTATTTACAAGTACATTTTTGAGATCTGTCAGTTAGCCGGTTTTCAATCTATTTAATGTGTGCCATGTGTGACAAAGCTCCAAGTCTGTACTTGTGGGTCCTGCACTTCCTGGCAGATTTAGGGGCCTCAGAAACTCATCTAGGCCCCAGAGTGACCTCCCTTTCTCAGTATAATTGGCAAGAGTCACCACCTAGTGAGTTACCTTCATCACAGGCCAGTATGGAAGATGGAAAAGGGGGGAGCCCGGGTCCGCCCTCTACTCCGGACTCCAGCCCAGGGACCCTAATAGTATCAGCTAAGATGGCTGACCTTTTAGGCACAAAACACAATACAATTCCCTGGGCTACTTCCCCACAGCAGTCCCCGCTTCTTCAAACTCCATTTCACCCTTACCTCAGGGCCTCCTTCCTTCAATATGATATGTTGTCCACCACTCAGTCTCACCAACAGCATAACTTCCTTCCACAGCTCCTGACACCCACAGCCCACCTGACTAACTGGGAGGTTTTTATCTGGTTTCAGCCAGTCCCTGACTGGCTTCAGGTGTCCCAATTAGGCTAGCTGTTTCTACTCCTTTCTAGAAGGTTCTTAATTGGCCCCAGGTGTCTTGATTGGCCTAGAGTAGCCTTTGTTTGGCTATCCAGGGAACAGGGACCTGCACATCCTGAGACTAATATACCTGCCTTACAGCACTCTCCTATATCCTGCTGGTCTGACTCCGTCACACATGTTAATTTTGTATTGTTCTAGTTTTATAAACAATTTAATTGCAGTATCAAGCCAAATGCCTTACCAAAATCTAAGTATATTACATTAAACAATTATTACATCAAAACCCATTATTGTCTCTCGCAGGATCTATTTTTCCATAAACCCTTGTTGATTGGCATTAATTACATTACCCTATTTTAATTCTTTATTACTCAAGTCTCTTATCAGCTGCTTCATTATCTTGCCTGAGATCAACCTCAGACTGACAGGTCTGTAATTACCTGGATTGTCCCATTTACTCTTTTTAAGTACTGGCACAACACAGAGCAGGCCTAGCTCCACTAATTAGGTGTCTGGACCCTGGAGAAGATGCACACGTAAGGTGAAGTGGTGGCCTCGGGGGAAAAAAGGGATAGGTGGGAGGGGGCAAATATAGTGTTGATGGCTATTAATGTTGTAAGAGAGAGATCTGAAGTTCAAAGATTTCATCCCATATGTTTAAAAAATAGTTACAAGGCTAGGAAATAAAGGAAATCTTTGGTTCATGCATGAGCAATACATTGTGAACTAACAACACAGCATGTCTTCACAAGACTGAACGTTTTCCCACACACGAAGAAAAGGCACTTGGAAGACTAGGTATATGCAACAACTGGTGACAACTGCCATAACAGGAATATAAGGAGGAACCTGGAAAGTTAAAGATGGTAACTGGTGTTTCAGATCTCACTGAGTCACTTCTTAAAATCAGACTCTAATCTCTGTGCCCTGTTACTCTGTTTTACACCAGCATAACAGAGATCAGAATCTGATCTTACATCTCAGTCATTATTACACAGAGATACAATTGCTCACATCTCAGCCAAGCACTCTGGCCCCAGCAGGACTAACAGTGAAGAACTAAATGAAAGCTGTGTGTAGAGGCAATGGTGGTTGGAGAGACAACTGTGTGAACAATCAGAGTTTGCTCTCTGCCTGGGTCTCTGATTAGAATCAGTTCTTGAGGAAGAATTGCTCTCTCTGAGCCTGTCATTTGGTGTTGGGCTAAAGTTCCTAAAATAAGGATTTCCCTGAATGCCATTTGACCACTTCTGCTCCCAGGGGTGTATGTGCATAAATAAAACAAGTTACACTTAGCATATAGTCAGATTCCATGTCACAGATTCCCCCCCACCCCCACACACCCCCACACACCTCACCACTAGGATGCCAACTTGCAAGGCCCTGGACATTTGATACTGCTTGGTAGATTGGTGCTAGTGTCGGAACAGGGCACTGGTGTTGGAGGAAGGGACAATACTACTCCTCTATGGCTTATACTTCTTAACAATACTACTCCTCTATGGCTTATACTTTGTTAAGAAGTATAAGCCATAGAGGAGTAGTATTGTCTTAGTCGTCTTAGTCTGAAATTCTCACTGCAAAACAGCATATTTTTAAATGGAGATTTATGAATTATCGACTCAGTTCTTGTGGACATCTCAGAAATTGGTGCCAAATGTTACCTCTTACTGAATGCCATCTCTTCCCCCTGCTAAATGGCAGAAAAGAGAGCAAACACATGTTACTGGGGAGGAAATGAGACCACAAAGCTGTGGGAGGGAAAGCAGCTATGCAGCATGCTCTGTCCTCTCCTCCACTGCAAAGCTGGCAACCACTCTATGCTGAAAATATCCAATTTGAACACCCCATGAAAATGTGAGGCACAGAGTCCTATCAGCCACTCTGCACAGTTTGGTAAAAGAGGAAAAATGTACAATGTGCATAACAAATCTGTAGGCAAGATAATATTGAATATGTCAATGGTAGCTCTCACTGTGTAACACAGAATTGAAAAGACCACCTCCCAGTGCTCAATTTGTAATGAATGAGGCACTGAGGCTCAAGCAATTTTTCTACTTTCATAACTGACATGACAAGCCCAAGGTGCCAGGGCTATGAACTGCCAAATCTTGAGGTGCCCGGGCTCAGCCCTGGGAAGGCCCAGCACAAATTAAGCACTGCCACCTTCATATCATGGCTGTGTTGAAAGCCACTGGCAACATGGAATGTGAATGTACCAATTTACCGGTGACTGGGGTGCTGGGACTTCTACACTAGGATTTTACTGGTCTGTATGGACAATGAAGGCCTTGCATTCTCTATTCACTGTGGTATCTAAGTGTTCCTATCCTCTTTTTATACTACAACCCTCCCAGTCCCACTCACAGAACCCTATAGATATCCTCAAGTTCCCAGGTTTTCCTTTCTACTGGTTTTTACACAAAAAGCAAAGATATAGCCCCTAGAGATTATCATTTAGAGGTGAGGCACCTGTAAGTATTTTACTTTAGTATCTCTTCAGCACAACTGCTCAATTTGGTTGTGCAGGGGTGGGTATCAGAGTAAGATATATATGCTAACAACATCCAAATCTGACCAATTGTTCTTATGAGGAGAAACACAAAACATCATAATAAGCATACCTTACCTTGCCCAAGATGAGAAGGCTTCTGAGAAGTTACATGCCCACTGCTATCCAAGATGTATTGAGTGCTAAAATCATCTGCCGCTGTCTTTGTTGTGATCAAAACCTGGAAATAAAGAACCTCAAATCAATCAAGGATTTCAAAAGTTCAAAATGGTCTGAAGACATTAGATATGTTCTGAGATGATTCTCAGCATCAAATTATTTTAACAAAAAAAGAACAAAAATAATTTTATAAAAGTCTGTTTTTTCTTCCATGATCATCATCCTAATGACAAAAATACTTCACAATACACTGATTTTCTAACCCATGATTAAAAACTGCAGATTTCTACTTCTTTTTCCTACGTGCCAGTATATTACATGAAAAATAGCTTTTGTAACCATGTCTAACAGTTTTCTAAACTGACTTTTTGAGCTTAAATTTATTTAAACAAGATTTTCATAAAAGAAAACGTAAGGTGGATCACAAGTGTTCTTATAGAACTGTTTCTTCATAAGGAATTCCAAAATTCAATAATCACCATTATCATCATTTTCTGCCCTAATAATGTCTTTCAGTAGTAAAATGAATGGTTTGGGTGATATCCAAAGCCCCTCCTTCAAAATCAAGAGTACCTCAACAGTCCAATAATATATGAAATAATTGCATTCTAATACAGTATTAATAAACTGCAACTTATTATGCAACTTCAAGTTTTTAAATGATCTCCATGGAAGGTATCAAGGTTATCAGAAGTAACCTACAGACCTTTATTTAAAAAAAATCACTAACTTCATTTGAGAATAATTCTGAATGCAACTACACCTCTTGAGTGAAAAACAGCTACTTGATTAACAGCATACAGCAACACTACACATCACTTTAAGTCAGGAAGTAAAGAACCTTAGAAACATACAGCTGCAAGGCAACTAAGGAAGTCATTTAGTCCATTCCCCCCACCCCATACTGAGGCAAGATTAAATATACCTAGACTGTTCCTGACGGATTTTTATCTAATCTGTTCTTTAAAAGCTCCAAGGACGGTGATTCCACAGTCTCCCTAGGTATAACTGAACTCCATTAAGGTGCAGTGACTGGGGTGTCCATGTGAAAAACAGACCTTCCTAGCCATTGGTGGTCCTGGTCAGCCCATGGCCCTGACCTTTGGGGAACAACCTGGCCCATGTTCCCTGGTCCTCTCAGCGGGGGGACAACGGGTAGCTCCAGGATTCTGGGCTGGGACTTGAACCTATGTTGTCCATATTTTTCTGTCCAGCCCAGACACGATCCCTAAAACTTTCCAAGACCTTTCAAGGGTGGCTGGTTCATGCCCAAAGTTTGGCCACTCTGATGCTAATCCTCCTAGCTAGGCCTTCCCTCTGACTGTCAAGCTGCTTCACCCTAGGTGCACTTGAGGCAGCCTCAGAAGCCATATAATTCTTCATCAGCTGAATTGTCTTAGCGAATGTTTTGTCTCAGTGCCTCAGTATGCTGTCTCTTCCTGCAACCAGGAGCATCTGCACAAACTGTTCTACCAGTGTATGTTCAGTGATCTGAATGCTGATCCAGGTTTCCATCTTCAGTCACCTCCAGCATAGCTCCCTCAATTTCTGGGCAGTCACACAAGGTCAGGCTCTTGGGAGATACTTTTCCTCCCAGAATTACAGGTCGGCTGCTCTCCTCCACTCCTCTGTAAGCCACCATTGCCACCCATTTGAAGGTCATAAGGAAGCCTCTGGATCATCCTCAGGCCCATCTTAGTGAATTGCACCATCACGGCTGTTGTTCCCATGAGCCCCAGAGAGGAATTCCCTTCCCCACCCTGACTCCAAACAGTTGCACTGGGGTCGCAACTTGTTGAATCAACTGTTGCTGCTTCTCCTGACCACCTTGCTCATGGACCAGCTGCTGTTATTGTGCTGTTATCTGTTGCAGGAACTGTTGCTGTTGGTTCTCAGCCATCTATTTCAACACTCACTCCAGGTATATGTTGTCCCCAGCAAGACAAACTCCTGCTTCCCACCTTGGTATATTTAACGATCCAGGTCAGTCCAATCTCCCACTTCTGCAAGATTAGATAATGCCCATGCTCTCCACCATATCTGACCATGCTCTTCAGGGTCCAACACAAACTACAGGGCAGACTTGAGTAGGGTGCAAAAGTCCTTATTGAAGTAGTTCCCCACAACATCCTAGGCAGGGGTTCCCCACAACAGTCTCCTTAAGCCCTGCAGGCCTGTACAAAACAGTACAGACAGTCCAAAAGTCCTTCTTGAGGTAAAATAAAGAAATAATCCCAAAAATAAACTCCATATTTCTGTGCCAGGCCTACCTTCCTCTGGAGGGCTCAGGCAGTTTGCAGTCTCTACAGAGGTTCTGGGTCTGTTCTCCTCCCTCATCAGCCCACTACTGAGCTATCCTCTTCCAGTTTAACTGCCCATTCATTTCCTTATAGGCAGTGCAAGAGTAGTGGGCCAGGGGCGGGCAAACCCGTAGCAGTTCATTAATCCTTTCTGGCTTAGTGAGGGACTGGTGTACCCCAGCACACTTACATACGACACTCCTGGTCATACATTCCCAGAAGGACATCTGCCTTTTTCACACCTGCATCACATTGTTGGCTCATGGTCAATTTGCCATTCATTATACATGCTGCCCCCACCCATATCCTTTTCTGCAATACTACTGTCTAGCACTTATTCCCCTTTTCGTAGTTGTGCATTTGCTTTTTCTCCTAAGTGTAGTGCTTTGCACATAAATTTCATCTTGTTGTTTTCAAGACCAATTCTCCAATGTACAGAGGTAATTCTGAATTCTAATCCTGTCCTCCAAAGATCTTGCAACCCCCCGCAACCCTAAATTTTATAAATATACTCTCCATCATCCAACACATTAGTGAAAATTCTGAATAGAATCATACAAAGAACAGATCTCTGTGGGACCCCACTTGATATGTCCTCTAGTTTAATAGTGAATCATCAGTAATCACTCTTTGAGCACACTCTTTCAACCAGTTATGTACCCACTTTATAGTCATTTAATCTAGACTATATTTCCCTTATTTGCTTATGAGAATGTCATATGGGACTATGTCAAAAGCCTTACCAAAGTCTAGATATACCTCATCTCCTCTTTCCCCCAATCCATTAGGTTGGTTACCCTGCCAAAGGAGGAAACTAGATTGACATGATCTGTTCATGAAAAATCCATGCTGGCTTTGATTTATCACCTTATTATCTTACAGGTTTAATAATTTGTTCCAATATCTTTCTGAGTATCAAAGTTAGGCTGACTGGCCTATATTCTTGGATCCTCTTTTTTCCCCTTAGGTTTGTCCTTTTTCAGCCCTCTGGGACCTCAAACATCCTTCATGAGTTCTCAAGATAATTGCTAATGGTTAACTACAGGCATCAAATTAGGTAGGCAGACTGCGATTACAAACATCACTAGTATTTAAGTAGTGTAATTACTGATGCTGAGACCAGTACTTAAGACACTAGTGTTAACTGCTCTCCTGTGAAATGTACAATGGGGCTTTTTAATGCCCAAAGCAGACGACATCTTGGTTTGACATCTTATCTGAAAGACAGCACCTACAGCAGCATAATGCCCTGCATCACCAGGCTAGATCATTGGTACAGTGTCTTCTCAGAAGGGGACCATAATCCAGCCAAACAGCAGCACTTTCTGAAGCTCCTGAGTTTTCTTTGGGAATTTTCCATCCAAATTCTGGACCTAACTCTGCCTAGTTTCTAGTGTGATCAAGGCCAAGGCTCCAAGGATACATTCAAACTTCGCAATCTTGTAATTCGTTGTTTCAGTGAAAAAAACAACTCATGGGAGGTCATGATTGTCCTCTGGCTAGTTTGGGCCTATCCCACAGAGACTTTTGCAGATAGAAATGGAAAACCTGAACTTGACTCAACATTCAGGTGGGAAGAAAGTGCACAGAAGAGCAAGGGGACGATGTGCTCTCAATGCTTTGCACTACTTAGTACACTGGTTGTTGTATTTTGAAAATAGCTTTTTGTGGTAAGCAGTTTCATTCCTAGATAGTAGTGCACTGCAGTTCTCAGTTGTAAGGGTCACAAATACATGGATCACTGTGACCAGGTGAGAGTGTAGGCTCCTGGTTACTCGAAGGTGAAATAGGATGTTTTTGCAGCCATAGATACTTGAATAGCCAGGAACAATGAAGAGTCCAACCAGATCTCACGACTGCAGATCATATTGATGATTTAAAGGCCACTGATGTAAAAAGTGATGTGAGATTGAATGATGAGTGAGAGGATTCTGCAGAGTCTTTGTACATTGGAATCAAAGGGAAGGATCGGGGCACAGCGCAAATAGTTGCCTCCACAACTGAGGGAAGAAAGTGAAACACTATCAACTACCAGACTGATCACCTAAGGAGCCAATGACTGATCCCAAAGTTAATTCAAAATGAGAAAACTTTGTTGCTCTGTGGCTTCACTGGAGTGGAAGAACCAGCAGAGAGAGATCAAATTCTGCATTTAAAAATAAAAGCCAGCATTCTACCGTGAGGTGTGGGCACAACCTAAAGTCCTTGCATTTATATTTTATAATTGTTTAAGAGAGTAAGAAAGTCTGACACATCTCACCTCAGATATGCAGCAAATTGATCCCAAGGCTTCACCACGAAAGCCGTAGGTTGTCAAGCTTTCAAGATCCTCAGAACAGCTTATTTTTGAGGTATAATGCTTAACTGCCATAACTGGAACATCTGCAGCTTTGATGCCATCACCATTGTCTCTCACCTCTATCTTATCAAACCCATAATTCTCCTAAAAAGAGTAATATCATCATCAATCAAAAAATGCATCTCAAATGCAAAATTAGATACTATATATAATGGTTATTCCAGATATATTGAAATAGTTAAAAGTCCAGTCCTTTAGTCCTCAAAATAAGCAAAATTCTGACATTTCCATTGGAGAGGCTGCAGCACATATGTGCACATAACTTGTCTATACAAACATGTAGAGAGCAAATATGAAACAGTTAAGTAATTTTATACTGTTCCAAAATAAGTAATGTATTAAACTATGTAGTTCTGAGGAATCACTACTATTATGGTACGGGCTAACACACTAAAAGTTATTTCAAAATCTAGCTCATGACTTTATAAAACTGAGAAAAAGATCAATAGCTGGAATGTTAAAGATGATTCATTCTTGTTTCATTTTCCCTCCCTTTTACAAAGGGAAATTAATGTTTTGTTAATGTAGTCCACTATATCTAATCATCACAGGCTAGGTTCTGCACACACTAAAGTAACTGTGTTGTTACCAAATCTGTAAGAAGGACCTACAAGGATTTTTTAAAATGACATCTATGTACTTTTTTTGCTTCTTTATAGGATATAGAGAAGATATGGATGTTGCAGGGGAGGGGGTGAGGCAAAGGGATTAAGTTTTTGTTTTTGCTCATTTCTTCACCTTAAAGATGTCAAGAATATGTAGTCAGCGCTCCCTCTGCTTTTAATGGAGGACTTACAAGAGGTATCTGTGACATTTACTATAATCTCTTGCAATCTTAATTGAAAGGGGCAAGGATGTTGAATCTTGAACAAAGGCTTGCTTTATTCAAAACATCAATTATGGGATTTAAATTGGTGTTAATAAAAATAAAACACCAACAATCTGACTACAAATCCCTACTCCTCTCATTGTTCAACTTTCACACTCTTTGCTTTTAGGAGACTACCATTTCACCAGTTCTCCAGTCATCACAGAGTAGTCAATTTTACATTAAACCTGTCCTGGTGTAAATGGACAGAGGAGCGGGAGTGGGGACTTAAAGTTTCAGGCTCTCTTTATAAATCAGAAAGTAGTATACATTTTTTTCCTTTGTAGGTTACCTTTAATGTAAAAAAAAAAAAAAAAATTAAAAGAATGAACAGTGGCTCATGCTGTACAATTTTTCACCAAAATGATGCCTTAAATATACTCGAACAAGTTTACTGTGATAGATTCAAAATATTTGTTAATTATCCCTCTAAAAGGCAGATGGCCCTTCAAACAAATAGGACTGAACATCATGATTCATCTTATTGATACACTATATATAGTTTTCTTGCTGGGATTTGTTTTTCCACTATTTTATTTTGAGATGACAAATGTTAACATCTTACAAAAATTAATATTAAAAAGATGCAGGTCTAAAATCATAAATAACTAAACCAAGATGGCTAAATTAAAGAAGGAACTTTACTGAGAGGAACCACATGACTCAGGGGCGTTGTAATAAAGTTTTGCTGTTTGCTATACTGTAATTTGGATATATTAAAACAAATGCTATAATGCAGGTTACTCAAACTACAAGCAAGGAGATTCACAGACACAGAACTACAGGATCTCTAACTCAACCTGTTTCTCCCATTTATTGAATGGCTCTCTGAACAGATTATGATCTAACATACAATATGTGCTGCAGTACACAGCACAACAGGGTGAGTTAAAACTAGGGTGTGATAGTTTTAAAAGAAGTCACCACTGACAAACTACAGTATTTTCGATCAGCAGTTCCCATACTGGTTCATAGACCACGTGATCCACAGAACAATTGTCTGTGGTCTGCGAAAGCTAACTGGCCAAATAGTACTGACTTTTCCCCTTGTTTCCAGCTGCTAAAATGCACTGAAGACATTTCTAGCACTACTTTTCCATGTCAACAATTGCCGTAAATGCCACAGGGATGTTATGCAATCCTAAAATGGGAGGGAAGGTGTCCATAACCAATCTCTTTATTGAGATATTGTCTGCACTAAGGAGCAATTTAAGAATCCCTGAATTAGATTAAGTTTATTATATAATTATATCTATAAAAACAAATGGCCACATCAAGATTTAGAATCTCTGTTTCCATAGGGTGAATGGTGCTAGTGCTTTCCCTACTGAGAACTGATATTTTTGCCAATAATTCAGTTAGTCTAGATCTACTACTACAAAGCTAACTGAGAAACATGAAGTGTAACCCACCACTGGAAAGAATGGGAAAGAGAGAGAGTGACAAAGCTTTAAAGTTGCTTTAATCCAAATGCTATTCTTTAAACATATATGTGGCTAATTTAATAATGGTAGTTTAATTACTTGAAAATTAACCAGTTTTTAACACAGCCATTATCTTACAATAACTGTAATTCCGTATCATTCCCATGCTTCCCCATTGTGATAACATTATTTGTCTGATTTATATTAATTCTTTTTTATTATAAGTGATACACTGTAACCTGTCCTGGTTTTCATTTCTTTGTAATTAGAATAATATAACACTACTACTTTATAGTTTTATAGCACCTTCATTAGAAGACATCAAAGAACTGCACAAGCATTAATTAGTTAAATCCCTTCCTGCAGTAGCTGAGTTTTAATACTACCACTTTATAGACAGAGAACCTGAAGCAAGGTGAGGCCTCAGTGATTTGTCCAAAGCCATTCAGCAAATCACATCCACATCTTCCAAGTCTTATCTCCAGGCTCTGATCACAAGATTATTTTACTTCATCTTTTATTTTACATTACAGTTTTATTTTAATGATAGTGTTTTCTTTTGTAGGTTTAAGTCAGACTTCATTATTGCAAAATTGTTTATTTTTTCTCATTTTTAAGATGTTACTCAAAAAGGTGACATACAGACACCTCTGAAAACTAAGGCCATGTGTACAATAGTGAGCTTACAATGGCATGCCTGTACCAATGCAGTGCGCCACTGTAAGATCACTTGTGTAGCTAGTCTATGCCAACAGAAAAGCTCTCTCATTGACATAATAAAACCACCTCCATGAGCAGTGGTGGCTATGTTGGTGGGAGAAGCTTTTTCTGCTGCCATAGCACTGTCTGTATTTATGCCACAGAAGCGCCATTTATGTTGCTCAGGGGGTATTTTTTTCACATCCCTGAGTGACATAAGTTATACTGACAAAATTGGGAGTGTAGATATGGACTATGCCTTCTCTTTATTCGGAGGCATAGCATATGCAGCAGCAATGCAAACTTTCCAACACTGCCCCACTAATGAACTAACATGCTTCAAACTTGACCTGGAGCAAACAAATCAAGAGGGTAGCAGATATCGAATCCTTGTTTAGCGGCTGAGACACTGATAGCCAACAAGGAAGCCAACTCTTATGTACCCATTTGTCCATTAGGAACTGGACTGATACCATGAACTTGTTTTGTGTCAATAAACAGAAATCAGGTGGCAACTTTCAGAAATTCCCTTGGTTGATTTCCAACCACTGACCTAGCAGTGAAATACAGACACAAACCAGATTATCCAAATTGCTTTGGGAACTTATGCAGAACTCCAGCATGAGCAGATGCCTTTCACAACATTCTGTAAAAGAAAGTCTGAGCACATTGTAGTCAAAAACTAATCCTCCACTCCCGGGAGTTTAGCTTTATTAATCAAGAATCTAACAATAAAATAACAGTCGCTCAAGCTTTCTTGCCAGGCTTGGTTGCACTAGTGGTTCTTACATCTGGACTCTTCAATCCACATCCTAGAGGGGTTCTCACAACAAAATTTTTCGTGACCTCAGAATACAGCTATCAACTCTTGCCGGTGGCCGCTCTGACAAATTTTCCTAAAATACTCCATTAACTTTAGGGAAAACAAAGAAACATGCACATATACATGTCCTAATCGTAATTTATTTATGTAGGAGTGTTTTTACAGACTCACAAATAATGTACAGTTGTATGCTGGTGCCCCTGGCCCTTCTGCCTTTCCCTGTCCTCCACAGATCTCCCTGACCGCTGCTGTCTTCACCCACTCCTCTAGTCTTCCCTTCACCCCTACAAGCCCCGATGCTTCCTCCCCGCATTGCCTTGAGCTCACTTCCATGGCCTCACATCCCAGGCTCACCCCACTCCTTGTCTCTTGACCATGGTGCCTAGTAAGACTGGCCCGGCTGAAACCCTGTCACCCTGGTCTGAAGCCCAGAACTGGAGCCCCACGGCTGGAGCCGGAGGGCGGGATTACTGAAGCCCACTCCCAAAGTCCCTCAGCTTTGCCCATTCCCCCATCTCTAGCCAGGAGGCTCTCATAGCCGCAGGAAAAACCCCAGGTGGCCGCATGCCATGATGGTCGCATTTGAGAAACACTGACCTAGAGACTATCTATCCCAAGAGCCACTCCCATTTCCGTCGTTTTTGCTTGGACTAACAAGCCACCTATCTCAGTGAGTCTTTCCCAACAGGACCAATCCCTGTTAAAAGGGTGGTATGTTTCAGGCAAACACCATTAGCATAGGACATGGAATTTCAGAAAAAAGTCAGAGCTCATAAAAAATACAAATTTTAGGACATTTCCAAATTTTGGATAACTGGAGTTAAACTGTACCTGTCACCTGAGCCACCTAGTCCTCCTTACATTGGAATCCTTACTCACAGGAAGTAGTCTCCTTGAAACAAGTAAAGATTACTCCTGTGAACAAGATTTGCAGCACTATGCCATTAATTTTCTTCGGAGGGGATGGTAACGGACTCCTCTTGTAAGGATTACTCCTAAAAATGAGGAATTGGGCCTTTAATACTCTTTGGAAGAGGAAAGGATTGAACAGTACTTTTGTACAAGTTTCATGTTCTCTGTGGCACTCTGGAACCTATGCAGGGTTAGTGTAATTGAGGACACGCGTTATGTTTTCAATCTTATTTAAATTATGGCCAGTACAAATAGTATGTCAATATAAAGTATTCTTATTTCACAAAATCCAAAGAAAATAATGAGAATCCATGGTGTTATAATGTGTGGTTGAACAAAGAACCTCCAGAGCCTCCACAAAATCTTGATCAGCAAATTTGTTTTGAGTTATTCAAATCCAGATTAATCTAGGGCATCTCCACTGGATTGTTGATTCAAATACTTCCCATTGTAAAGAAACTTCTAAGTATTTTGAAGCACAATTTCTTTCGATTTGGACTGAGCTGAGCTGTCTGCATCTATGGTAGCAGAGCAATATCTTGAGGTGACAAAGTTAGTTTTTTTCTGTTTAAGTTTTGGCCCATATGACTCACTGAGATACTGGGGTAATTGGTGAACTACAAACCACAACCTGAAATTCAGACCTATGTTGCCAGTGGCTAGTGAGAAACAGCATGCGAGGGTGGGGAGGAAGGAGATGTGTACTGGGTCAATTGCTGGTGGATTGTTTATTAAGCAAAAGTTATATACACGCTTCCTAAAAATCAGATGTCAGCCTGTCCTCCCCTCAAAATTTGCTGGCAATTTAGCTCACTATCAAGAAGTTTTGAATCTTCCTCTTTTTATTAAGATCAGTATTAAGCAAGTTGTGGTAAGAGAACTCATACAGTATCTAGACATGTATGTCCTTGAACTTTGTCACACTAGTTACAGATGGGGATAACACAAAACCAGCTTTTGTTGCTTTATTTGATCTCCCTCTTGAAACTCGCAATGATAATGCTATCAGTATGGATGTTTGATATCTATCAACTGCCTTCAGCACCATGGATCATGAGCTTACATACAGAAGTGGCTGAGCTCATTCTTGAGTGGGTCTACTCTTTCCTAGCTGAGAGATCCAGAGGGCTCTTTCTTATTGTTGCTGTGAGGTTCCTCATTTTCACCCCTCCTGTTAGAAGTACAATTGATTTCACTATGAGAGGTGAGGTCATACACAATGATCCCTGAAAATTCCTACTGACTTTCTGTGGGCTTCCATGAGTTTTGAACAGGTCTAGATTCTGATACTCTTACTCACAAGTGAAATACTATTGTACTCCATTGGCCTTCCCAATGGAGCAAGATACTACTAAACATGAGTAGTCAGGAGGCATGAAAGACGACAGTACCTTCAATAAACCAATTATAAGAAAATATTGTGTCTCCATTTCAACTGATGCAGACAGTGCAAATAAGCATCTTATTCAGTGTTTGAGGGAGGCTGGGGAGATTCTTGAAATCCCATTCAGATAACATGGTGTTATTTATATCTTAGGGAAAGCAATCCAAGAAGTTGGTGGAAATTATATTTGCTGCCATGTCTACCACTTGGTATTTGAGTTTGCAATTTGGGAATAACTCAAATAGCTACTATATTTTTTAGGAAAGGATATTGGGATTTCTACATTGTGAACAAATCAGTTCTTACAACATGTATCAGTAATAATTTGTACTTAGCAAAGAAATAGTGTTATTTTTCATTAGCTGAAATATTTCAAGTATAGAAAAATGTACTGCATCAAGAGAAATTGATCTATTTGCCAAATGTTTTTGTCTGGGAAAGAAAGCATTGTTTTTTTCTTGCTTCAGCCAATGTTTTTAGGTATTATGCTAACTTTTAAAATATCCTGTTAAAAAAATTATAAAAAGGTACTAATACATTGTTCTGATTAGTACCATCTGAAGACTTTGAAAAAGTTATATGTTCTAGTTTAAAAGTTATATGTTCTAGTTACAAAAGCCTGAAAAACAGCCTCTTACATGGTCAATAACATTTTTCATACTTGTTTTTCTACTGCATGCCAAGATTGCGTACTATTAATCAAATGTGAAATGTGACAACTGTGTAAAATTCCACTGACTTCAGTAGGGCTCTAAATGGGCATGGTGGTCCACCAGGTGGTTTTCTTTGCAAGAACGGGGTTTAGGTATTTGCACATTTGTGCCCATAACTGTGAAAACTAAACTAGTATGGCGAACAATCTTTAAACAAGCAACTGTTCAGTCAGAATCATTTCTGGTGTTTTTATAAAGACAGACATGTTAAAGCAAGTTTACAATGATTCATTAGGTCTGCTCATCGACTCACATTATGTCCTCAGTTACACCTCTACATGCCCAGTGACCTTAAGAGGGATGCACAGCTGTAACCCTGGCAGAATTCTGCCCATTAACTTTAGCATTAAAATATACACATTTATAAATGACGTATATTTTTAAAAGAAGACTTTTACACCCTTACACAACACAGGAGAAATTTCCTCAGTATATTACCATCCAGTCTTCCATCTTAAGTCTAACTTAGTACCAGAGAAGACTTACCAGTTTGACATCAATGCTTGTGGCATTGGCATCCAAGGAATTCTCTATCAGCTCCTTCACTACACTGACAACTGATGTGATCACTTGAGAACTTGAAAGGAGACGGACAGTTTCTGCTGGTAACTGCTTCATCCCTGGGCTTTTTAGAATCAGAGGAGCTGGATGGAAAGAGATAAAAGAACAAGAATTTAAAGAGTGAATTACAAACATGATATTTCTATTCAATTACTTTTCAGTTATCAGTATGCACTACATTTAGTTAGGTGAATCATGCAATTAGGGAAACAGTACCAACTACATATTCACAAGGAGAGATCTTGTGAAGGGTCAGCCCCTAAATCAGAAAACACTAGTTTGACAATAGAGAACTTCTACAGTAGAACACGCAAGGATTCAGAGTAGTACTGAGCAATGGGAAAAACAGTACATAATCCCATCGTTATCTTTTCATGGTACATTTGTATCCTGTTCAATACTAATGTGAGCACTTACATGTTCCTTGCTACAGTATATGGTCCAATCATATCTGTAGGTGGACCCTTCTTTGCCCTTGAGGAGCCCAGGATTAGTGCCAAAATCTGAAAGTCACAAACCCCTCTTTTTTTAACCCTTCTGAGATCAGGCTTTTTAAAAGTCTATCTAAAATTACTGAGCCAAATTCTGCACTCAGATATGCCAGTGTAACATATACTGACTTAACTGGAGTTATGTACAATCTAAGAGCAGAATATGGCCCACAGAGGATACATGCATAACGACAGAATTGGGGCAATAAGGTGGATATTAGTTAGTTTATACAGTTCTTTGAAGATTTAAATAGTTATATACATACAAACTATAATATTATTAGCTTTGCCATTAAAGTGTCAGAGAATTTCATAAATATTTCAAATAATTTCAAACTACTGATTTTACAGTATCCTCTCAGAGGCTTGAGCATTTCCTCTGCCAAGTTTACTCTTAATCGGTTGGTAAATGTTGATATTTCCCCACTGTGTTTTAAACTGAAATTAGCATGGATGATTGTGTAAACACAAAAGAAACACCCCAACTTCAGTTTGCTGAATGTCTTTATTTGACCATGAGTATCAATGACACTAAGTTCTGAGGATTATCTACATCAGGGGTAGGCAACCTATGGCACAGGTGCCAAAGGCGGCACACGAGCTGATTTTCAGTGGCACTTGCACTGTCCAGGTCCTGATCACCAGTCAGGGGGGCTCTGCATTTTAATTTAATTTTAAAGGAAGCTTCTTAAACATTTTAAAAATCTTATTCACTTTACATACAACAATAGTTTATTTATATATTAAAGACTTATAGAAAGAGACCTAATAAAAACATTAAAATGTATTACTGGCACGCAAAACCTTAAATTAGAGTGAATAAATGAAGACTCAGCAGACCACTTGTTAAAGGTTGCTGACCCCTGATCTACACTGACAAAGCAGCAGTGGACCTATAGAAGGGATCTTAGCCATAGCTATTCATGCACAACAGCTCCACACCTTGCCTCCTTCCTCTCTGAGAGCAGATGACTCTATGCAGAGGACACTCCATAGGATAGTGGTAAAACTGACTCACAATCTAACATAGCGTGCATACTGCCTGCACACCATGGAGTCCAGCTCCACATGGACTACCTGAAGCAACTATTCAGGGAACAGGGTATCTGTCAACAAACAGGATGTGGGGGGTGCTACAGACTGCTCCATAAGGACATGGAAGCAGTTCTGATGCTGCTCTGTACCCCTAGATGGAGGATTTCTTTCCTCCACATGAACGCTCTTATAGAGAAAAGGGCATTCAGATTGGGCTGTGGAAAAGGACTGGTCTCTATGAATCAGTCACAAAGACCTCCCTTCTACCTGGGCATCCTTCTGCTTATACATTAAGAGTATATTAAGAGTCAGTCTTTAAAGAAAACAGGATTAATTCTCTCATAAGAGAAGGGCAAAGATCAAAAGGTGGCAGAGCTGGACACTTTGGTGGTTAAACCATACACATTGCAACGAAAGCAGAGTATACGTGGAAACTAGTTGAATTACAATGGTTGTGAGCATCATAAATTTGAATCTCTGGATTTCTGTGCCTGGAAAATCTCAACCATAATGTTACTTTAACAGTGTGTGTAAGACGAAGGGAAAGGAGTTGTTACCCCATTAGCTGATAATATAGTGTACAGTGTATTCACTTCTAAAACAATCACTACAGCAGTGAGAACTTCCTGCTTTGGAAAAACTGTTGCAAAAACTAGCATACACACAAGCCTCTCTCAAGTCCTTAGCCTGCTCTATTCTATATAGATTATTATACTTCAGGCATCACCACAGTGTCTGAGTGACTTCCAGCAGTGGTTTGGTTTTTTTACATGCGGATGCTGTTATATGTTTTCTAGAGAAGGCAGGTCAAAGAAGTGCACCTAGGACGTGGAGAAAAAGTTGGTGAAGGTTTGTGATGGCCCTTAGTTCTTGGGGGCGTTCATTCCCATGGTCTCGGACTGACCCTGAGAAGCTTGTTTACTGCATTGTCTACCCCTCCCCTCTTTTAAACCCACACTACCGGCTTAGCTCACAATTTAGTATCATTCCACTTGTGCTGTCGGGCGTTATTCACATCAAAACGCGGAACGACACAAATGAAGTTGCAGCAAAGACCAGCGACACTAACAGTCCAGTGTCATGTTCAACTCCCCGCTCGCTGGTAACTGAAACGAGCCGCCCTCCGCCTGCGCTCCCCTCTCCGCCTCCTGGGCCTGGCTGAGGTTGAGGGACGTGACAGCACCACCCCGTTGTTCCCCTCAGGCCTCGTTTGCCGCAGAGCACCCACAACTCACTCCGCGTTTCTGAACATCAGGCGCCTGACGTCTCACCGCCGCCTTCCCCGCGGTGCCCGGCCAAGGCGCTTGTCTCCTCCCTTCCCGCTCTTACCTGTGGCCGAGGCAAACAGCGACCCCACACCGCTGCACGTGCCGTGCTAGAGCCGCCTTCCGTCCCAGAGATCAACCCCGTACCGCCTACGTCCGGGCCCTCGGCGCCTGCCCGTTAGCGCGGCTCCATTACCTGCAGCTCCCGGGCGCTCTGCAGCGCGGGGCTCGGAAGGCCCCGGGGCTGATCTCTGGCCCTGCCTCGTTGCTGGCTCCGCCTTCCCCAGCCTGCACCACTGGGCGGGTGGCGTGTAAGCAGCAGCCGGAGAGCTGGTGGGGAGAGGCGAGCTCTGCAGCGGGGCGATCGGTTCTGCACCGCGGAGGGGAGGCGAGCCCAGGCGGTAGGTCCCCCACTTTGCTGTGGGTCTGATGGAGCTAGGGTGATCTGGCAGCAAATGTGAAAAATCAGGGGGGACTAGGATCTTATATAATAAGAAAAAGACCCCCCCTCCAAATCGGGAATGCCCCTATAAAATCAGGACATAATCTCCCTAAATGGAGCAGAGGGGAGGCGGGTTGTGTCCAGGGGAAAAGGGGTTGCTGGAGCAACGCGAGGTGGTTTGTGTACAGCCCAGATCCAAAGGGCCCTACAAAGAGGGCTGCACTTCTCCAGTAACAAAGCAGCAGCAGGCCCCTGCACGCACACATAATCTCTTGCACTGGGGCCTGGATAGGGCCCTGCCCCTGTTTTTCTGTAAAGGCTCCTACCTTTCAGTGCATGGGATCTCGCTCTGCTTTGCAGCAAATGGATCTAGCTTGCTTGCGGGCTTTGGGGTCTGCCTTTGCCCTGATTGTATGTCAGATTGACCACGATGGAGCAGAAAACGAAACGAAAGTGAAGTTTTCAAATTCACACTGAATGCAGGTAACTGGAGTCAGGATCTAGTGGCTATTGTCTGTGAGTGAAGCTGCTGCTTTGTAGAGAGAGTATGTGGAATCTCCCATGCCGCAATTAGCAAAATAGGGAAGATATATGATATATGTTGGGGCGGGGGGGGGGGGGTTTAGGGTGAGGAGGAGAGTAAATGGTTTTACCTGTATCTGCCTCTCAGCTGGGAAATAGATTAGCTGGCCTCTTGTTTTAAGAGGGAACTCATTGCTAGTATATGATGGAAGGATAGATATGCCTCTTTTCAACGACTGGAAGCTACCTTAAAATCTCTATTCACGTGGTCGAGAACTAAAGCATTTTACAGGCCTGGGGACACACACTGTCTTCTGAAATGTTTTAAAATTCCCTGAGCCAGATTCTAATCTCTATTACCCTGAAGACTGTATCTGGATTTAGTTCCATTGGCTTCACTGGGTTTGCTCCTGGATTCAGGCAGAATCTGATTTCTCTTTGGTAAATTGTGTGTGACAATGAATCTAGAAGGAGCAAAAACAATTGAGCAACACTTAATTTGATAAATGGTTTTTCAAACAGATTAACTGTAGCAGTGGCCACTATATGTGTGTATGCATATGTGAGAACATAAGAACAGCCATACTGGGTCAGACCTAAGGTCCATCTAGCCTAGTATCCAGTCTTCTGACAGTGGCCAATGCCAGGTGCTCCATAAGGAATGAACAGAACAGGTAATCATCAAATGATGCATCCTTTATCGTCCATTCGCAGCTAGGCTAATAGCCATTGATAGACCTAGCCTCCATGAATTTATCTAGTTGTTTTTTGAAACTTGTTATAGTCTTGACTTTCACAACATCCTCTGGCAAGGAGTTCCACAGGTTGACTGTGTGTTGTGTGGAAAAAAATACTTCCTTTTGTTTGTTTTAAACCTGCTGCCTATTAGTTTCATTTGGTTGCCCCTCATTCTTATGTTATGAGGAGGAGTAAATAACACTTTCTAATTTGCCTTCTCTGCACAAGACATGATTTTATAAATGTCAGTCATATCCCTCCTTCGAGGTCTCTTTTCCAAGCTGAAAAGTCCCAGTCTTATTAATCTTTTCTCATATGCCAGCCATTCCACACCCCTAATAATTTTTGTTGCCCTTTTCTGAACCTTTTCCAAGTCCAGTACATCCAGTATTCAAGATGTGGGTATACTGTAGATTTATATACATACAATATGATATTTTCTGTCTTATTATCTATCCCTTTCTTAAAGAGGGCAGGAATTGTTTTGCTTTTAAACATTTTGTAACTGGTTTTTCATTAATCTGATCTTAATGTGAAGTTTCCGTTTTACAGTTGTGCTGTTCTGTTCTCTAAGGCTCCAGCTGGTTTGGAAAAGCCCTTATTGCAGCATGGTAGCAAAAAGGTTGTTTTTTCTTAAAAAAAAAAAAAGTCAGTAGCACTAAATCACTTTTGTCTCATTTATCCCTATCCAGCTTCAGCACCCAACATGGGAGAGTCAACATCAGCGTGTGGACTAGAAACACAATTTACCTTAAATATAGGCTGATAATCAAGCTAACAATTAGAGTTTAACCAGGAGGTCTCTTGGTCAGGGGCCATCTGTGAAAGAAAAGGAACTATAGTCCTACTTGTCTGACTGAGGGGATGGCACCTAGAGTCCCTGAAATCAGAGGACCAGCTAATTTCTTTTTCCTTCTGAGACAATAAACTACATGGAATTCAAGTTTATCATGTGTGCCTTTCAGCTGACACCTTAGAACTGAGCTCTCACCAGCTTGCATTGACAATGAAAACATCTGAGGCTTTTCATAAGAGTATGGATTGCGCTATTCTCACTGTCTCATATGTCCTCTTCCCCCTCAGGTCCCAAACAACAGTCACCTCACATATGCGCATCTCACATACACCTTTTTGTGAAATGTACTGACTGCTACTTAGCTGCTGTCTTCCATTCTAGAGGTGGCTGCCTTTCTGTGGTGCGGCATGTAGAACTTTAAAGTGCATTGAGATGAAAACTTATATAGTTTTACATCCATTAATAGTTTGTAAAGAATAGTTCATCCATTGTGTTTCATTCCTCTTAAAAAGTTTCAGTGTGCCAAAATATGGATTGGATTCTGGCCAGAACCAGAAGGTAAAAGTGGTATACCAGAGCTCATCTTTGTGGTTGAGAGGAAGAGTATCTTATCAAGCTGATTAAATAAGAAGACATTGTAGAGGCAAAGACTTGAGTGATATCTACAGTTATGTACACTATTAGAACAATCTGGATTCTCCTCTTAAACTGTATTGTTGATACTAGGAACCACTAATACATTTGAAGGCAGAGAGTGTTTCTGATTTGAGCCTTGTAATTCATCCTTTGCATGTGCAGATTTGGAAATAGGTTTGTGCAAGAACTCACTGCAAACAGCATCACCCTCGATGAATCTGTGGTTTGTAAGATCTCCCTCTCTCTCTTTCTCTCACTGTCTAATCTTTCTAGGTTGATAACTTCAGTTGGACTGTTTTAGGCAGAAATAAATATATTTTTCTAGGAAATGAATAGAAGTAGTTCTAGCCTTACAGCATTTTTTTTTTAAACAAGTGGTGGATAAAAATGGAAAAAGTCATTTTAGTACTCAGGACCAAAGGGATGGGGCAGAGGAGGGCAGGGACTTCTCCAAAAAAACCTATCTGCTTCACCTGAGGTGCCTGACAGGTAAATAATTAAAACTGTTGTGAAGCACTTTTCACTGAGAGATCTCAAAGTACTTTGCAAACATTAAGCCAAACAAAGCCCCATCAAGTAGGAAAACAGGTACAGAATGCTTGAGTTATTCTAGGAGCTGAATCCTGAAGTCGTGGTTGGGCGTTGCTTTGTTGTGTTTTGTTTTTTTACGTTGCAAATACCACTTGTGATTGAACCTGGTGATAGGTACAAGCATGGTTGAGAGGTCTATTTGTTTAGACTATTTCCATCACTTCACACTGATTCAACTGGCATTATAGTTTTCAGAGTGATGTTTGGGAGTGTGATGTGGATGGTTGTGTTGCTTTGTGTAGGGGTTATGGTACACGAGGTGTGTTGTATGGATTTGTGTGGCTGGAGAATGAGGGATTTGTGCTGCACGTGTCGGGAGACTGTGTTTGTGTCTAAGGAGTGGTACTGGAAGATATGTGTTGATTTGTGTGGGTAGTAGTTGGGACAAATATTTCACCATGCATGCAGTCTCCCTCATACAACCTAATGAAATTGTTGCATGCAAATTTGCTGTACAGTAAGGGTGGTGACCAGTTGAATTACTTATGATTTAACAGTCGTCTCTAGGACACTTGGCATAACATATATACAAGTCATCCTGTAGCTGTATACTACATAGGTGTAATTCGTGAAGCTAAAATGGGTGAGAACTTAAAAATTGGACAGTAACAGACCATGAATCCCATCAGTGACTCAACCTGGGGATATTATGAACTTCAACCATGGTTGTAACTGTTTCCGTCACTACATACTGACTCTTTGGATATTCTAGGCTTCAGAGTGGCAATCCTGTAATCTTGTTGTATAGATATTCAAGATCAAACTGAGTCAATGTCAAAAGACAAAACTCTTGACTTCAAAGTCCTGTGTTCTACCCAATACACCTACTCTTTCTAGCTATGTTACCCCATTATAGATTATTTATAATAATAGTCTCTCTCCTGGTCTTAAAATTAGATGTGGGATATACTGAACATCTCTAATGTATGAATCCTGTGATATCAGTCTTCATACAATTTTATTTTTATAGAGCAAAATGAATGTAGGAGTTGCCCATAGCGAGGTAAATCCAAACACCAGGGTGATGAACAGTCGTGGAATGTGGCTGACTTACGCACTTGGAGTTGGTATGCTTCATATTGTCTTGCTCAGCATTCCTTTCTTCAGTGTTCCTGTTGCATGGACATTAACAAATGTGATTCACAATTTGGTGAGTACAATACTCTGTCTTGTAAGAGACATTAAAAAATTAGCTGGCATTTACGTATATATGTCTGTGTGACGCAGAAAAGGAGAAAGATACAACTAACTCGAGGTTGTGTAGACAATAAAATCCTAAGTGGCCAAAGAAACTGTCTTATATTCTGTAGTAAGCTTACTCACAATCAAGAGTTTTAGGCATTTACAGTGGAAGGAACAATAGTTACTGTTTTTAACAAGGGCAAAAAAAAAAAATAGTAAAAGATGGGATTATTGATTTTAGTGTTCAACCAAAGACTTTGAATTTGGAAATGGTTTAAAATGTTTTAAAAGCTTTTAGCAAACTAAACCAGAATGTTACAAATTATAAATGCCAATTGGCTTGCCAATCACTATGCCCTCTGTTCTATTTGTAAATAGATAAGCCTTAAATATTAGTGGGAGCGGCACACATATTGAGGAGAACGTACTGTGTGTGTATACCTCTGATAATGGCTTTTAATCTAGCTAAAGAACTGTGAGGTGACCACCCCCCAAAAAATGCAGCATTTTACACAATCCTAGGATGGAAACATCTGCTGGGCTTTATGTTTCTTGTTCACACTTTGGAGGAAGGGATTATATTAGCTCTGCATGATATAAAAAAGAAACCCTATCTTCACACAGTGCCACTGAAAATCAGTTCGTATGCCTCCTTCAGCACGTGTGCCATAGGTTGCCTACTCCAGCTCTATAGCATGTGGGTGAGAGTCAGTTTCCCGAATTATCTGGGTATCTCTCACTTAATTTCCATGCCTTGAGAACTGGTTTACCTCGGTCCCTCCTATTCTCTGCTTGTGGCACATAATAGTCTAGTCTCCTGTGGGCTGTCATACTTTGGTCTAATTTTGGTTGTTGTTTTAGTGCACAGATACTGATCCAACCCTCACTGAAGGCAATAGAAAGATAACTGATTTCAGTGGACTTTCGTTCAGAACTATAATTAAAATCTTTGACCCAGATCCTGAAAACACTTACGCAGTAATTCAGTGGTATTACAGATTTGTATAAAATTACTCACGTGCATAAGTGTTTGCCCATTCAGAGCCTTTAAAAATAATTCTCATGGAGTCATTGAATTTAAAGCTGGAAGATGATCTAGTGATCCTCCTGTATATCACAGACCAACAACACCATCCAGTATCTGTGCACTAAACCAACAACCAAAATTAGACCAACGTATGACAGCCCACAGGAGACTAGACTATTATGTGCCACAAGCAGAGAGTAGGAGGGACCGAGGTGCACCAGTGCTCAAGGCATGGAAATTAAGTGAGAGATACCCAGATAATCCGGGAAACTGACTCTCACCCACATGCTATAGAGCAGGGGGTAGGCAACCCATGGCACGCGTGCTGAAGGTGGCATATGAACTGATTTTCAGTGGCACTCACGGCCTGGGTCCTGGTCATGATCCAGGGGGCTCTGCATTTTAATTTAATTTTTAAATGAAACTTCTTAAATATTTTAAAAACCTTATTTACTTTATATACAACAATAGTTTAGTTATATATTATAGAGTTATAGAAAAAGACCTTCTAAAAATGTTAAAATGTATTACTGGCATATGAAACCTTAAATCAGAGTGAATAAACTAAGACCTGGAACATCACTTCTGAAAGGTTGTCGACCCTTGCTATAGAGAAAGGCAAATAAATTCAAAGTCACTGCCAATCTGACCTGGGGAAAAAGAAAAAGCCTTCTCTTTTTGCTCAAACTGCCTTTTGCGCCTTAGGATGCTATTATTTTGCAGTGATCATTTAAAATTTGTAGATGTGAGTATAAATGTTATGTCAAGGTTAGAGAACCAGGGGCCACAGTCTGTCAGCTTGTGACATAATTAAGATTAATTTACCTAGCATTCTGAGACCACCACCAATCCAGTATCGACAATAAGGGCATGTCTGCACATACAGTGCTCCTGTCAGCATAATAAAATAACCTTAGCGAGCAGTGGTAGCTGTGTCAGCGGGCGTTGGTGTCACGTCACTCATGGGGGTGATTTATTCACATCCTTGAGGGACATAAATTATTCCAACATAAGCTGTAAAGTAGACATAGCCTATGACTTTACATGATCTGCCACTATCTAAGGAAAAGATTGCTCTCTTAAGAAAGGATGCTGTCCTAAAATGCAGTGCAACCATAGTTCTATTCAAGGCCTCTTGTTTTACTAACTAGACTAAAAATTACCAAGGAGGCTTCATTACAATCTCTTCATCACTACTGACTATAATATTGTGTTTTATGACTATTGATTAGCAGCCCTGAACTTGTTAAAGCTCTTACTTAGTTTGTTTCACCATATAATTTTTGCTGTATAATCTAGTGGATAGGGCATGAGATTGGGAAACAGGAAATTTTGGTTCTAATTCTGGCTTTGCAATTGACCTGCTGACCTTGAGCAAGTCATTTCACTTCTTTGGGTGTCTTTCTCCTTCCACCTTCATCTCCCTGTTTCTATACTTTGTCCAGGTTATGAGCTCTTGCTGACACGAACTCTCTTACTATGTGCCTACACCTGTGCCTAGCACAAGATAGCTCTGATCTCTGATGGGGCCTGGAAGAGGCTACAGTAATACAAAACATTATTATTATAATAATAATTTTTTAAAAAATTATTTTCCCTAGGGAATGTACGTATTCTTACATGCAGTAAAGGGAACTCCTTTTGAAACACCTGACCAGGGGAAAGCCAGGCTGCTAACACACTGGGAGCAACTGGACTATGGAGTACAATTTACATCCTCACGAAAATTCTTCACAATCTCTCCAATAATTCTGTGAGTTCTGAACTGTTAGAACCATTCGATCTTGTGTGTGTGTATACTTGAAATTTAATTTATTTGGAATAAAAACCTTCAACTAATCAATTAGTGACACTTTACATCTTAAATCTTTTTCTTTATTTATTTTTGTCTGTATTTGATAGATTTACAGAGCCTGTGTTTGGAGATTAAATTAGTTTATAATAATTCTTTTCCATGCAGTTTTGAAATACATTATTGAAATAGAGGCCCAATTTTGCAAATATTAACAAGCAAAAGGGTATGTAGAATTGGGCTCTTTCTGAAGCTTAACAGTACATTTTCCTCAAAAAGTATCACGTGCATGCTAAAAACTGTAACTCAAATCTCAGTATTTGTGATTTCGACTTTTGCACGCATCAAAAGTGCCTATCACACATTTTCTGTGAACTTTGCCATACTTCTTACTGAGTCAGATCCACATCACTTCATGTCAGTTTTGCATTTTGCTAGTAGGATTGTTTCTATTTACACAAGTTATGTAACAATGTAAATACAATTGATTAAAAACTCCACACACCCCAGCCAGCGTTGATGGAATTGTAACGGCAACAACTATGCAAATAGAAGGAAAGTCAGTTAAATACTAAGGGACCAATCCTAGAAAGTTCTAAGCCGCTTCTGCAGGATCATGTCTTACACTGCATTTGAAAAACTTACCAGACCTACTTATTAGTAGCCAAAGGACTCAATCTACTACTAAGCAGCCAGATTTAGTGATAAGTAGTCACCAGCAAGGTCCAAGGACAGTGTGCTGATAAAAGACCTATCCTTGTCCCCAGCTGCTGAGAAGCAAGGAGCATGCCAGGATTCCTAGCTGCTCAGGGCCTCCAGAGGCTTATATGAAAGGTGGCTAGTTGTGGTTTTTGTTTTTTGTTTTTTCTGATAAAACTTCAAACTTCCTTCTGCTTTTCTGGCTCTTGAGGAAAAGGTCCTTTCTTGCTATTCTCCACCTTAGAGCCTCCTGGGGGATAGGATGCACACTGCCCTTTTCTTCCCTAGCCTTCTAACTACTTCAGGGGAATGAGATCTGTGCCACTCTGCCCCACGCCAGACTCGTTTTTTCTGCCTCCTCCTCTCAACGTCAGATTAGTCCAATACTTGCCTCTGGTGTTTGTTCATAGACTTTCTAAGCATCAGCTGAATTAAATTGATCGGATTCTATCCTCAGGATGCTAAATTGTAGCAATAAAACATCTGAGACCTGCTATAGTTGTCCTCTTCTACAGCTTGTAAAAGGTGTTAGCAACAGCAACACTGAGCTGTTTGCAGACTTGGAAGGAGAAGTCTAAATTGGTTCATATTTAGAAAGTTATTTAAAAATCACACGGGTAAGAAACTTCTTACTTTTTTAACAGTACTACACAGAAACGGATGTCATAGTCTTCTCCATTTTTTCAGGGAAAACCTCCCACTTGCAAGACATGGCAAGAATGCAAGAATGTTTTTCAAGCCCTGGCTTGCACAATATGTAAAAACATCCCACTAAACCACTTTAACCCCTACCCCCCGAAAAACCAAGGAAATTCAAAATATCACTGTTTTGTGGCTCTTTTTAGCAAAGAAGTAAACTGTAACAGCAAAAAAAGGGTGAGATTACAGGTTCAGTAAAAGTGTGAGAGAGAGAGCCAGCAAAAAGCTGGAATCTATGGTATGCTCTCTAACTTTTCCAGTTGAACTGGTTGTCAGCTAGCTAAATTACAACAGCAGACTTGTAATGGAAACATCAAAAGGGTTGCAGGCTTTTTATAATACTTTGCTGACTGATCACAGGTCCCTCAACTTCAGTGTCCTCTTTGCTTTAGAGAACTTCAGTTGCCTTGTCACTGAGTTTATTAAACTAATTAATATGAGAAATTTATTTAGATTAAAATATAGAACTAATAACACCTTGTGCCATTTAAAACTTGAGTTCTCAGCTGGCCTTGTAAATTCTGAGTTTCAGGACTTCAGGTTGAAAGGGTTGGGGAGGGAAAATCTAGCTTTTGCTTTTCAGAACACTGACTCTATGGTTGCGGGAGAAAAATACTGGGGCCATAGTTTGCTGGAACTATAAAAGCATTTTAAAGCAAGAGAAATATTTCTGTTCTGTCCTTCCACCCCCAGCTCAATTCCCTGAATCCTTTCTTAGACCCCTGATGACTTTACAATTTTTTTAAATTCTCTTCATTTAACAAAAAAGATTTGTCAGATCTCTTTACTCCCTTTGTTTCTGCAGGTATTTCCTGGCAAGCTTCTATACCAAGTATGATCCAGCACACTTCATCCTAAACACAGCTTCTCTTTTGAGTGTGCTTATCCCCAAGTTGCCACAGCTTCATGGTGTAAGAATCTTTGGCATCAACAAATACTAATCGGGAGATGTGAAACTGAAGCATTCTGACCAAAACCTGCCATGGCTACTGCTTTTTCTCAGATGAAGGAATGGGTAGTCTGCTGTGCCATTTATCTAGTAACATACAATGAGATACCTTCACACCTGAGATCTAATTGCAACTCCTTTGGATGCTGTTTGGAAGACAAGTAGACTTTTACAGGAAGATGCTTCTAAGTATTTAATGTGAATGGTAAATCTTTCAGAGAGAGGTTTTCCTTGAGGACATGGGCAGGCCCAGTTCTAAAACAATTCATACGCCCAGCCAACACAAGTGACTTGCAAAGGTGTAAATAACTTAGTTGAAATGTAGGGGCAATTTTCACAAATCATCCAAATAGCCATAGTAAAAGCAAAGCAAGTTAATGTGTCACCACAGAATCCTCTGTTGAAGAACTGGTGAGGCCTCCTGCTTAGATTATGTAAAAGTAGCCAGTTACTGCTTTTGAATTATAAATGGTTCACTTTTGCCAGTTTAAGGGTTGTCTGTCTACCTCTAGGTGTTGTCAGCGTAGTTGTGATTTTTTTTAACCTAGCAGCTGCTGTGATCTGATAGCATACTTCATCTGTTTCTGAGACCTTAGTTACAAAGACAACTACAGTCTTATATGTCAACTCAGGGGATTTCTACATCAGCTTGCTAGCCCACTTTTCATATACTAATGAAAGATGTCAATATTGTTTTATTTGTTTTTACTTTCCAGACAGAGCTGCTAATCTGTTTTGAGAAACTAAAGCACAGAATTTCTAAAAACAGAAAACTTATTATGGTGTAGAGTTGGGGAGTCTTCTTTATTTGACGTGTAGGCCATGTTTTAGTGGTTAAGTCTATAATGGCCTTTTTGAAGAGGAGAGGCAGTCCAGTTTTGCAGGTTGCTGGAATATCCAGCAGAAACCACTTTCTCTAGCTAGTTAAATGACAAAGTAAAAGCCCAAACTGGTGGTGGGTAAACAGCCAAGCTCTAGATCTTACTTGTATGGGCCAGCAGAAGAAAATATAGATGTTTTGCATTTCTTGGAACATCTTGACAAGAAGTTCAAGAAGCATGCAGGAATCTAAATTACAAGGGTGACTCCACTACTGCACAGTACTGTACTACCCTTGTGGATAATCAACTCTGTAAGTAGTGATGGATGTATATGCTGAAACCTCAACATTTAGTTTTGTGTCTTGAAAAAGAGAGAGGATACTTTAAGGTATGCACAGTAACTGCCAAGTGAAAGCATCTTAGCACATTTTGAACTGGCTTGGATTTGCGGGGGGAGAAGAAACTTTCTTAGGGTATCGTACAAACTGTGGCCTTTAAGAGCATGGCCCAGTTTAAGCCTTGGCTACAGGGATTGCACAGGATGTGTTCATGCAGCAAAACCAACATCTATATAAAGACTTGCCTTGCAAAATTCAATCAAGCATTTAGCCACTGGTGCGCATATTTGTCTCCCTTATTAGGAGAATTTTTCTGGCTACTTTGGCTGATGGAAGATTGGCTGCAGTTTGTCAGTAATGAGCTATGAAACTTCATAGCAACTGAATGGCTTGTATGAAAAGATGAATCTTCAAGTTAAACTAATAATTATGAACATAAAGTGATAACTGGCTACTTTAAAAAAATCAAGTTTGCTTCATAGGGCTATGCTAGCTCTCTGAAAGTGTCTTGTTTTTGAAAATATTGTTTTATATAAAGGACAAAATGATAATGACTTTGAGACTAGGAATCATATCAGCGTTGTACTTTGTACTTTTCTTCATTTTAGCAAAAAATTTACAACTGGTGATGTGCTTTTGTAAATAGATTGTTGATAGTAACATAGGATTAGTGTTTGAAACACTATGTAAAACTTGTGTAGAATTGAACAGGAAAACCTTTTCAATAATTGTGCAACACATCACTGTAGTAGGCTTTTTCCTTTTCTCCTCAGATACTTTTTTCCCTACTGGCTTACGTGGTTTACAGAATTTAAAATAATTTGCCCTATGATGGTTTTATTTCTTTGGAGTATAAAACAAGTTTTTCAAAATACACATCTGTCTTTATTCTCTCCTCTATAAGAACAAAACACCATATTACATAGTACATGTTACTCCAGCCAACTATTCAATTAATGAGGAAACGTTAATACACGCACTCTACCTCTCCCCATGTAATTTCTACAGATAGGAGTTAAGGGTCTTGTCTCTTTACATCACATACATTGTAGGATACAACTGAATGTTGTACTGTCTTCATGTGCTTATATGATCAACTAGCATTGAGTCTGCTTCCAAATTATTAACACACACTTTAATGGAGAAGAGTTGTCAAAGATTAAAAAACTTACTTGGGAGCCTGTTCAGTTCTTCAAGTGCCATGTCAACTCTCAGTGAGTCTTCCCTTTGACATGCAAAAAAACAAACAAACATGAAAATAAAGGACTAGTATAATACAGATTACATGGATGGAAGTCATCTGGAAACTTTTGGCATATCAATATACAATAGGGAGAGCTAGTAGTAATACATGTAGTTAAGGTTGCCCATCACTCTGTTATAAGAGTCTTACTGCAGGTATAGGTCTTTCCTTTATAAAACCCTGCATTTCAACCTGAATGGTTGAAGCTTGACAACTTCTGCAGCAAGTGAGGCAGGACTCTACAGAAAATAGCTTCATTCACTATTCCTACATGATTCTTTGTACACTCTCCATCCTGTGCACTGAATGAGGCAGGGGCCTTGTGGGGAAAAAATAGTATGTGGTGACGCACTGAGGACTGTATCATAATGGATATACGCAAGGGGGAGAAACTAAGGTTGCACATGAAACTTTAACTCTGATGACAAAGAGTCCTGTGGCACCTTAAAGACAAGTATTGAAGCATAAGCTTTCGTGGGCTAATACGTTGTCGGATACATGCAGTGGAAGTATCCAGAGGCAGGAATAAATAAGAGGCAAGGACCAGGTTAGAGATAACAAGGTTAGTCCAATCAGGCTGAACCAGTTTGTTATCTCTAATCAGGGAGGATGAGGTCCTCTTCTAACAGCTGGTCTGATCAGTGCTGTAAGGCCTCCAGATCAGCTGCTAGAAGAGGACCTCATCCTCCCTGATTAGAGATAACAAGCTGGTTCAGCTTGACTGGACTAACCTTGTTATCTAACCTGGTCCTTGCCTCTTATTCATTCCTGCCTCTGGATATTTCCACTGCATGCATCCGACAAAGTGGGTATTAGCCCACGAAAGCTTATACTTCAATACTTTAGTTAGTCTTTAAGGTGCCACAGGACTCTTTGTCACTTCTGCAATTCCATACTAACATGGCTACCTCTCTGATTCTTTAACTCTGATATTTCCTAACTTCTGAGTGCTTGACTTTGCAACTTTCCCTTTCCTTTAATGTTTTTTTAAAGTACAATAAATCCATAAATATAGATTATGTGCACTAATCTAGCTAACTGAAATTCACATAGCTTTGGTAAATTCAGTTTCTTCATAGTTGCCTTCTCTGTGCAAAATCCTCCTTCAGTCATTTCAGCCATAAAGCCCATGCCTAATCCTAGGAGAACAATCACCTAACAAATTTTAAGTCTACATAAAAAGCTATACTTGAAACTGTAATCTTGATCACACAGAACACAATATTCTATATCTTGTTTAAAGCGCAAGTTCTTGAGACAAGGACTATATTCTCCGTTGAGTATAAAATCCAGAAAATAAATCTGAAACCAAGGTGCAGCACAGCAAGTAGTTATGAGGGATTGTACATTTTTTTTTAATGAGAATATTCAAAAGAATATAAAGGACAACCAGCTTTGAACAATCAGCCAAATATCTCTGTTTTTAATTGCTTGCCCATGTTGTGCATTTTGGAGTGGTGGACATGATTAACAGCAGAGGCAGGATGAATATGGACCAGGGGTAGGCAACCTATGGCACACATGCTGAGCTGATTTTCAGTGGCACTCACACTGCCTGGATCCTGGCCACCGGTCTTGGGGGCTCTGCATTTTAATTTCATTATAAATGAAGCTTCTTAAACATTTTAAAAATCTTATTTACTTTACATACAACAATAGTTGTTATATATTATAGGCTTATAGAAAGAGACCTTCTAAAAACATTAAAATGTATTACTGGCACGCGAAACCTTAAATTAGAGTGAATAAATGAAGACTCGGCAAACCAACTCTGAAAGGTGGCCGACCCCTGATCTGGATTATCTCTGCTGTACCCTTCGGATGGTTTGAGGCAGGCAGCCCGAGTTCACTGAGGCTGTGCTGTGCTGCCATCAGTGCTGCGAGGCCTATTGAACTAGGGCTCTGTCAGTCTGAAAGGGGGCTGCGGATCGGGAGTACAATTGCAGAAGTGGCACTGAAAGCCACAGTGATTGGCGTCAGCCCACGGAAAAGCAGATGAGGAGTGTGCTGGGGTGAGCGTGGCTGAGCCAAGTCTAAGTGAACCAGGACCAGCCTCTGGTGGAGGGGTGAGCACCACACAATAGGCTCAGCAGAGCCAACGCGCGCTAGAAGCAGCCTTAAGGCCTCAATCAGCTCAAGGCAGCACAGTATTAAGGGGTGGGGGACAAAGACGTTCCTCCTTAGGACCCCACGGTATGGCACTGGGGCTCAGCGATGCTTTGGGCTTTAGCCTGCCTGGCTCGCTGGGTCCTGTGCTGCCCTATCGCCCCTCAGAGCGCAGGTCGGAAGCAGCAGGGGTGCCAGTTGTGGCTGATGGGCCAGGTGGGGAAGGCTGAGCCCTGGCGTCCCCCGGGCCTTGCACCGTGTCGGTTCTGGCCTGTCCGTCCCAGGCGCTTCTGCAGCCCCGTGGGGTCTCCCTCTGCCCCCGCCACCGCTACGGGCGGAGTCACTCCGCTGCGCCCGCTCTGGCTGACGGCGGTTGTACGCGCCGGTGGATGCCCGGGGATTAACAAAGATGGCGCCCGCGGTTACTTGCCTTCTAGTTGCCTGGACCAAAGATGGCGCCAGCTAGCGCTTCCCGGCTCCCCCCAGCGCATGTTTCTGCCGGGCATTGGCCCTGCTTTGCCACGTGACCACGCCTTGTTCAATCAGGGCAGCGACAGCGAGTCCGGTGGTTCTTACGGGGAGGCCGGTTTTAACCCTTGCGGGACAGAAGCCGCGGTCGCTGCTGAATCTCGTCGCAGGGGCGGGGCAAGAAGCAGAAAGTAAGGATGGGATGCGGCGGGGTGGGGATGAAATCCGGTCCCAGGGAGTGGAACCTTCATCTCGCCGCCCGAGACTGACGTGGGGGGGTCCCTCTGGCGCGGGGGGAGGGGTGTGTCGGGCCCGCCCGGGTCTCGGTTGCTGGAAGGGGAGGTGCCGGGGTGTCGGGCCCGCCTGAGGAAGATTCCTTCAGCGGCCCCTCGCTGTGGCGCTGAGTGACTTTGCTCCATCTCCGCTCCCTGGGCTGATGGGCTCAGCAGAGCCGCCCTGCTCCCCTCTCCGGGGCAGGATGGAAAGTTCTGCCCCCCTCTCGTTGCATCCTCGCCGTACGAGGTTCCGTGACTTTCCCGCCCTTCATAGTCCGTTCTCCCTAAGGAGACTCTCCTGGACATAGCTGGTGAAATAACCGGAGCATTGCACCTGTCCCGACTGCTGGCCGCTCCCCTCTCTCCCAGGAGATGACTTACACACTGCTTTGTCCATTGAGTCTCTCAGGGATGCAGCCATGAAAAAATCCCGTGTCTCACGCCACTTACACCATTACCTTCTTCTTGAGCCCCAGTGCGGTTATCAGATGTCCCGATTTTATAGGGACAGTCCTGATATTTGGGGCTTTTTCTTATATAGACTCCTATTACCCCACCCCATGTCCCAGTTTTTCACATTTGCTGTCTGGTCACCCTATGCCCCAGTTAAGGGTTGATTTAAATAATTTGCAGAACAGAGGAGAGAGAACACTTGTAGGCCTTTGGTTTTCCCTTCTATTATAAAATTATTCCATTTAATTAATCTTAGCCCTGTCTAATGACAAAACAGATTTCCTTTCAAAATATTTGTGAGCCATTTTATCTGTGTCAGGCAATAGCTAGAAAGGGACTGAGATAGAAAAGCAATGAAGGGGAATCTCTACAGCTCTGCATTATTAACTCAGAACTGACCCATCTGATTTTATCTATCCAGTCATTATTTCATTGGAGGAGTTTAATTAGTGGAGTGTAGAAAGAACCATGAAACTTCCTTACATGCAGGCTGGTTCTGTTGCCCAACACTGTGTAATACCTTCTACATATAAACATGCTAGTGCGCACAATACGATTGCTGCCATAGTAGGTACACTTAGGCAAAGAACTCTAGGAATGTTAAAAGAGCTAATAAACAAAACTCCTTCCTGTCAGTACATCATTAGAAATGTGCTCCCAGCAAAGAAGGCTCAGTCTCCAGGTATGTCTGTCTACAAGCAGTAACATGGCCATCAGTTTCCCAAACCTACTTGTTATTTAAATAGGGGAAGGCCGGGGCACTTTTTGTCTATAGCCCCATACTAAAAAATGTTGTACAGCCAACTCCAGTTTAATAGCCTCACTGCCAGAGCAGTAAAGATCTGTTATTGAAGATAGTTAAAATAGAATTTAACCCGGAAGCAAAAATTAAATAAGCAACCACTTTCAATCCCAGAATAGCCCTGTTCATTTAAACTAAAGATGGAACAGAACTGAAATACTAGTCCCAACCAGTTGTCAACAAAATAGATATAGATTTTCAACATGCTGCTTATCTTGTAGTGGAAAGTTTGTGTCTTCAGTATTTAGTGACATTACACAAAACAACAACTTGATGTTGCAACAAGTATTGTCTCAGCCATAGCAATTTCCATAACACAAATAAAAACCCCCCCACAGAAATACACCTTGTAATAGATTATTGAGAGGGGATCAAAAACTCTTCCTTTTGTTCAGCCTTCAGTTCCCCCTCTTGTCTTCAATCTGGACTTTAACAACAAGATGTAATTGTTGAGAAAATTACTTTTAAGCTATCTAGAGATAATTAACAGGATGCGTGCATAACATTAAGTATATCTCATGATATTTTCCTGTTGTAACTCACATCCTTCCATACCAATTTCTTCCTCTCCTTGTTTGTTAGTCATATCTTGTTGCATTACATCTAATTGTAATCTCTTCGGGGGCAGGGATATGTCATTTTATTTGTCTGTAAAGTACCAGGATCAGATACGGTGTTAAATAAATGAGACATAATAAGAACAGAAAGGAGAAAATGTTGCTTAGCATGTTCTCTTTTCTGCTGTTTTTCCTCATGATGTCTTAAGGTGGGTTTTCTCTATGTAGTTATCTAACCAAGGCCCTCATGCAGATAGGGTCTGGAGGATCCCCACTCTTTCATTTAATAGGAAGCAGTGTGATCCAGTAGCTAGGGGAGGGGATTGTGATTTCAGAAATCTGGGTTTAGTTTCTGGTTGTGTCATGACTGGGCAAGCCACTTAATATCTTTTTATCTCAGTTTTCCCATCTATGAAATAAGGATAATAAGTGACCTACTTCAAGATGTGTGGATGAAAACATACTGTTGATTATTTTGGTACAGCTATCTTAACTCACTTGCTTCCCTTTTCTTTTTACAGTCATGCTTCATTTTCTCTGCCTCGGTGCTTGACATATGTCAAAAATAAAATTGGTATCCTTGAATAGTTAGTGGATTCTCTTGAAAGTAGCACAGATAATTGTTATTAGGGGGTCATTGTCCTATTTTTTTAGAAAGTTCAGGATCTAATCAGACTAGTTTGTATTTTATTAGTATCCACAAGGGCATTTCTAACAGCATGTATAATAAGAGTTGGACTGATTAAAAATATTGGCTGGAGTATTGTGTACGAAAAAATGGCTATTTTAGAAGACATGTTTTTACATTGTGACGTGCTGTAACAAATTCATTTTGATCCCACTCATGGTAAACTCACTGGGTGTTTTCCTGTTGATTTCAGTGATAGCAAGACCACAGGGAATTTCACAGGAACCAGTTCTGTGAGGTTGTGGGGGGGGGGGTGGGGGGTGGAGGGACAATTCTCTCTTTCTCCCCCTCTCCCCCCATTTATGGATACAGTAGAGGAAAACACCACAGCCTCTATTCCAGTACTGTGAATGGAGAAGGAGCCACTGCACCTTTGTACCCTCTGTGGATTCATGGCCCCTGATTCCATGTAATTACAGATGCCATGGCCACATATCCCCTAATTTACAAACAAGTATTTATAAATTATAAACAAGTTATACTATTGTTTATTTTTTAATGTTTGTGGTGAGACTGCTTTAAATAAATAAAACAAATACATTTCCCCCCGACCTTGCTCCTCTTCTTGTAACTGGCTTGCTATATGATTTTGCTCAGTTATTTGATTCTTTGTTATCTGGAGTAATACCTTTCTGAATACTTTTTACAGTGGAAGTGACTTACGGTAAATCTTGTTCCTTCTAATAATGGAGTATTCAGGTATATAAAGGTATTACTTGTACAATTTAGAATTTAGGAGTATAATCCAAGCACATGTGCCTGTCTGTACATAATGTCTATGCATTGCAGAGTTTTCTGAGATTTAATGTGTGTTCTGTGTGTCTTTCACAGAAAAGTGTAAAACATGATACCAACAGTTGGAAACACTGAACAAAATCTGTTTTGAAACATGGTTTGGGTGCAGGTAACCACAGACCTCCTAACTCTTTGCAAAATGTTAAGTATTAAGAAAAATTTCCTTTTTTTTTTTTTATTTCTTAGAAAACACATTTTAGCTCAATAGTTTGTAACAGTAAAAAAGGAAGGGATACACTATTCAGGTCACTTCCTTGAGCTCTAAAATTGTGACTGTTTTAGAAAATTAAATGTATGTTGTTGTGTTTGTTTGACCTGAAACTTGATCTGCTTAATTTCTTGCAGTTTTTAAGTCTATATAATTCTGTGTGCAGTAGAATAATAAGAAAGCACTCTTGAGAAATCCTACAATAATAAAACAGTATGCATGCACAAAGGAGAAGCAAAACTGGAAAAGGGAATAGGTATCACTTTCAAGCTTCCAATGGATTATTTTATAAAGAGTGAGGAAAAGAAAATTTTTTAAATTGCTAAAAATATTTTGGCACTGGCTTTTATTTTCTTGTAATTAACTTTTCATATATAGAGAGAGGGAAAGTAATTTCAGTTCACTTTAAGACATATCCATTTGGTTAGTCACTTACTGTAATCTACTGTACAAACTGTGTGTTTTGCAGTGTAACTCAGATTAGGTTGTTAAAACACAGGTATTGTACCTGCATATTGTAGTGTTCATCTCTCAAATTTGCCAAAATGGGACCATGTCTTACTACCGAGAAAATAGACAAGAGAGCATTTTAGAAGCATATTAAATGCAAAAGCATTTTTCCTTAGCTTAGGTGGTTAGGTCCTCCTATTGTTTCTACCTCTTCCTGAGTCGGAGGACAATGCTTTCTTGTCTATGTGATCCCTCTAATGCAGGGGTAGGCAACCTATGGCATGGGTGCCAAAGGTGACACGGGAGCTGATTTTCAGTGGCACTCTCACTGCCTGGGTCATGGCCACCGGTCGGGGGGGCTCTGTATCTTAATTTAATTTTAAATGAAGCTTCTTAACCATTTAAAAAACCTTATTTACTTACATACAACAATAGTTTTTTCTATATTCTAGACTTATAAAAAGAGACCTTCTAAAAACATTAAAATGTATTACTGGCACGTGAAGCCTTAAATTAGAGTAAATAAATGAAGACTCGACATACAACTTCTAAAAGGTTGCCGCCCCCTGCTCTAAAGGGATACATTTTCTTTTTTCTTCTCTCTCTCTATAAAATTCCTTTCATTTCCTCTAATTTCATGTTTCTTTCTCCCCCCTCCCCACCACATTCCTTCCCTACCAGGAAGTCCCCCCATGTCCTCCACCCCAAAGTATTTCTAGCGTTAGATGCAGCAGCAGTTCTAGGCTTTATTACTAAAAATACCATGAGCACTGTGCACTTAATGCTACTGGTGCGAATGTTGATGCTTGTTGAAATACTACACCATGATCAGCCACTGTCCTAGTACTGGAAAAATTGAGTCAGAGGAAGACTGTGGCCCAGATCCTAAAAGGTGTTTAAGAGCTGTATTCCTATTGAAGTCAATGTGTATTAAGCTCTGAAATACCTTGGAGGATCTGGGCCTGGGTACCTAAGGCATACTGCAAAATATACTTTTGATAGAGCACTTCCTAAAGTTAAGGGGGCACAGGGATTTTCATCCTAAAGGGTCATTTTCAGAAGCCTATCAAAATGTATCTTTAGGGCTGAAATTTGACAGACACATATATTCTAAGCCCAATAGTGAATATTTTGGGAACCTCGGTGCAAAAACAGCTCAGCTGGTTCGAATTAGGAAGATTGTGTGGAAAAAAAATACAATTTTGCTATAAAACAAGATTGGGCGGTGTAAAAAGTGTTTTGCTCTAAGGCTCTGGTCCAGCATGTTGCTATGTTTCCCGCTATAAATATGCAAAAGGAGAGAGAGAGAGAATATATGTAATCGTTTATAGGGCACAATTAAGTTTTTATTGCCACAAATATATGTTCTTATTGCTCATGAATGGTAGAGCTCACTGAAGGGAGCAGGAGACTGGGTCTGCTTCTTGGGATTTATACAGTGTAAATTATGAGTCAATAGAAATACACTGCGGTAAAACTGGGTGAGAAGAGAATTAGGCCCTATAAGTGATGACTAATCGTAAGATCTCATTTTAAGAACCTCTGCTTAATCTAAGGGAAAAGATATTCTGGTATCAGCTATTCTGGTACTCAGACCTATTGTGGATATAATAAGCGATGGAATAATACAATTTTTAGTCTCTTCTCAGCCATTTTCCTAAACATGAACCCCTTAGATTAAAGTCATTATTGGTGTAACTGCATTAATGTTGAAGTGATAGTTTGCATGAATTTGGCCATTACTTTTAGAATTGCTTGTTACTAATATGACTAGGTCTAGCTAAATTACTGTTGTGGAATTTGAATTCTGAAGATGGTATTTGTACAGTTCTTTTCTAGACATGCCTCTGTGCAGAAGATTTTAGCAATAAGCAGTGTAACCAGATGCACTTCAAAATCAGTTAAACATGGCCAGTCTGTGTGGTTAAGAAGCATTTTCTTTAACTCTGTCAAATACCATCCCCCTACATTAGTTCTGGGAATTGAAACTAGTTGTGATGATACAGCAGCTGCTGTGGTGGATGATACTGGAAAAATCTTAGGAGAAGCTCTACATTCTCAAAATGAGGTCCATTTAAAGTAAGTAGACATTACCATGGGTGCCTTATTTTCTAACTGCACGTGTAGTTTAATATGACTACTAATGCTGTTATTTATACTTGTCATATTGCAACAAGGGGCAGATTCTTAAGTCTTAAGAAATATGCATTGGTTCTGATTATCAAATCTGGTAAAATTCCCCACAACCACCAATCCCGAAGAGTTTGTTATTTACCTGTCTCCAATTCTGGACAACAGTAAATTAGAAAATGGACGTTCCTTGCTAAATTTGGGATGACAGAGAGGAGTTGCAGAGTACCAACTGCTAGAAATTGTCTTGGCACAGCCTAGGGCTAAATTTAAATAGGGCATAAACCAAGCAAGAGCAAGTTGAATCCTTGTATAGCCTTCCATTGGAAGTGATGGTAATCTTCACTGCAAGGGGCATTTTAAATAGGACTAGACAAAGCATTTGCAAATATACGGTCGGGCAGGTCTCAGTCTCAAGACTATCAAGTCTTTTCCATCTCTCATTTCTATGATTCTGTCTCTATCATAAAATATGGACACTTCATAATTCTTTGTTTCTAACTAGAACAGGTGGGATTATTCCTCCAGTGGCACAGCAACTTCACAGAGAAAATATTGAGCGAATAGTAAAAGAAACACTCTGCGTCAGTGGAATCTCTCTTGATGAACTCTCCGCTATTGCAACTACTGTAAAGCCAGGACTCGCTTTAAGTCTTGGAGTGGGATTAGAATATAGTTTAAAATTGGTGGACAAGTATAAAAAACCTTTCATCCCCATCCATCACATGGAAGCACATGCACTTATAATTAGGCTGATAAACCAAGTGGAATTTCCTTTCTTAGTTCTTTTAATCTCTGGAGGCCACTGTATCCTGGTAGTAGCACAAGGAGTTTCAGATTTCCTTCTGCTTGGACAGTCAGTGGATATAGCACCAGGAGACATGCTTGACAAGGTAATATGTCAGTAGAGATTCATTTATGCATTTTATACAAGTACTTACATTTGTTATATTGTTTACATAATAGTTTACTTTTGCTACTGTAAGAAATAGATAAAGAATACATACCTCTAGGAAACTGGGATTCTGGCATTGCCTTAGGTAAGAATTTGTGTAAGCGTTAGAGCACCTCATGTTTTTTCCAGCAGTGGAAAAAACAGTGGAATCCAGTAACAGTGAGGTTAATCACTTGTGGAGACCAGTCCTATTTTTTATATTCTATTAGCAAATTTTTATATTTGTGCCCAGACCCTAGATGGATACCTTAAATAAATCTGAATAAATTAATTTTTAAATATTCCCTGCTTATAAACAGGGCATTGTTAAAGGAAGACTTTGATTTGGCAAGAGTGAATTTAAACTCTGTGAATTTTGATTGTTACCACGGAGTTTGGAACAAGTTAGCCAGTATGCTTTCTAAAATATCACCTACAGTCAACATGAAGATAATAGAACAATGCACTACTAAACTTGAATTTCTTCCTCCAATTTGAAATACTAGAGGTTTCATGGGCTCAGAGGCTACTAAAATCTATTCATAATATTTCTTTAGTTGGCACTAGTTGTTTTCAGCAGGCAGCTATCCATGACCTGGATAGCCAGGGTACATTGAGGCTGGATGTAGAAAGTTCAACAATATATGAAGTACAAATGAATCTAACAGTGATATTTAAAAAGGATGCTGTTTAAAATCATTTTTGATTTTTTTAATATGTCCTTACTTATGTTACTATTTGTGCCTGAGAGAGTTTGAAAAGTCTAGTTTATGTTTCACAAGTTATTCAGTGACCAACACAATACAAATAAACTTAAGCCTACCAGTTTGTTTTTTATTTTCAAGCACTAGCACAGGTTTGCAAGGAAATTTTTAAAACAAACCAAAAATTTTAAAAAGTGTGAAATCCTCTCTATTAGTGTTAACTTGGTGGTCTAATATACCTGTGAGTGTTCATTTCAAACAGAAGAACTAGATTCCTTATGTTTCTTGCAAAGTTTGAGGACCTAAAGTTTGATGTTAAAAGCCCTTTAACCTTAGCATCTATCACTGGTCTTTTCCTCATAGCACCTAGTTCACAATATATAAACTCTGGGCCAAATTCATCCTCAGTGTAACTCCACTGACTGGCGTTATACTGGAGCAGTGCAGTTACATCCAGGATTAATTTGGTCCTATTTTCCCCCCAACTCTTCTTTCCCAGTCTGTTAGCATAATTAGATTTTCTGTTTTTCTAGGTAGCAAGAAGACTCTCTCTAACAAAGCACCCAGAGTGCTGCAGAATGAGTGGTGGGAAAGCGATAGAGCACTTGGCCCAACAGGGAAACAGGTTGCATTATGAACTCAGAGCTCCCATGCGACGACATCCTAACTGCAATTTTTCCTTTTCTGGACTTTGCTCTAATGCCACTAAAATAATTATGCAAAAAGAAAAGGAAGAAGGTAGTTTTCAAAGTAAGATATATACGAATTGTACACCTGATCTGTGGTTATATTTGCAAAAACCCGTTTGCTCACTTTCTGCAGGTTTACAGGAGGGACACCTTCTGTCCTGTGTTACAGACATTGCTGCTGCAGTACAGCATGCAGTAGCACTTCATATTGCCCAGCGAACACACCGGGCCATTCTATTCTGCATAAAAAGTGGCATCCTCTCACAAACAAATGCAACTTTGGTAAGTACCTATAACTTTACTAGTTATGTCAAGGGGTACATGCCAGCCTGCACTTGAATACATGTAACAGCAGCAGGAGAAAGTGCAGCAAGGCATCAGCACCCTCCTTGACATTTGCACTTATAATGCTGCTCCAGCATTAAAATAAATGCATGTGGTACATTTAGTTGAACATATCAAATAAATAAATCCTGCTGCAACAGCGTGTGTAGCTGTATAGAGGATTACAAACTGGTGCATTATTAAAGATAAAGTAATTTTAAAGTTTTCTTACGTCTATTTCTCTTAGATGTATTAGGAACATCTGTCACAACCTTAACATCTTTTACTCTAAACAATCTCAAAGCATTGTATAAAGTTAAACTGATCTGAGCACTACATGTAGGAATAGCATGATCCTCCACTGAAATGCAGCCATCTCTTGGCAAAACACATCATTTGTTTCAACTGTACAGAGCAATACTAGAAAGCAGTTTAGGAGAGGAAGTGCAAATAATATACCAAGCTGACATTACAAGGGGAATTTATAGATAAACAGAATGTGATTAACCAAGTTTAAATTTGGCCAAGACACTAGGATTAATACCTTAACTTGTAAAAATATTATATATATATATATATATATTTTCTCACACACACACATTTAATTACCAAATGTGGTCATGATCATAGTTCTGTCTCATCCAAAAGAGAGTACCTCCAGCAGAACAGTGCCCTTTCTCCCCTCCAGCAGTTCTTTGCTGGGATGAATAAGCATTGACTTAGGGCAGGTCTACACTACCCACTGGATTGGCAGGTAGCAATCAATCCTATTGGGGGTTGATTTATCATGTCTAGACAATAAATCAATTCCCAAGCGTTTTCTTGTTGACTCCGGCACTCCACCGCCGCGAGAGATGCAGGCAGAGTCGATGGAGGAGCAGCAGTAGTCGACTCAGTGCCGTGAAGATGCTGCGGTAAGTCGACCTAAATATGTCGACTTCAGCTATGCTATTCTCGTAGCTGAAGTTGCATAACTTAGATTGACACCCTCCCTTCCCCCTTTCCCCCCCCACCCCCAAGTGTAGCTCAGGGCTTAGAGGGGAAAGTGGCACCTATTGACTTGCCAACACTAATTCCTTAGTACCAGGCTTTTCCTTCTAGTTTCATGAAATCTGACAGCCCACGGTGGTATGGCTGCAGGATTTTGCAGGGATACTGTTCAGAATTTTCATTTATAGTTAATATAAAATGTGAGAGATTAAGAAATCTCAATGTATTAGTTAATCATCACGCCGTTAACACTCCTAGGCCATGCATTTCCATGCTTGTAATTTCAGTGATGATTAAAGCTTTATGAAATGCAGTGAAAATTTTATGAAGATTTTTGTGAACATGTGAAAATGTCTGTTAATGAACTTAATTTTATAACTTGTAACTGGGTTCAAATTTTTTTCATATTATTCAGTTTCACTAACCTCTCTTCAATAAGAGAACTAGAGATTGTTAGAAAATAGGATACTCTTATGAAAGTTCTTCTCTGCCCTCCCCCTCCCATTGGCCATTTTCTTGAAATATTTCAAAAATTTGAAATTTTTTGACTAACTCTAAAGGTAAAAAAAGTGTAGTTGCTATAAAACCTTGGCGATTACTTACTTTTTTACCTTTGCATGTGTTATAGCAACTTAATTGTAAGCAAAAAATTTCTAAATAAGCATAAAAATGGTTATATGCCAAATTCAGTAAAACTTCCAATAATATTCTCCACCGTACAAGGACATACATGTCCCAGAAAGCAGAGTTTTAAAGGACTTCTACTATTGGATGCATAAAAAGATGACAACTTTTAATTGACTCTGGATCTGTGATAGAATTGTGAATTTTTTTTTTTTATTTTTTTTATTTTTTTTTTAAGGATAGTGTCTTTGCCTGCTACATAGGACCAGAAAGGCATCTTTAACAGCTAGCATTTTTACAAGACACATATATATTTTAAAAATTAAATAATTTCATAGATTCATTTGAATTAGATTCCCAGTGCACAGGAGCACTGATCCTGACAGAGCTCTGTGCACAAGTAATCATTGCATGTGGATAATCTAATCCATTCTTAAATCATTCCTAATACATGGGTATTCCTAGGAATGATTCCTAGGATTAGGAATGATTCCTAATACATGGGTATTAATCTAGCCTTGAATATATACAGTAGTGATGATTACATGGCTTGTTATTCTTACCTTTTACCATTTTCTTTAATAGCTTCAATGTTTACATCCATTACTTTTGTTCTGTGCTATCTGAATAACGAGATTAAGGCCAGTTAAAACCATTATGATCATCTAGTCTGACCTCCTGCATAACAGAAGCCATAGAATTTTCACCCAGAAATGCCTGATATATGATAGCTGCCCTCCTTACACATGCTTTTACATACTGTATTTGTAGATAGTAATATCTATTCAGTAATCTTTTAGGCCTGTTCTGCACTGCTGCTTGTAAGTCACCCCTGTGAGCGAAGTAGTTTACATCAAGCTAATGCAGTATCTACACTGTGCTGTGTCGGCAGGAGATGCTTTCCCACCAGCTTAGCTTCCACCTCTTGGGGAAGTGGAGCACTGAAATCAATGGGAGAGCACTCTGCCATTAACTTATCACGTCTTCACCACATCCAATAAATTGATGCCACTGCATCAATCACGGTGGTGCCGATTTAGCTGCCAGTGGAGACAAGCCCTTAGTAAGACTTCAGGCACCTAATTCTCTTATCCTTTTCTATTCTAGTAGGTCTTAATTTCCCTATTATAATTCGTTGCTCTCTTTGAAATTAGGGTACGGAACAGCTTCCATATGAGGAGAGAATAATAAGACTAGGACATTTCACCTTGGAAAAGAGACTACTTAGGGGGGATATGACATATCTATACAATCTTGATTGGTGTGGAGAAAATGAATAAGGAAATGTTATTTACTTTTTCACATAAACACAAGAACTAGGGACCACCCAGTAAATTAATAGGCAGCAGGTTTAAAATGAACAAAAAGTAGTTCTGCTACACACAATGCACAGTCAACCTGTAGAACTCTTTGCTGGAGGATGTTGTGAAGGCTACAACCATAACAGGGTTTAAAAAAAACCCTAGATAAGTTCATGGAGGATAGGTCCATCAATGGTTATTAGCCAGGATGGGCAGGGATGCAACCCCATTCTCTGAGTGTCCCTAGCCTCTGACTGCCAGAAGCTGGGAGTAGATCACAAGGGATGGATCATTTGATGATTACCTGTTCTGTTAATTCCCTCTGCAGTACCTGACATTGGCCACTGTCTGAAGACAGGATAGTGGGCTACATGCCTCATTGGTCTGGCCCGGTCCAGCCCTTTCTTATGAACTTTCTTCTATATGTTCAGCAAGTTTTTGTTGAACTAATGCACTATCAGCTATTCCTTATTTGTTTAGGTTTTGAATGACTTGCCTGTCTTTTTAAAATTATCGGCAGGTTGTATCAGGAGGAGTTGCAAGTAACCAGTATATCCGAAGAGCTCTGCGAATTGTAACAGATGCAACTAACTTCAGTTTGCTGTGTCCTCCTCCCAGACTCTGTACTGACAATGGTGTTATGATTGCATGGTGAGCAAACACGGTTTCTATGTTGCTGTTTTTTAAATGTTCTATAAAGCAGTGGTACCACATGTGAAAAACCAGTTGATGTAACTGTGTAAGTATTTCTGCTTATTGTAAGCCATGTGTCATGCAGACAGACACACACATTTGTACGTTAAGTATGAACTGCATTTTACATTTATGTTTTCTATTTAGGAATGGCATTGAAAGGAAGCGTGCAGGCTTAGGTGTGTTGCATAGCACAGATGGCATACGATATGAACCAAAGTAAGTAGCACAGCTCTTACCAATCCATTTTCTCATGTGGTCCCATTACAACTTTAGCTTCCTTCAGTCATTTTAAGTTCCTTCAGTTATACAATCAGATTTTATTATGTGAAATTTCTTGTGATGCAGTTGTCTACGGAAGTTCTGCCATTGTCTTCAGTGGGACTAGGATTTCACCCCTGATGTCACACTTATCCCTGATATCACACTTATCCCTGATATAATAAGGGACAATTCCCATTACTTCAGTAACAGTGCTGCCCCTTTAATTTCATTTAGCAAAATGAACCAAACCTTAGGCCAACAAAAAAAACTGACCTTTGAAAAGACTCACATTTCATGTTTCAAAGATGAAGTGAGAGATAAAAGCCTAAATGGACAGAGATTACATTTCTGGATGGAGATAACGTGTTTCTTATTCTGGGCAGATCATCTGTGTCGAGACACTTAGTAGACAGTACCGAGCTATTAATATGGAAGGAAAGAACCTGCAATACTTTACTCACTGCCACTGGTGAAGGGGAATGCTATAAAAACATTATGGGTTAGTGAAACTCATGTACATCATCATGCTATGAACAAGGAAACTTTCATAAAAGGGAAGTTAGACAAAATAAAATATAGAAGGTGCTGGGTAGATTTACAAATCTTCATTGCTTGTCTAAAGCTCACAGGAGTCAAGCACCGAATACTCTCTCATAATGCTGAATACTTTAAATTGGTGGCTTCATAGTTGAGTAGATGTGTAACTTTATTACCATAATAATAAAAAATTGTTTGGTAAAAAATAAATACGGTGCTTTTTACATTATAGAGCTTCTCTTGGAATTGATATCTCAGAACAAGTCGGAAAAGTTGCCATCAAGGTACCAAGTCTAGAAGTCTCCTTAAATGAACTTGCAACTATCAACTTATAACACTTCCAGTTTGGGAATTATTGTTCATGGTTATTATTAAAGTGTTTATGTTTCCTAGTCTTCTCTTGCTGAGACATATCTGACCTATGTAAGCACCCTTAATGGCAGCTGTGCTATTTAGTAGTTAGAACAGGGAGCTGGAAATCAGGAGATTTATTCTATTCTCATATACCATTGACTCTTTGCATGACCTTAGACTTATGTGCCTTATTTTTCCCATGTGTAAAATAGGAATAATTTAATAGTGCAAGAATTACCTTTGGAAAGCACTCAAGTGAAAAGTATCAGTCTTAATTATTAACTATATACTCAAATATTCTTCTGTAACACAGAACAACATTTTATAGAGGCAAACTTTCATAGCACCTGAAGATTTTGGCTACATGAGTCCATTGATCTTAAAACTCTGCACAACATTTGAAAAATTTACCCATAAGAGTGGATACAGATTAGTCTGAGAGTGCCTATCTGAAGATAGAAGATGCAAGTATGCGTAGCAGCTATTTTGCAGCTCTTGTATCTAGTAACAGAAGGCACTGTATGATTAGAAATAGAAGCTTAAATTCACCCAAATATAAAACCTGCACACAATGGCCTTCATTGATGCCTGTGATAATTTTGAAATGTAATTTCAAGGCATTTATTCTTTACTGGTGCAGCAAATTTAATTCTTCAGACAGACCACCTCCTTCCTTTCCAAACACAATTCTCTGGTGAACAGACTTTAGGTTTCCAAAATTAGGAATCTGTATATTAGCAACTGGCATCAAGAAATTCTGTTTCAAAAGACTATTCCCAAACCTACAGGTTATTGCATGGATGCAAATACTTATCTGCTACCTTGTTGGCCCTGGACTGAAGCTTTCTTTCCTGGTGAATTAAGCTGGAGCTTGCTGACATTAAAAATTCTTGGTCTTGAAACTTTTGTGATGTCTGAAGTTGCAGGTCCAAACGAATGAAGTCCAGTGGTCCGGCTACGGGGTTTGTCAGTAGTTCTGAGCTTTCCCATTAAGTGAGCAGATATGGGCATTAAAAGAAGAGAGTCCTTTGGATGAAATTTAGCTTTGAATTGTCTTCTACTACTACTACTGCTTCGTGATCTCTCTACAAAATAAAAACAGTGTAACTTGTTTTACATTTATATCATCAGTAGAGTATTGAGTGTGTGTCCTTGAACATTGTTACCTAGTAGATTTGAGGCTTTTAAAAAAGAGAAGACCATAAAGTTAAGTTGAGGCCACCTATGGCAAACAGTAACTATTTTAGATTTGTAACAAACATTTATAGGCTTCTTACATTTACCTATACTAATTAACTAAATAAAAAAAACCTGAGAATTCTAACTGAAGTCATCTACCCACAGTTTCAAAAGTTAGGAAATGGCATATAGTACATGTATCCTCATTATAGAGGTAATTTCTAAAATAAGTTAAACATACGACTAAGAAAAAAGTTAACTGTCTTTTGAAGACTGTTTCTGCAGATCCCCATTCTTGGGATCTGTTGATAGCTAATTAATTCATTCATCTATGAACTTCAAAAGTAAGTTAAATACATTATATACCTTTAGTATAGGTTGGAACTGCAGGTGGTCCTCCATTTATCACCAGACTGTAAATAAAACAATAACTTAGGAACTCATGATCGTTAAAGTACTCTGGTTTTTCCTTAAACTAATAACATGAAGGTTCTGGAGACTTTAAAATATATTCAGTTTTTCTTACAAACTCACAATTTAAATTAGTTTGATTTTTAATTAATCTGCATTGATAAATATTTGAATTTTGGCCTATAAACACATATGATTAGCTTCAAGCACATGAGTAGTCCCTTTGAAGTTAATACCTTTTATATCTAGGCATATAAGCATTTTTAAAATCCCAGTGTCAGAAAAAGTTACAAATACTTCTTAATTACTAATGTAGTACCACAGTTTGTCTATAAAATCAATATAAATCTCACAGAGATGTTGAAAGACAGCTATTGTTTGCAAGGTGATTTGAGATTCTCTAACTAATGCTGCTTATTAACTGTTTTAAGAATTTAAAAAACTAATTTAAACCAAAAATAATTAAGAGGGTGTGCATTAGACGTGTAGGTGAACATGCTGATATCTGTATGGCTTCTCAGTGCTTCTGGCCCATGTCACTTATTGAAAGAAATATGATTCAGTATCCTTTTTATACATTTTTGTAAATTTAACAAAAAAAAGTATATCAATAAAACTAAACTCCCATCAATATTACTAAAATAAAATTAGCAATATTATCAAGATCAAATAAATAAATTAGTAATATTGGATTAAAATCAAATTATCAGATTAGTTAAATCATCAGATTGATACAACTACTAATCAAACCTCCTAAATCCTAAGAGATATTCTAAGGTGGTTATCTGTCTGTTTAGTTGTAAACCCCCAACTAAAGAGTTTTACCAGAGAAAATGAAATTTGAATTTAGATTTGAATATTTTATACTGAAACCAAATGATTGTTTAATGTCTATACCACCATCTAAAAGCCAATTAAAATTTATATTTTAATTCTTATGTGGTGGATAACCCCTTCCTTCCCATCTCCAACACAGATAACAACAGGCCTTAATAGAACATTCTGATAAAATGGAGTTATCAAACTTCTGATTAACAGTTTACAACTGGCAATTTTAAGATCCTTAGTACACAGAATACAGAACATAATTATTTTTATGAGGCAGAGTTTAGAGTTGTTTAAACCCAATGAGCTTTCTGGTACCTTCTCTGAGTGGATTTTACAGGTGCTCGTGAACACAATCACAGTGCCACTTTTTTTAAAAAAATAAAGGATGGGACGTTTCCCAGCAAATAAAAACAAAAAGGGAAAAATTAGATACTTAAGAGAATGGGGTTTGTGAATTCTTAAGATTTCACAGTCTTCTGGATTTTTCTGACATAGAAGCTAGAATTGCAGATGAGAAACTAGAGGATAATATTGCTGGCCCAGTACCAGCAGACTTTCAGGTACAGGAAGACTTGTCAAAGGCTGGTATAGTCTGTTAATTGGTGGTGTGCTTTCCTTCTGCAGAGGTGAAATCTTGGAGTTCTGGAACATCAGTCTTCCCTCAGATGGCTTGTTGACCTAAAAGGAGTAAAGGCCTTTGGCCTTGCACTTCATTTTTCTGGTTTGCGATTTTTACTTAACCCATCTTACACCACCTTGCTTAGAGATCTTTAGGCAAATCAGGTATAAAATACACCTTGGATTCTGACAGCATAGTCTAATAAGGTCAGAGTTAGGTAATATTTAGGCTGTCAGTTTAGAAAGATCCTGCTTAACCCAGCAGTTTGTTGTTCTTTTTTTAACCAAAAGAAAAAAATTAGTTGTGGTGTACCACATGAACTGTGATACTCTAATACACATATATAAAAAAAAGAGACTCAAGACCACTTCAGAGGATGTTAACGTTCCCCTTCTGAAAAGATCTTATGCTGGCATCAGCATACAGAAAGTGGGCTGTATAACTGATTGCACAGACTTTAGCAAACACAGTAGCCACTCAGCATGTATCCTTCAGCATTAAAAATAAACGTAGACATCTTATGACCAGATGCCCTTTTTTTATTTTTGCAAACAAGACAATTTAGCAATCTACTGGGTTATAAATCATACAGAAAAGAATACTTTAAAGCTTAGCTGATGGAACTTATTGACAAAAAAAAAAAGTTTAAACAAGGTTTGCATTCTCTTACTCTCTCAAAATATGACATTATGGGTGTTAAAGTTTTATGGCCACTTTTAAAGAAATCTGTCTGATTCAACTACAGTTTTACCACTCACTAATAACATCTAAAACAGAGATATGCACTTTATTAGCACCACCACCACAAATATATGTGCAAGGTGGCAAAAGTCCCATTGACATCAGTGGGAGCAGAATTAAGCCAGTAATGAGCTTTTTAAAAAAAAATCCCAGGCATACTATTTATATCTTAAAATATGCACACATTTCAAAAATCTCAGTTTTTAATACAAGAAAGGATTGTGGCTTACCCATATCACTCTCCAGTTCACTACTTTTGGTTGAGGCACTAAGACGTGTGACATCAGATGAATAGGTTAGTCTAGAATTTGGTTAATAAATCTTGTTACAGGTGCTTTGTGTGCGAATTAGAGAACATAATGGTCAGTCCTTTATTGCAACAGTATTACAATTCTGAAGGAGAGGTGAGATGATCAGCATAAATTCACAAAGGATACTACAGTCAAAGAATTACAATTACAGGCAAGAATTGTGTGTATACATTACTTTCTCTAGGGTCCAATCCTACAATTTATCTGCATACAAAGCTCATTGACTTCAGTGGGAGTTCTGTGTACAAAGCAACTAAAGGATTGGGCTCTCTGAGATTAAAGGGGAAATCCTGCTCCAAGTAAACAGTTGAAGTAAGTGGAAGAATCAGGGGAGAGAAACCTGTTTCATTGGCAGAATACAGAACTTTTTCACAATTGCCCCAGTTCTTCCTGTGGCTACGGTACCTAACTCTGCATCAGGGGGGTTGCCTGGCAGTCCAGAGTTGTTGCTGATCCAGAGGGCATAGCATTGCTACCAAAACCTTCTTCACATTGAGATTGAGGAAACCTTTGCAGAGCAGTTCTCTGCAAGGGAGAGAGGCTATGGACTTCCATTGCTGACTTTCTACATCAACATCTCAAAGCTTCTGCATTGGAACTATACAAATACCTGAATGTTCATGGCAATACGTTGCTCCTATCTGGACCAGAGAATTTGACTCAAAGGCTAAACAATTACTCTCTGTAATGTTACAAAACTATATGTAGAAGACTTACTCTTTTATCCTATCTTGGTTTAGATTTTGCAGGAGTAAACAGGGGAAAAAAATACTTGAGGCTGGCAGACTTTTTAAGGTGGCAATGCAAAGCATTTGGAACAATAGGTCAGTAGCCCTCTCTGGTCCTTTAAATATGTCAGTGGTATTTGGGACTCCTTAAAATTGTTCTGTGCACAGAATACTGGATGTGCTTTATACAAATATGAACAAATAACACTGCTAAAAGATGCTCAAAGATGAAAAGTGACATGGCAGATACAGTGAAACTACCTCAGCATACACAAATCCTAGACTGTGACAAGAAAAGGAACTGCCTGCATATGATCCCACTTAACACAGAACCTAAGTGAAAAAGGACTTCATTCATTTTGGGTCAGTTCCGTATGATCTCATCACTAAGTTAAGTATCATTCATGTCTTGCTTTGAGAGACATTCCAGAGAAGCAATAGACAGCCACTCTCCCTCTTTGAAGCTGCTGGCTCATCAATATTTAGGCCTGGGGTACACGTGGGGTGGGGGGGAGTGGAGTTTGAACTAAGATACGCAACCTCAGCTACGCTATTCACGTAGCTGAAGTCAAAAAGTACCTTAGTTCGACTTACCTAGCTGTCCCCACTGTGGGAGTCGACCGTGGCTGCTCCCCCTCCGACTCTGCTTACTTCTGCTGAGATGGAGTACAGCTGTTGATTCGGAAATCAATTTATCACATCTAGATAAGACATGATAAATTGATCCCTGATACATCGAGCGCTACCTGCCAATCCGGCAGGTAGTGTAGCCGTACCCTAATTGGGAGCATAGGAGACTTTCTGATCTATGCTATTCTTTGGCCATTCAGTTCCCTTTCTCTCTCCACTCCCCACCAATGTCTGAGTTTTTGTTTCACCTTAATGATCATTGAAGATTGAGCCTAATGGTTGACAAAACCTTTTCTCACTGCACCTTATTTTAATAAAGGTGGACCAATTAAATTTAAATGTGGCTGCTAATGCTGTTTTACCTGTGTGGCCAGATGGAGGCAGTTGACATACCTGAGGAAATGTGGAAGTAACAAAGAGTCCTGTGGCACCGTAAAGACTGAAGTATTAAGAGCATAAGCGTTCGTGGGCTAATACCCACTTCATCGGATGCATTTCTTGAGGAAATGTGGATGCTCTTACTTTGTGATAAAGAATTTTCCTTAGAGAGGAAATCAATTTCCCTATATTAAATAGCCTATATGGGGTTTTGAGCAATGTTGAAGGAAGACCAATTTTTCTGGATTAAAACAAAATCATCTCAGAAAAACAGCTTCAAAAGAAAAGTTTGAGTTTTTTGCAGTAGGCAGACAGTCAAAAGGTGCAAAGTTGACAACTTGAGCTCTTTGTAGGAATATCATGTTTAAAATAGGTCAGGTGTTTATTGCTTTGGTACTTCTACAAATCACAGATTTCAAGGCCAGAAAGGACCATTAGATCATCTATCTCACCTGTGATATTGCAAGGTAAATACATTCTGCCTACCTAAAATTCCTTTGTAGATTTAATACTGCAGGTAGCTGCATTGTAGAATCTTGTACATATAGGAAAATGTAACAATCGTCTTAAGTCTTCCTTGGCTAATTGATGCTTTCCCTTATTGTTGCATAAGATGTCACCTTACTCAACTGCATGCGTTATCTGCATTGCCATAGCCTATGCAGGAATGTGGTAGTAGCTGCTGCCAGGCAGGGTCCAAAAATGGGCAAAGCCTTAGCTCTGCACACCCCAATCTGTCAGCCACCCAGCACAGCAGAGTTAGCACAGACCAGGGAATATACTGTGCAAACAAAATGGCTGATGCAAATTAATTCTCCCGTGGAGCAAAAGGGAGATCTTACACTCCAAGTAATTGTCTGAACCCAGATCCACAAACAGACTTACATATTGCATTGGTCTGCACTGCAAAACCTAACTAGTAAAAATCTTGACTCCATAAACCCTGGGCTAGGTGCTTAGGCTATATAATACCTGTAGAAAGGTGCCAGAGAACGGGATCCACAACAGTCAGCATGGTAGGTGGAGACCCATCTAAGCTAGCCAATGGAAAATGCCAACAAGAGGAATCAGAGCAGCAGCTGCGTTAGTCTGTATCGGCAAAAAAAAATGAGGAGTACTTGTGGCACCTTAGAGACTAACACATTTATCTAAGCATAAGCTTTCGTGGGCTACAGCCCACTTCATTAGATGCATGGGCTGTAGCCCATGAAAGCTTATGCTCATATAAATGTGTTAGTCTCTAAGGTGCCACGAGTGCTCCTCGTTCTTTTAACAAGACGTATGTGTGCCTAAATCTTGTCCCTCTCATGGAGTTAGATGTGTCAGTCTGCGTTGCCCGAAGGCATCTCTCTCTGTTCGTAATCCACAGCTGCCTCTATAGCGCCTTAACCACTGCACTATAGAGCCATTTACTTGCTCTCTGATCCAGTTAATATTTAATTCTACAAAGTGGAAGTGCTTCAATAAGAGATTGAGGAGAAATATTCTGAGGTAGATCTCTCTCACTGGGCAAAGCGGGGAATTAAACTGAGGTCTCCCACTTCCAGGTGAATTTCCCAACCTCTGGTCTAAATGTTGTAAGGGAGACCTCCTCTCCCCATCCCACCCATCCCCACCTATTGTGTGTGGAAGGCTCAGAGCAAGGCCTGTTAGACTGAGCCCCACAGGCCAGATAAGCAGGGCAATACCTGTCTTCACCTGCTTTGATGTTTATGCTGTGGCTGATGTGATAGATGCCTGAGTGCCTGCCTGAAGCAACAGTGCACATGCCCAAAGGCAGCCTCTTAGGTGCCTAGGAAACTTCTACAGCCAAAATTTAGGCATTGAGTGAATTTAGGCACCTGTGGAGTTAGGTGGCAGCTGAGAAGGGGTTTTGTGGATTCAGTGACACCTAAATCTGGGGTTTAGGTGCCTAAGTCCCTTCATTGATCTGGGTCCCCATTCCTGCTTTGGTCCTAGGGCAGTGCAACTACACATTGTCTCTTTCTCAGGCCAGATTGTACAATTACAGTCCAGCCCACAGTGGTTGTGCCACTTTACCACCTTAAGTGTTATACACAATACACAAAATAATTTTACAAATTCCTCATTAGATAAATAGAATGCTGAAGGCAATTTTCCCCCACTTGTTCTTAAGGTCCCAATCCTTCAAAGTACAGAAGGCAGTGAGAACCGCATAGCATCAGGCCTCTGACTCTGTTTGGCAGGTATTAATCTAAGTCTCTTTAGACACAGATCATAACATTAAAGCATTTACATTAAAACCTAAAGTTAGTGTGATGACAAGTCATCACATTTAGTATGAGAAACATACAAAATTGACATGAGTTACAGAACACTTAGCTAGTTTGACTATCTTAACTTTGAATTTCAAGACTTTCAAAATTTGGTGTTTCTTGTAAATGTAATCTTTAAAATTTCTTGGTTATTTTTAATTTAAAAAATTCTTGAAATTCAAAGTACTGATATGTCACCTCCACATAGGAGGGTTTTGTGTGGGAATAATATATTTAGTTTATATTTGTTAAATGTTAGTTTAAAGGAAAGGAGAGGGATCCTATCAGAACCTTAGTTGAAGTCATCTACAAATTGTTTCCATGTATGTTGTCTTATAAGTCTAATGTTAGAGTCTCATTCAATCCATTTATGTCACAATCTGTCCTTGAACAATAAATGGTATTTTTGGATTCCAGTCCAGATGCATGCTTTTATTTTGTTTATTATTGAGACATACATTTAAGCACAGCACTTTGTTACTCAAATGTTCCTTTTAGCTTTAAAGCATGATTCAGAACTCAAAATGAAATTGTAAGGAATTTAAAGTTATTTGCCTAATAAAATATCCATGTCACACTGTTTAGATTTAAGTATGAAAGCTGTTAGAAATGTAAAAATGAATGGAAGATTATCACCATATGTTCTAGGAACTGATTTTATGTAAATTCTGGGAAAGAGTTCTAAGAGAAGTATAATCAATGACAGAACTAAAAGGAAGCATCACTGTTCAGAAGAGACCATGTAGTCATCGTCATTCCAAACCCTACTATTGATTCTGTTTCCTTCAGAATTCTCTCTTTATTAGCCTGAATGTAGTTGGGATATTATAGTTCCTAATCATTCATGCAAGAGTTTGACTATAAAAAGCATGTTTCTAAAATTATTTGTAAACTTGGATATAGTTTGTCAGATATATTTTCTTTATTCCTATTATATCCTAGGTTTATTCGCTAGAATAAAATGATGTACAGTTCCATATCATACCTTCCATGTTTTATAATAATATTAGTAGTGAATACAATCACAGATGTTCTGTTTCAGCAGTGTTCCCTGAATATGCTTACTGCAACTGTTAGCATGGCTGGCTTGTATAGGTCTTCTGACATATGAGGGCCTGGCCATAACTTCCTGTTACTATGTGTAAATACACCTTGTAGAGGGGCAGGATAACCCAAGCAGCAGTGTGGTGCTGAAAGTTAATGAGCCTGCATTTAAACTTTGATTCCTGTTTATAGCAATATTTGTTAACACATTCTCTCTCTTCTCATTTTTATAATGGAGGGAAAGCAATTGTAGGACCTCTCTCATATCCACAACCCATCCCATACCCAGAGTTGGCATAGGGAGGTGGGGGACCTCTCCCCAACCTCTACAACATGGAGGATAGCAGCGTGCAGGCTAGTAGCTACTGTCAACTACAGGTTTACTGAATCTACAGAGGAATTCTGTTTTAGCAACAGTTATTCTTCCTGCAGTTCCCAAAGGGCTATAGTTGAGAGAATTCTAACTCTTAACATGTTCTTGTGGTGGATTATTACGGAGCCAAAATTATCTTTAACTATACCATTTAATCTGAAATGTCAAAAAGATTGTCCATTGGGCCTCTTCTCCCACAACCACCTGTACATTTTCTTCTATACCCCTTTATATATCCAGGGACGAGGACCGCTCATAATCTGCAAAGCCACCACGCTGTCCTCCAACTACCTCCGTCACAAAAAGCTTAAAAAAGCACTACCAGCTGTTTATGGTTAGGCAGATGACAGGCTAAACTCACTGCCTACTATGCAAAATATGCTCATTTTACTATTACCTTGTTCTCCCTCTTTCTTCCTGCCAATCCGTTTGTTTGTTCTGCCTCTTCTGTCTTAAACCTAGATTGTGAGCATTTTGGGACAGGAACCATCTTTTTGTTAGTCATACAAAGCCTAGCACAATGGGGACCTTACCTTTCACTGAGTCTCAATAGGATACTGTAATACCAATAATACACTCAATTCATTTAATTTCTAAATAAGTTATATTTTTAAGTTTCCATTTCAATATGAATGTCTTTTTTTAATTATAAATTTTGTTTTTTTATATGGGATTGGAGATGCCCATAACTTTCTAAATCCTACCATTATTTTTTTGTAGTAGCTCTAAATCTGATGTACAGCTTTCTGACAAGGAGCTAAATTTTGCCCCCATGAATAACCCCACAATGAACACAACCCAATATGTATGCTAAAGAAACAACATTCACACACACCCATTTTGGCCAGGACTGAATCCTGTCAGGAGATAGACGAATCTTTGGAGAGTGAAGGAGGCCAATGCTGAGTCAGTTGCATCTATTCAAAAAAACCCATGTAAATTATGCTCCAGAACAAACCACCACCATTTCCGTCATAGAGGACCTGTGGGTTTTGGGGAAGCATGTCAGGGATATAGAACTTCTACCATGCCAGGCATAGTATTCTGATTCATGTTTATGCACAGGGTCCTGCCAGAACTTACCTAAGCTTATGACTTTGGATTTTGTCCAACTGACTATTTTGCCTAAGATATTTGCAAATGATAATGTTATGTTAATATTTTGAGAGTGGTGTTACTGGTTCTTAGTATATCACCTAGATTTTCACATGAGAAAAAAAAAACATCTTCTAAAGCAGAGATAAAGTGTGTATATATTTGAAATATATACACAGAATATGAGATTAGGCTTGATGAGGAGTAAAGAAATATTTGTGCACAAAAAAGCACACAGTTTCTTAAAGTTGAGGCCAAATTTTACACATACATGTACCCCCTTTTGCCAAAACAAATTGACTAACTGTGCCCACAAAAGGGCACTTGCATGAGCAAATATATCTTTTTGCATGTGCCAGTGGCTTAGTTGTATGCACTTTTTTGCATACAAACCTCTGCTTCCATATTTGGAAACTGTATCCTTAAATATAAAATCACAGTTATTTCTATTTCATTTTTTTAACTTCAGCAACACACCCATATAAAATGTACAGCATATAGTACCTTAAAGAAGGCAGCCCCACTTGTCTTTGCCTTTGGAATTCTTTTACAAAGTTCTGGCTTATTTTTGCATCCCTGCTGAGGTTATTCATTAGACGTGTGAATTGCTTGGGTTTGTTCCTGCATTCCACTAACAGATGGCGATAAGCAGTGCGGTTAAATGTTAAGTACCCAAGAGCACCAGCTGAGGCTATACGAACCTAGAAGAAACAGAAATGTTGTCCCTGATAATGGTTTGAGACTGATTATAATTCTGATTCCAAAGATGTATTTGTCACATTAAATAAAGCAACTATATTATCAAAACAGCAAGGATGCATGCTCACAGCACTCAACCAGAAAAAAAAAAAACACCAAAAGAAAATCATCATAATAGTCAATTTAAAATAACAGAACCCCCACACACACCTATAAAAACAAAGATAAATTTGGTTCTACCATTGGTAGCCAGATGTACACTTCAGGCCTTATTCTACACCACAGGGAGTTTTACTAGTGACTTTAATGAGAGCAAATTAAGCATTTTATAATGAAACACGTTGAAAAAGATGAATAGCAATGGGAAAATGACAAAAAGTATTTGACTTTAATCCATGTTGATAAGTTGCCTGATTAGGCAGTTTAGAAATCATAAAAATTTCACAATTATTTTAATATTTTGGCTAATTCTTACTACTACTCCATCTATATTTACAATTCTATATTAAAAACAAGTTATAATAGACCTGCAGCTATACAGTTATCTCAATGTCTACATCTACTGGACCTCCTGGTTTCAAATATAGATATTACCCTTAGGGTGAGGTGCCACTAGGTGTTTCTCCTGTAAGTATGGTACAATTCACCAGAATACATGCAAGATCAGGTACTGGTTCCCAATCAGATGCTCAAGTCTCTAAGGTTGTGGGCAATCCCACAAAACCTCCACATGCCTTCCAGAACCACAGTTACTTACAAGCAGGGGCACCGGAATAGTGGGCAGGGACCATAGCCCCATCACTTTTTACTTCCTATAAGGGGGAGCAATAGAAGGTGAATGGGGGAGAGGAGTGAGTTGAGGGGAGAACCTCAGGTAGAAGGGGTGACACGGGGTGGGGGGCATGGTTCGGGAGTCTGTGCCCCCCAACACACTTTTATGGAGCTTCCACCACTCCTGCTCACAAATGAGGTCATCCCGACGGGATGGAGTATTCACCTGGGTTGGACAGCACAAGGTGCCTAGAACTCCAGGGAAAGGAACCAGAGCATCAACCTACTGGAGCTTAGAGCCAAGCTTGCCCTACAGAAGTTACAGAACTACTGACAGAACTTACTGAGGCCCATTTCTCCATTCACACCCAGATTAGAACATTCTAACCAATGCACTGAGGACTTTCCAATGATTTGAAAGCAGCCAGAGATTTGACTTAAGCCGGCAGTTTATTCCATCACTGCTACAAGCCTGAACCAAGAACTTTGTATTGATTGTATGTATTTGATTCATTTAACCAGTTTTAACTCTCACCTCTTTCTTTGTATGAATAAACTTTGAGATGTTAGATACTAAAGGATTGGCATATGCATGATTTTTGTGCAAAATATACGTTATATATTGACCTGGGTGCGTGGCTGGTATTTTGGGATCAGAAGAAACTTTTAGTTTACAAGACTGGTTGTAAAGAACCACTCGCCTTTAAATCCAGCGTTTTTTCAGTGTTAATACAAAGACTGGAATGCCCGAGGAAGCTGCTTTTATGACTTCTTGTTAGCCAATATGGTGAAACAGAAGTTTACTTTTGTTGCTGGTTTGGTATATCCTAAGGCAGATTAGCCACCAGTCTTGGGGTGTATCTGTCCTATTTCTCAACAGTTCATCCTGAATTTGACATCCTTAGCTGTGACCCAGTGAGGCACTGTTACAATCATGTACAACTGATAGCCTGATTAAATACTGACTATCAAGAAAGATGCCTTAACTGTGCCAGTGATCTCCCAAAGCACTTAGAATTCTTCTCCAGGCAAGATTCAATACTAAAGAGCTGCTCCTCCATCTGGACTACATATAGCTCATGGTGTGAAGAATGTAACAGAAATCCCAAGGATACTGGTATCTCAGATATTCTGGACTTTCTTCAGGAAGAGGTAAACAATGGAATTCAGCCCAGCTCCATACCACACCAGCCCAGCAATAAGTAACCTCCTATTTTCTGGATCCTCTGGTTCCTTAACAGTGAACCTTTAAGAATCCAGATTTCTTAGGGCTCCCTGTTTATACCCTTTCATCCAAAGAACCAAAGGCTTAGTGTATCCAAGCTATTAGCAACTATATGGATCAAGCTACGCATCATAGAAGTATGCAAGATGCCAGGTGCTCCAGCATTAAGGCACATGCCACAAGAGCAATGATGACTGTATAGGCAAAAAAACCTTATGCTTCTACTCCAGAAATCTGCAGGGCAGCAATGTGGTCATAATTTAACACCTTAATTAGATCCTATAAAATGGACTTTCTGTCCTTCACAGAGGCCTCCTGTGGCAGGGATACGCTACAAGCAGTGGTCTAGTAACAGCATTGCCATTTTGGGCAATTAACTTGAGGTGAGCAAGGGGGTCTTCCTTATCTCAATCTTTTTTCTTAATTCTCCTGACTTCTGTGAGTAGTGACTCACTGCTCACTACTTCACATACATCTCAGAATAGTGGTAGATACTACTAGCAGAAAGGAAATTATCAGGTAAGAAATTTACCATTCATGATCAGGATTTACGTATTTAACAAACATGCACTGAAACCTTTACGGGAAATCCTGGCCCCCTAAAGCCTGTGGAAGTTTTGACAGGATCTTTGTCTTACATAGTTAAGCTGATCTTTAATATGTTTTTTGGTTGTTTAGTGAGGTTTTATAAAATATTTCTACTAGTACATATAAAGCTATCATTCATCAGCTAATTGTGCAAACAGATTTAATTAATAAAGAAGAAAAATGAATTAAAATGTTCATGTTGTGGTTTTAATTTTGGGGAGATGGGAGAAATTTTACCTCTTCTTGATCTGAGTACAAATGATAACAAAGACGTTGGATCGCTCCTAGTTCAGTAATTGCTTCTGGAACACCTGCTCTTGTATGAGCTAGGCTAGCCAATAACTTCCCTACAAATTAATTAGACACTAGAATTACACATCATATATTGTCAAACGTATTATCAGTTTGCTCACTTCTAGTCTCCTGCATAATCTTAATGAAATGCTTTGGTTTTTTTTCAAAATGTGTTTAAATATTATCAGTGAAGTCATACACACAATCTTTTGTCTTCTGTCATTATTACTACTCTATTCTTCTCAAAACGTTTTTTTATATGTATTGCATCTAAAATGTTAGATTTCTGACTCCAAGAAATTTGCTTTTGTAAGAGAATAATTTTAAAATACTGTAGCACTATTTTACTAAATACATCTCCTTTATTATCTTTGGGCAAAATCTTAAAATTCTTCCTCAGTTTTTACTGATTCATTACCAAAACAGAACTCTCATTGATATCTATCTTAATTTTGCCTGAGCAAGAGCTGAATAAAAATGGAGGGCCAGATTATAAATCTACAGTTTGCCCAGGGTAAGGGGCAGCATGTAACCTGTGCTGCCCTAGAAACAGATGAGGGACTGAATTGGGCTGCAGTCACAATTCAATCCCTGGGCCCCACCTTTTTAGAGGGGGGGAAAGTAATCTGCTAAAGCTTTTTTCCTAATGCAGATTACTTTTCCCGCTACCCTAGTTTAAGTATGGTAGGCAGACCATGGAGGGCATCGGAGTGGGAGTAGAAGCCCTGCAGAGACTGCTCCTCCCTTCCCCATGCAGTAACTCAAGATGTGGGTAGCCACTGCAGCAGACCAAGAGATGCCTTATGTCCTCTTACTCCTTTGTGCAGGCATTTTGGAAGAGCCAATCTCCTGACCTGAGTCTGCCATCTAATATTACACAGTAAGTTTCACTATCCTACTGTGCAATATGTAATTTTAGAGAAATAACAGTATTTTATGGAAATGCTTAACTTTATATTGCTATGAGCTTTAGCTCATCTTCTATAATTCTTACCTGTTAGAACAAGAGTAGCTGTCTTTTCAGAATTTAGTAGTTCAACTAAAATAGTAACACCTCTTGCAGACAAAGTAACTTGGTCTACATCCACTATGACTTTGGCTAAAACAACAATCTGAAATCAAAGGCAGATTGTTTTTAAAAGATATGGATTCTTTAAGTAGGTTTCTTCCATTTCCTTTCTTCTTCACTTATTAATAAAAAAATCACTTGTTGTGTATAGTGTTGTATGTTTACATGATACTTTTAACCCTATCACTTGCAGTTTGGACCTTTGCCTAGTGGCAGAAAAAGGCACAGCCTTAGTATAGACATATCAGTGCAATACAAGCAAGTTTATCTATATAACTCATACATCTTCAGGTGTTACAGACTTTTCCACTACTTTATATGTTTGTTTGGTTTGTTAAAGATATCTTGATACAGTAGTTATCTTTTCTTATGCTCAATTAAAAACACGTAGGGAAAAAACCTGCACTCCTTAATCAGACAGAATTCCCACTGAGTTTTGTCTGAGTAAAGACGCAGGATCAAGTCTATAGCCAACATTTTCTTCTACCTTGAAAAAGAGCCCCAAGTTCTGATTATTTTTGAAATAGTTCATGATTGGAGACTTGCAGAGAAGACTAGGATCTTTAGAATCTGCAATGTAATTTACACATTTTGTAAGTGTTACTATATTTGGCCATTTAAGCTCTTTGAAAAGGATTTTATATTAATATTTTTGTGTAAAACTCAGTTCTATCAGTTATATGAATAACCATAACATTACATGCAGGCCCATTACCAGTTTAAAATGTATAATCTGTTTTGTGTGTTATGAGTAAAAGCCCTATTTCTATACCTGAAATGCAGCCATTGCTTTATCTGTCTCAATTTCTGATCGCAGAAAAGGTTCAAATGTAGACATTGTAATTGCACCAGTCTCCAATATCAGGAACTGTTGGACAGGATTGTTGTATGCAAAAAGGGCTAAAGCATATCCAGCTCGTAAACAAATATCCTTTAAAAAAAAAACCAAAAACACAAATATAAACCCCACAGAAACATGCGAGCTGTGAAGTTTTCATACTATCTAAAAATTAAAGATTAAAATACTATATTCTTTGATATGTTAAAATAGTTACCAACCCCAGCCTCATAATTTTGTCTTTTTTTTTTATTGATTTTCATATAAATACTGCAGAACAAACCCTCAGAGACTTGATAACAATAAGAATGACACTCAGCACACTGACACTTCTCTCTAACTATAAAACCCCAATCAAGAACAGACAAAAATGCCTCCTGAAACAGACAGAACAAAAGAAGGAAATAAATAAATTTTTAAAAAACAAACCCTATCCCTGCAAATTTTTATCCCCCAAAAGAAGAAGTGTCAGAGACTCCATACAGTTCACTAAGGACTTCACTATTGCTATTGATTTTACATGGAAGTATTTCAGACATTAGAGTGAGGGGCGGCAGTATAAAACATAAAGCAGATGTTGTATAGCACAGAGCTGTGTGATTCAGTTAGACTCTACAGCTGCAGAGGTCAGTTTGTCCCCAGAGTGAGAAAGAACACTGCAGAGGCACCCATACAGCTGCCTAGTCTCCCTCACCCCAACTACCAGAAGCTGGAAGATGCTGTTGGGAAGGTACTGAGCACGTGCTAAGCCTCCCCAAATCCACTTCAGAACGCATGCCTCTGAGACTGACAGTTGACAAGAACTGGATGGATGGAGCAATGGAGCCCAACAGCGATCTTGCAGCACACTACTTTGAAATGAAAGTGTAATTCTGGGAGCAAAGTAAAGGACCCTCAGCCTGAAGTAATCCCTCTCTCTGGTGAAAGGGGCAAGAGGAACATGCACATATCCTGAATCCTGCTAACTCCCAACCAATATAATTCATCTTGATTTTATCCTGTGTTAATATTAGGGACCTGCTCCTGATCTCCCTCTGCCTCTTGCAATAACAACAGTAAAAGGTTTACTGATGTCTGAAGTGACATCCACAACTCCAATGAAAGGAGAATCAAGATCCATAAAGGGCAGCTTCGGGGGAAGGGCTCAGAGCTCAGTGGCATGAGCTCTCTTCCTGTCTTCTATTCATGAAGTGGGTGCAGATCCCCTCCAACATTCTTCCACACCAGGAACAATTGTCCTCAGAAATTATTAGCACTTCCAGAGGATGTGTGCATGATGCAAAGGACTACCAAGTCACTTACACATATTCGGGGGTTAAGGTTTGGTCCTGTTTGCAATAGTCAGTAGTTTCTTCCTATACTGAGGATCTCATGGTCCTGAATTTAGTGTGTGCCTTGATTCTGAACAATATATTAGTCTTGAAATTGTGGACACCATTAACCCTGCTGCAACTGTACTTCCGCTTATCATATACACTTTTAATTTCAAAACTGTACGTCCAAATCTAAATAAAACTGTAGAACTTATTTAATAACTATATTACCACCTCTTTTGACTCAAGCTAGTAGCCAACAATTTGGAGTCTTTGTAAGTTGTTCCAGTTAGAAGGACAAATTTGTGATGGAGTTGGAGTTTCTCTCTGATGCAACTTTGTTTATTTACAAAGAATGTACTGTTTCCCTGAACACGAGGACCGAAATAATATGAGACTGTTTCCGTACTTGCAGGCTTAAGCCTCTTTTAGCCAGCACAAGCCCAAAAGTCTTTGTGACATTACACCCCATAATGCTTTAAGGAAATATGCATATGAAAGTAAATCTGACATAACTGGAATATGTTTTATGCTAGATATGCCATGTAAGTTTATGATCTACTGGATATATTCATCCTATTTGTATGCATGTGTCATTTTTGTATTCAAAGTTATGAATGTTGGCTATATACTTGTTTAATTTTAAGTAGCCTCAGCGGAGCAGTTGGTCAGCTTCCTGAGAAAAGACTATTCTCAGTAAGTGCCCAATCAAGGAACACTGAAGTTAACAATGAACTTGGAGATGCCAATCCACATCTGAGGTTTCCTAGGAATGTGGCCTAGCTAGTAAGGAACTGAGTCACGCATGGAATGTGACTTGCCCATGTGACTCCATCTTGGAGCTGGATTCTGGACAGGAGAGAGGAGAGGGTCTCCACCCACAAGAGAAAGTCTATTTAAGCCTCTGGGACACCTCCCCACTTTGTCTTCAGCTGGCTCAAGAGATATCCTTTGGGGGTGGAGAGGCTACCTAAAAGAAACTGGAACAAAGGACAGTAACTAGGCGGGTTGAGTGATTGCTGGACCCAGACTAGAAGGAGGTTAGTCTGTAAAAGAAGCTTACTGGAACATCTGAGGGTGAGATTTCATCTGTAATCACTTTCTTACCATATTAGGCACAGACTTGCATGTTTTATTTTATTTTGCTTGGTAATTCACTTTATTCTGTTATTATTTGGAACCACTTAAATCCTACTTTTTGTATTTAATAAAAATCACTTTTTACTTATTAATTAACCCAGAATACATATTACGCGATGGAGGGGAGCAAACAGCTGTGCATCTCTCTCTATCAGTGTTATAGAGGGCAAAGAATTTATGAGTTTATCCTGTATAAGCTTTATAAAGGGTAAAACGGATTTATTTAAGGTTTGGACTCCATTGAGATCTGAGTATCTGAATATTGAAGACAAGAACACTTCTTGAGCTGTTTTCAGTTTAGCCTGCAGCTTTTGAGGAACGTGGTTCAGACTTGGGGGCTTGTTTGTAGCAGGCTAACATGTCTGGCTCAAACAAGGCAGGGTTCTGAAGTTCCAAGCTGCCAGGGAAAATGGACTCATAGGCAGTCTCAGCACATCAGTTGGCAGTCCCAAGGGGGTTTCTGTGATCCAACTCGTCACAGTCTTCTCTCTAGGATTCTGTCAGAGATACACACTGTGCTGGACCAGGCTATGTCTGCAGCTTCCTTCTCCATATGCCTTTGTTTTGAGTGGGGACTGCCATAAATGAGCTTACCTGTTTCTTACAGCTATCAGATTAAGAGCAGCTGTTACACCCACCGGCTTCAATAAGGTTTAACCCAACCCATAAGAGTATTAAAAAATAGTTATATTAAAAGGACACACTTTTGATATTTGTGTCTGACATGGTTCATACAGTAAACATTTGGAGCTACTGTATATATAGTAAATTTGATATGCCATATTTTGCTTATGGTTACACTATGACAGTAATATAGAATATTTTTTCCTAAATTAGTACTTCTACTTTATCAAGTACAGTACCTTAGCAGGTGAATTAAGAAGTTCAAGAACATCACTGTAATCAAAACCTTCCTCCTCTTGTAACACAGTCTGTAAATTACTGTTCCTTAAAACAATGCAAGCCAAGGAATATGCAACTTCAACCTAAATATAAATATATATTTTTAAGAAAAATACAGATATTATATACTTACACTTTGCAGAGCAAATTCATGGCATATTTTATTTAATAAGCAACAAATCAATTTCTACTAGAAAACTAAGTATATAGGAAAACTCACTTAAAATATAATTGAGGCCAAGACTTAGTAGGTTTCAAAAAAAAAAAAAAAAAAAAAAAAAAAATCAATATTTATATGGATAATGGAAACATCCAGAGTTACATTAGGTAAAATTTACAAAATATATTATTTATAAGGTATATGAACATTCATGGCATAAGCCAGGCACTGAATTAAAGGTGTTAAGAAAAAACTTCCTATATGGTCAGGTTACTTCTTAATTACCCTCTTCAGGGTTTCTTGTGTCTTCCTTTTAAGCATACTGGTCACTGCTAGAGATTGGATACTGAACTACATAGACCTCTGGTTTGAAACAGTATGTGAATTCCTGTGTTCCTGACCTGAAATCACTATCAGCTTGTGCCTTAAAGTGAGAACTGATTGCACTTGTAATTTATATACCATAAGCAAATGGTATTTTATCCATTACACTACAATGTCTTTGGTTAATTAGTTTATTTATATAGTTTAAATTATACATATACTTTAGGATTAGACACACAAAATAACCCACTTGTAATTCTTGTTCTTTGAAGATAGCAGTAACACTCACATGCAGAGCCATGCTTCTGCATGGTCAGATTCATCTGTTTTTCAGCCCTCACCATAGCTTTAAAGCATTCTGAGCCTGGTCATTCCAAGCTTTATCATATTCTAAGGAATGAAGACTCCAGAACTGTGGCTATATTATAATTCTACTTACTGCACCTTTAGTGAAGCATAGGATTCACATGTTCTCATAGGACCAGCATAGAACAAGTAGGTTTGGTCCCATATGCCTCACTGGGCACTGAAGATGTGCCAGCCTATCAGACTGTCATATAGTATTCCCTGCATAAAGCACACACTCAAAAGGGACGTTATGAATTAGCACAGGAAAGTCCAACACTCATGAGCAATTAGCTCATCTAGAAAAAACAACTTACTCAAGAGAAATCCACAGGGGAAAACCAGACTCCTTACAGCACATCTTTGAAGTTTTAAATTACTTTTGTGATTTCCTTCATATACTTAAAAATAAGGGACAGTAGTTTTTTAGGCATTGTTTACAACTATTCCTCAGTAGCTGGCTTTTGAAGTGTCTTGTTAAGGAGGGATATTATTAATTTAATTTTGTTTTCTCATGGTCTAAGCTGCAAAATGAGATGGCAAGAAGTGTCCTCAGAAGTTTCAGTTCTGAATATTTTTCAGCCACAGAACATACATCCCCCCCCACCACCACCACATACACCACACCATTATTCCACACCTTTATCTGAAGAGAATTATGGTTTTTAAGCAGGTGAACCAGTATTGGCAAAGCCTGTTCCTCCACTATGTTTTCCTGGCTGACTGGATTGTTTGTATGAGCCACACCTGTAAGAGTCCACATGTCAGATGTATCCCATGTAAGACATATGTGCAACAGAAAAACAGAAAGCATACAGAAAAACTGTCCAGTTGTTACGTAATCTGCCACAATTAGGTATAAACAACAGTACTATACTCTTTTCACTTGAAATAACTAAGTATTAGAAGAGGTGATCCAGGTGTTTTACCTTTATGTACAAGGACTATGTGTACATAAAGGTATGCCTGGTTTCTGTTGCTGACAGCTCCCTAGAAAAAGAGATATGGAGGAAAGGAAGGTGAGCATGGATTAATTTTTTTATTTTATTTTATTTTTTTAACAGAAAAGGTATTTTTCCCCTTTTGCTTTTTACTTAAAAATTCAGAAACTTCTACAGATGTTGGAGAACTAGTAGGTTTTTTACATCAGAGCAACTGTACAAGTAAAAATAGAGTAACTGATTAGGAAGTGATTTTTATTTAAACTTTTTAAGACACTGTTTTTTGGCTTGGGGCCTTTTTTATGGTTAACATCAATTTAAATATGAAAGAAAATATGTCTTAAGGACAGTAAATATTAAATATTTACTATTTAAATATTATTGAATATTTAAATAAAATAAATATTAAATTTTTATTTAAATATAATACTTAAATATTAAGGATTAAGCACCTTCATTTACGGGCTGTGAAAGTACTCAATCCGCATATTTAGGTCATCAAAATCTTCCAACAAAAACAGGCATGACAAGACTTGACGTTTCTGATATTTTGAGGACGAAAAACAAGAAAAAAACCTTTCAGACCTTTTTTATATACCATAAGGAAATAAGTTGGCATAAAATTAATGTTTTTATTTTTACAATACCCCCCAAGTCAGACTGCAGTCCCAAAAGCATTTACATTCTTAATTTTTAGATGTGACACAACAAGAATGAAACTCACGAGATAGTGCAGCATGCACTTTTTCTTCCTTTCACAGGGCTGACAGTTATCAGTGCCTTTTTTAGTGCACGATCAGCCTGTGAGAGTACACTCTATTTTAAAACCAATGGCAACAAGTTTTGGAGCCCAAGTCTACAGACTCTGGCTCACAGGGCTCCCGATACCCTATCCAAACAAGTGTAGACATTCGGGCTCAGGCTGGAGCTGCGGGGCAGGTTCCAGTGACCATGCCGGAATGTCTATGCCGCTGTTTTTAGCACGAGCCTGAGTCTGAGCTCAGAGACTCAGAGACTCACTGCCACGGATTTTAAAAACTGCAATGCAGATGTACGCCAAGTCTTGTCACGTCACTGCTTGCCAGACTCAGAAATGGCCTACTTGTTAAGCCATTCCATCACCCAGTCATAGTTCAAGGTACTCTGAATCTCAAAGATTCAGCTGAACTATCTCCCCCGATGGTCCTCAAGACCCAGACAGCAGCATGCTCATAAGATGATTCTTCTTAAATATACTGATAGAGAAGCCAATGATGGGATAATAACAATGCTAGAAGAGTAGCTGATGCTGACAAAATAACCACAGATTAGGACAATGGTTTGTGCAGGGAAATTTCTATAGTAAAGTAAAACCTTTATCCCAGACAATAGATCAAAAAATACACCTAAGCAGTGGCACTGGGAGATTGGAGTGAGAAGATTATTTTCACTGGTGGGCTGCTACACCAGAACTATTGGTCTACATTGGCACTGCAGTGGTGGAAACTGGTAAGGTGAAGGACCAAATGGTGTTTAGCTGTGTCATTTTAATCACCTACACATCACTGAAAGCAATTTTGAGAGACATTTCATAGGCATGCTAGGGGCTCCAAACAGTGGTTACCATGACAAAAATATGTAATGTACACAAAGGTTTAATGTATGAATAAACAATTTTGTTCATGGCAACTGATTTTTCTTCATATTGAAAAGTTATATTTCAATTCCATACTAATATTAATACTAAATAAAATATTTTCTTCTTTCATTGATATTGTTTCATACTGGTTTGCATTTTTCCCCACTCAAAACCACTTACGGTTGTCTTCTAAAAAATACCTTAAAAGACAAGAAATTCTACAAACCAATACAAATGGTCCCCAGGGCTCTGATGACACTCAGGAGCGTGCCCTCTGCTATCTTTGTGCTTCTCAACAATCGAACCAAGGGGCCAATTCCATTCCCTTCACATATTTGATTTTGATGAAGTTTGCTATCTTTGCTAAGAGCTATGACTGCTTCTCCTCCTTCCAAAACAAATCAAAAATATGTTTAAAAACCTCCAATAAACTGTCCAGGATTTTGCAAATTTATGCAGAACAAAAACAAAATCTTACCAACATACTGCATTTTATCAGATGGTGACAAAAGCATATCAATAATAAAGTTGTACCCAATCTGTTCTGCCATAAGCTTTTGTTGCTTCAGTGTTTGTCCTGCCAGTGCCCACAAAGTTATAGCACCTTGTTCCTTAACTGTCAAATGAAATGCCTGAAAGTTTGAAAAAAGCGAAGTTTTTCCTTCACTAGTAAAATTTTAAATCTTACACATTTAAAAAAGTATTTATTCCATAACATTAAGGGTTTTCCAATTATTCCAAGTAATTCATTCTATTTTATGCTTTTTTCTAATGAACAAATTAATTTAAGACTTTAGAAAAATAAAAATGCAAAATGAATTCTTGCCTTCAAGAGCTTTAAAAGATATTTTGTTGCTGATTTTTCCAGAAACAGCTTCTGTATACAAGTGTTGTTATTCGATAGTGCTTCTATAGCCATAGCACCTTTCACCTGAACACTGATTTTCCTTCCACGGAGAAGTTCAACTAGAGGACCAATTGCATCTGCATTTGCAATGGCATCCTGCATCTCCTCATTCCCCCGAGCAAGTTCTGCAAGAGCTGCTGAAGATACAGCCTGTAGCACATCTTTAAATGCATAAAGTATTAGTCAAGAATCAACAAAATTCTTTTTTCCTGAGAAGATTTTATTTCAAATCAGTAGTAATTGTGTTTCAGAGAGATGTTAGGGCTAATACACTTGTAGTGTACTGATATGGACAGCTAAAATGCTGACTAAACCTTTAGTAATTTCTGACTTCTGGATATTCTTCAAATTTAAATCCTAAGGCCATGGATCTTCAGATATCCCCAAAATGTCATTCACATCACTAATGTGTCCTTGCAAAATTGAATGTAGGCTAAACTTGGTGGTTACACAAGGCAGTACTATCTTGATTTCATGGAAAAACTTCCAAGAAGAAAATATTTTTACAGGTCAAGAACATGGGAGATTAGGCAGAACACTTCTTGTAAGCTTTTTGCAGATAAATTATTAACCTAATATTGTATTATCTCCCATGTATAAACTATACATATAGAACTTGTTCTCATATACCTTGGGTTGTTATAAATGAAAGCCAAAAGTATGAAAGAGAAAAAACAGGGAGCAAAATTCTACACCAACGCAGCTCCACGCAAACCAGTTAAGTTGCATGGGGTAGAATTGAGCACAGAATTTTCCCTGCCACACTACCTTCCCATGTCTTTTTTCCAGGTCTGAAAATTATTCTGTATTAAAGCCTGATTTGTAAACAAATTTACCCAGTCTGAAAGCAATTTTAAATAACTTGTATAGAAATATTGTGAAAAACTAGTCTAAGTAGCATAGTCTGCCAGACAGCAAGTGTGAAAAATTGGGATGAGGTTGAGGGGTAATGGGAGTTAATATAAGAATAAGACCCTAAAATCGGTCACCCTAAAGTAGCAAAAGATTAACATGTGCAATAAAGGCCTGATTCAAAGCCCACTGAAGTCAACGGGATTTTTTCCAATTGACTGCAGTGGCTTTGGATCAGGCCTTACAACAAATCAAGCAAAGGCAGTTAATCCTGGGGGAATTCTGAACCATTGCACATGTGCATAACTAATGAATCGTGCATATACAGTGGGACCCCAGAATACCATGCCCCGCTATAGCGCGGTGCGCAGCTGGCTCCCGATGTTGTCGTCGGCCGCTGCTTTGATGCGTGGAACCCCGCAATACCGTGACCCCGCCATTACCACGATCGGGTTTTTTTGGATCCCAATCGTCGCAGTATTGCGGGGTCCCACTGTATATTTTTTTGCACAGAAAAAAACTTCTGCCAGAAAGTTGCTGCAGTTTTGCCTTTTGCCCACCAGATGGCACTGCAGTGATAGAACAGAGCAGTAGCTCTTGTCCAGCTAGGTAAGGGAAAGAGCCTGCCTTCTTCACAGTGCCTGGCCTGTTGGGCCAAGTCAGGAGACAAGAGCTATAGGGAGAAAGACAGTGTGAGGCTGTTGAGGGGTCAGACGGGGCTGATAAGGACTAGAGGGGGAGGACAGAGTGGGGCAGAGGCTGAATGAGAGCGGAGGTGCAGGACCACAGGGGAGGAGAGAGGTGTAGGGGCACAGAGTGATGGAGGAAGGAGTGGCAGGGCCAGATGGGGATGGGGGAGTGGGTGTCTGAGTGGAGATGCAGAGACATGTGGACAGGAGGTACAAGGACACGAGGACCAGGAAAGATGTGCCTGACTGAATGGGAGAGGCTAGGGGTAAACCAGGGTCTGCATGGGAGAAAGCTCCCTAACAATCCCTTCCCACTCCCCGAAAAAAACCCATTCCATACTTTTCTCGCCCATAACCAACAAACTTCTAAGTTCACATCCAGGCTCTTTCTCAGCAATTATTTCCCTCTCCCTCAACTCCTCTGTTACCTGACTCCTACAAGGCTTTGCACTCCTTCTGAGAAGTGCAGGAAATATGCATTGTAGTTTAAATTAATTATTATTCAAAGTTCTGTATTAAAATGTCTACTAAGTAATCTGTTTGTCAAAAGACATTTCCTGAATCTTTTTTGTTGTCTGTATTGTTACAGACATACTTGCTAACAGGTATTTTGAAACAAATCATCCATAATAATTGAAACTTGAGTGATTAGATTGTTATTTTGACAAATAAAGCATGCAAAATTTTGCAGAATTTTTAAAATGTTGTGTGCAGAATTCCCACAGGAGTATATAATACTCCTCAAACCATTACTAATATGGAGAGTTTCCTTTTTTTCAAATGTATACAGTAAGAATATTAAATGAACATGTTAAAATAAAAGTTTACCTGATTGTGAAGTTAGAAACTCAACAAGTGCTGGAATACCCTGATGTTCCTTCACTGTGTTTTGATTGAGTTTGTTCTGAATGCATAACACCCGGATACAATTTATTACATTAACTAACAAATCCTGTAATTTAATTTTCAAAAGATTTACCAAAGGAGGGATTCCACCCTAAGGAAGGAAAAAAGCATATGGAAGTAATATGGAATAATCCCAAAGAAAGAGCATTGCAATTAAATTTCATGTGCCTCACAGTATATATAAATGAATGGAACAAGAGATGCCAAATAGTTTAATCAACTATAAAAATTACCTCGTATTGGAAAAGCAAAGGATTTTTTAAAAATATCCAATCCTTTTTAAAAAACGTAAAAAATGGGAACATAACTAACAGTTTCTGAATTAGGCTCACCAGCTCAGTAATGACATTTTGATTATTGTCGAACTGGGCAATATCGTACAGGATAACAGCACAGCGAGATTGCAGTTCAGGTTCACCAGAACCCAACAATTCAATTAATACGGAAATGCCTCCTGCTTCTACAAAAGCTTTAGAAATAGCGATGTGTGGTGAAATGTTACTCAGCACCCCTGACGTTATACATGCCAGCCTGATATGCCGGCCTTTCAACAGATTGATTAAAGAGGGGATAGCACCTGCAATAAATAAGAAAACAAAACCATGATTATAGTCAGTGTGACAAACATCCAATATCACGTTTGCTTATTATTTATTTTAAATTGAGTTTATGAGAATTACATGAAATATTTTAGTAATTTCAAAGATATAAAGAAATGACAGGGATACTCAACATGCCAAGACCTAAAATTCAATCCACCTACAAATATTATAATGCTCCATTCCAACTATCCAGAAGCACAATAAAAATACTACTTGTGCCAAATGAACAATGACTAAACCAATGCAGAGGCATTTTTATTCTAGAGGCACCAGCCAGACCCTTATTTATGTCAGTTCTTACTAAGTCTCATTCTTGAAATCCTGTTTTAAAGCTTTCCTTCAGGTTGTTGAAACTATCCTTCAAGTTAAGTAGCTTTTTTACACCTGTGACCCATGTAAGGGTTTCATTTAAAAAATATTTTAAATCTCCTGTTTTGAAGTGGGCTGAAATTATCACAGTTTTGCCAAATGTAGCACCTTTGGAGACTCTGTTTATGCACCAGTATTGTTGATAATGAATGAGAACATGACAGCACAATTAATTTTACAGAAACTTATGGCTTTAAGATGTTAAAATAAAATAAAGTACACTAGCTATGTTATTTATATCACCTGCATCCAAAATGCATTTCCAGTAGAAATCTTTTGCTGAACAGAGAACTTCCAAGGATCTAACTGCCATTTCTGGCCTTGTAGAGTCTTCACACTGTAACATCTCTGTTGGGAATGTAAAACATTTTTAACACATTTTCATTTCACAAAAACACAGTTGTCACAGAATGTGAACTTTAAAGATAATTTAACCTTAAAAATGACATGCTTTTTCCACTTGTCCTTTTTAATAGCTTTTATCGTAAGGATACGCCAATCCAGGGATAAAAATCCTGGCTCCACCAAATGTAATTGACTTCAACGGGGCCAGTATTTTACTCTACATATGTTTCCATGTGAGTAAGGAAAAACGATCCTTGTTGGAGCTCATAGTTTTTAAAAAAGTCTCCCGTTTACAGTGTTGTTTCACAGACTGGCAGATAAGTACTATGATAGGAATGAGTATGTGTGTGCATATATCAGTTTGTTACAATGAAATGCACAAGGAAAAAATTCTCTTCTTGGATAAGAGTGCTCTTATATTGCACCAAAGCGCTCCTATGCAAAACTTCCATTATTGTCAATGGGAATTCTCTGCAACCCTCAAATGTTGTTATTCTGGGCAACTGTTTACGTTCTCTCTAGCACAAATTAAAAGAAGAAAGGTTTGTGGAGAGCTAGTATAACACAATAAGTGCTTCAATTTAACATGATGTTTCTATTACACTGCTTGCATTGCTTCTACTGTAAGAAAATACATCCTCCCATCTTAATCCTCTTCCTAGTGTCCTCACCTAGTAAAATCATGAACTGTCATTTGCAGGGTTTAAATTGAGTGTCCCATATAATCTTCCTTTAATATTTCTTCAGCTGTAGAGTATTTATTCTCTTTGCATATTATGATGTAAAGTTGACCTGCTTAGTTCTAAGAAAAGCTATTTAATTACATGTAAAAGTACAAAGGGAAATTATTTAAATGAAATCACAATTCAAAGAAATGCTCCAGCTGGGAACAGTTTTGAATAGCTTGTTTGTCTTTTGTTCAACCCTTATTCACAGATGCCAGAAGCTGCAACTGAAACCATTACTATATAAAAAGAGACAACTTGATGGATACTCAACTCCTTCTTCATTATATTCCAGATTGGAATTAATTGTCCTAATCTAGAGCAAAGCGGACCTAAATCATTAACTTTGGTCTCCCCTACATATAAGGATACTCAGTGTCCAACCATCAAAAGCAGCTTTTATATCACTGCCAGTGTTGGGGCTGTGGTTAGGGATTGGAGGTCGGGGCTGTGGTTCCCTGTATCTAGGAATCCCTGTTTGCCACAATGGCCCCATTGGCACCTGACACAGATTAAGGCAGTATTCAGCAGCTCCAGGATCAGGGGAGTAGAAAGAGGGTCTTTGCTCTCCACATTCCTTAACTGCGCTCATCATGCCCCAGCTGCAGCTGAGGATCGGGCCCAATGAGCTCATTACTAGGTGAAGGGCAATTCCCTTTACACTATAATTGAAGAAAGCCATTTCTTTTAGGGATCAGAATTTACAGTTTTAAAAGACAGTCAGAGGCTGATATAGGCCCCAATGCTGCAATCAATTTGCATGAGTAGAACACTGCAGTAATATGGAGCCCTCCTGACAACAGTGAGACTCCATGTGAACATAAGAACGTGTGCATCTCATTGGAAGATCAGGACTAAAACGTGTGGTTAAAACCCAATGATAGCCAAAGAGCTTTTCTATGCAAAAACAAGAGAAGGGGACTTATTTTCAAACATGGATGTAAAAGGTATACCTGCAAAATTCCTTCTCTGCATCTCAACTGCGTAAGTGCACACATAAGTGCATAAGTACCTAGTTATTTATATGTACAGTAAGTGCAGATGTATTTATATGGATACACTGATGGTTTTGAAAAGGAGGCTGTAAACTTGTAATTTAAAATAAATTGCTGGGTATGCTTCAGTAATGCAGAAGTTGGAAATAGGTCTTTCTGAATTACATGCAAAGGTCCTGATCCTAAAATTTTAGTTAGTCTTTAAGGTGCCACAGGACTCTTTGTCACTTCTGCAATTCCAGACTAACACGGCTACCCCTCTGATTCTTTATATATGTGAATAATTTTAAACACTTGAGTCGTCCCATTTCGCTCATTATGGATTACTCACATGGATAAAATTAAGTACATGCTTAAGTATTTGCAACATCAGGGCCTAAGACGCAAGGAGAAACAGATGTCTGAAAAAGTAAGATACAGTGATAGCAATGGTAATTGAAATAGTATCAAAAGAAAGCTATTTTTTGCTGCATGAAGAGTAGCTAGTTCATGCATGCTAAAAATAGAAACTATATTATTTTCATCGTATAACCATGTAAGAACCAGACTGCCTTCAGTAACACCTCTGCAACTCCATTCAGATTAATGGATTTCAAAATTATATTTTTCATTATTGGTAGCTTGGTTTGGGAAGTACATTAACTATAGATATTTTCACCATTTTAGAGAAAATACCACTAGTTAAAATGAAACATACACAGACTTTTTATTTGAGAGAGAATATATGTGCTTACCTACAAGAGTATTCCAAACTGGTAGATCTGGATTATCTAGCTGTATTAGATGCTTGAGAATTTCTGTATGAAAGTACAGCACTGCTAAATGAATTATATTGTTTCCTTCACTGTCAGTTTTCTTCCAGCTGGCACCAAGAGAAAACAAATATTGAAGAGTGTCTAATGCTCCAGATGTAGCTGCAAGCAATAGTGGAGTAGAATGATATCTATGGAACACAGAAACATATTGTGGTATAAGTTAATATGTAATAAAATATGAAATATGCAAACAAGTTAATTTCATGTAGTTATTTCAGCTGATTATAAACTATTATTTTTCAAAAATGGAAGTCATAAGGATGTGAGTGCATATGCTCTTTGTTCAGATGCATCTGTCTTGGATTTGCAGTTTCTGCTTGTTTGATTTTTAATTGTTCATTTGATTTCTGACTTCGCTGAGGCTCCCTGGTGGTCATACCAAATTCTACTATGTCAGTGGTAGTTTTTTCACTGATTGCCACTGAGATTGCATTAGGTCCCTCTTTTCCTAGTTCTCAATGGTAGATATCTGTGCAGTATCATGACTGAATGATGCTGAGAGTGCAGCTTCAAGACTTTGGCAGGTCTCCTCTTCTTCTTCCTCACAGAACAGTGATTTTACACTATAGACTAAATATGTCTCAGGACTCTGAGGGCCCAATTCTGACTTCATACAGAAATGTAACTTCTGTTGACCTGAGTGGAAGCTGCACAATCCTATTGGATAGCAAAATTAGGTCCTGAATTTCTAGGCTTAGAACGTTCTTTTACCCACCCAGAGCACAGGCGCATCATGAGCAATAGAAATTCACAATCATGAGAATAACACTGAAGTTGTACAACCTAGAGACAATAGAGCCCAATCCATATAACTCCCATTAAAGCCAAAGAAGTCGCTCCAATACAATTAAGGACATATATATCAGCATATAAATACTGTTATTTTACTCCTCATTCTGGAAGGGCTAATTTGTTTTCCAATTCGTGGCTATATTTGTATAGCAAGACAGAAATTTTAGGAGGAGAGCCATATTTGTGGTCTTCCATGCATATTGTATTATATACCATGATAAAACACCAATCACCACAGCGATAAAAACTCTAGTGACTTACTCAGCTGTTTCAGCCTCTAGTAGATCTGGGTCTTTTCTATAGAGAACCGTGACACAGGAAATGTTGTCATAGAATGCAGCAAAATGTATAGCCATCCATCCTCGATCATCAGTTAATTTATAATCTGCCTTAAAGGCCAGAAGACAAGTAAGTGCTTCAATGGATCCACACTGAGCTGCCAGGTGTAAAGCAGTAGGGCCTAAAGCTAATGGATATACATATATATTTTAAAAAAGCTTATATAATGGACATAATTTTCAAAGTGATGTGCCTAAACTGTGCCTGCAAAATATGATGTAAAATTTCCACGTAACTATTTGCCAATTGTATCAGCACTGTTTTCATGCCATTCTAATCACAGAATAAGTTATTCATCTCTATGATGTCTTGACTGAATATCAAATTGAAGCTTTTGAGATAAAAGGAAAACATCTGAATGCATCAACAGATTTAAAACTAAAGATGTCCAAAGTTATAACTTCAGTGGTAATAAAGTATTTTATATTCTCAAAAACAAACACAAACAAACATCCTGTCTTCCATCCCATGCATGTCATGGAAAAAAAAAAAAAACTTATTTTTATAGCGTCCAAGGCTTTGGACAGACTTAAGCAGTGTGGAAACACATTGTCTTAAACTCCTTAGTTTTCATTAAAACATTCAATTTCTCTGCTTCTTAGCTGTAATATTTCAAGTTTCCACGTGCTGCATAGGTAAAGATAATAAAGGTAATATTTGATTTCTTTACCACTCACCAATTCTTTCCCTAGAGGCCTCCATTTCTTGCAAATTTGGTTTTCCTGAAAGTGAACATACTTAACATACTCAGATACATGAGCACTATTCTGAAAGCATGACAGACCCAGGACTGCTACAGATAGTATTACAGACCCACAGTCTCCAGTTTGTGCTATGCAACCAGATCCCTATAGGAGTGGTAACTTTAATAGACATACTGTGTCTAAGTGGAGCCTAATGAAGGATTCGGGTCATAGTATGCCTTTTTCTAAAACTGAAGCTGAGCTGTGTTCCACCAAAGGCAAAGTTTATAGTACAGCGCATGAAAGCAGAGGCTATAGTGAGGTGGCAGAGACAACTACATAGACTATGTCCACTGGAGAATGTCCCACACCTGGAGACTCCTCAGTAAGAAAGTGGGGTTTAGAATTGAGGTTTTAGAATTATGGGGCAACTACAGTTCCACACTAGGGGACATGTTCTACCCCAGCAGAGAAGGCATGGCTGGAACTTAGTTTACTGCCGATGAAAGAATTACAGACACTTTTAAGTAGAACTCTGAACAAGTCTTCCAAGTTCCCATGCTATATGTGCTCACGCCCCACTCAGGTTCCCCTTCTTTTACATCAAAATCCTAATGTACTTAGTCAAAGTCCCACTGAAGCCAGGAAGTTTTGCTTCAGTAAAAGCTAGACTCTATGTTCTACTTTCCATAAAAATGTTGAATCTCTTGTTTTTTGAGATGGATTCTTTTTTGTTTACATTGTATATTTATAACAGCAAAAGTACTAAAAGGTCTCATAATATTTAATGTACTAATTACCAGCTCTGTCCCCCTTAGTTTCACTCTTCTGTGAACGTCTTCCTAAAACAAAAGTATATTAATGATCATTAGCTACAGTTTACATGTTTTTATAGTATCGTATATTAGATATACTCTAATTCTATATATTTCTAATGATATCTGTATACATGTCATAAACGAAGCAAAATGGAATCTTAGAGGGCTACATTATGGCAGTAATTTAGAGAAACTGAAAAGCTGGATAGGGATGACTGTAAAAGCACAGGCTGAAATTCACAAAGAGTTTGATAAATATAGAAAATTAGTTGCAAAGCACATTTTGTCCTATACTGTATATTGCAGAAAGAAGACAGAGTGGTCACAGAAAAGATTTCTAATATTTCTAGGGAGGGAAAATTTACTGTTGCCCACAAATACTCTGGAGCCAATACTCCCCAACATGTTATTCCAGTGCAGAGGAATTTGTTACCCCTTTCCTCCCCACCACGGAAAAGGTCAGGGGCCCAGTGATGAATTCATCATCACTTAAATCTATATTGCATATCTTTCTTAAAAGCCCTCTGATTCATCCTCAGTTCATGAGCTTGATAGTAGGAAAAAATAATTTCCTCCACTGTAGGAATTACTAGGTCAGTAGTTCTCAAACGTTTGCACTGGTGACCCCTTTCACATGGGTCACACTCAGAGGCTAGCTTTTTTATAAATTAAAAAACACTTTTTTTATATACTTAACACCCTTATAAATGCTAGATGCAAAGCAGGGTTTAGGATGAAGGCTGACAGCTCATGACCCCCCCATGTAATAACCTTACAACACCCTGAGGGGTCCCAGCCCCCAGTTTGAGAACCCCTGTACTAGGTGAAATGTGTTATGCAAGAAATCAGATGAGATGACCACAGTAGTCATAAAAATTTGTGCATCTACAATCCCACAGTTCTTGGAGATCTTCCAGATACAAAGGCCAGCCACATGAAAGATACTTTCCTCTCTTCTGCCACATGGCACCATTGGCTCCTTGCAGTGCGTAACAAAAGAAACAGTGCAGCCACATGGGCTCCCCCAACTGCCAAAGTCCAGAAATGTCCAAAGAAGGTGCAAATTTCGTAGATCAGCAAGTTAATGTGAATTCAACCTGCTGTAATTTGCACTGCTCTACTCCACTGTTTTTGAAGAGGAGAGAATGAGATATAGAACGAATGTTCTCCCCAGCCTCTTGCCTCTCACTTCACAAATCCCTGTGAAATTCCTGAAGAGAGGCTTTCACGGGTTTAGAAAGAAGAAACATTTCACTGTTTTGGTATTCCCTCCTTCCGTATCTCTCCCTATCAGAGAGCTCCTCTCTTGTGATGGAAGTGACAGGGAATATGGGGCCCCACAATTATAGCTTCCCAACACATTTATATATATAAAAAAAAATGAGAGAGAGAGAGAGAGAGAACACCATCTCTTACCCTGGTTAAAGTGAACATTCCGCCTCTGATTGATATTCAAATGTGATTTAATCAGCTGACAGATAATTGGCATACGGTTGTGTATGGAAGCATGATGGAGAAGAGCATAACCATATTCATCTACAACACCAAGACTGGAAGTAGATGTTTTACGACAAAAAGTATGGAAGATAGCAGATAGTCCTCTCTCAGCAGCAGACTTCATACCGTAAGGTAAACTCTAAATCCCAGTAAATAGAATTATAGACAGTATGTCAAAGAGAAATAAAACATTTACTGGAAAAGGCGACACTGGGAAGAGACAACCTCCAATTCTTAAATTGTAGATCTAAACTGAGGGCCAGATCTTTAGCAGATGTAAACCCACTTAACTCCTTTGACTTCAATAAATGTGTGTCAATTTACATCAGATGAAGATTCGGACCCTGAAAATGACTATTTAAAAATGGCAGCATACTACTCAAATGATCTGCCCGCAGTATATTCAGAATCACATCTGTTTACTTGAAACTAAACAACATTTTATTACATTTTACTCCTATTTACACTGCAGTATCAGAGATGTACAATAGAGTGAGCAGATTTCTGTTCTGTTGATAATGCAGAAAGCAATCGAGTTACAAATGAAGTGTCAAATTTTTGCCCTTTGTTATACTTGTTTAATTCCATTAAATAGAATGTGGTTGCTCATGTACTAATGAGAACAGAATGTGAGAATAGTGGATTTAGAAGATGTTACTGAAACTACAATTTTGCCTGCAGAATCATCACTGATTATATGAGTGAGCCTCAAAGAATACAGCTTCACTGTTAGATTCCAGGTGGAATCTGCAGCACTGGCAGTTATTACAAGCAAAACAATGATTTTTAAACTGTGCAAACTTATTCTGGAATCATCAAGAAACATTCAACATAAAGCCATCTTTAGAGTCAGTTTCCAGACTATAAATGCACTTTCTGAAAAACAATTATATAGTAAGTAGGATACCTTGCATTTAATAGCTTTCTTGTAACCAAATCTTTTCTTGAATTGCTCCAGTGACTGGATATCAGTTAATGGAAGCCTTTTAGGCTTGAGAGTGCTTATTATTTCATTTATGGCTCCCCACCATGGGGTCTTATATAGCTGCTGATAAAAAGTTTCCAGTTCAATGGAGATCACATAGTAGCTGTAACGAAACACAAAACAAAGTTGTTTAAATGGAAACATTTTAGCCCTTGTGTACTTTGTGCATTTAAATTTTATATTAAAATACACAGTCAGCTCCTCAGCTGGTATAAGTTGTCAGAGTCCGTTTAAAATCATTGGAGCTACACCAAATTACACCAAACGAGGATCTGGCTCTGTGTCTTTACATACAAAAATATTTTCAATGTACTGTCACTGACAGAAGACTAATAAAGTATATAAACAAAAAATCGTTATACTATACCGGTCTGAATAACCAACGGTTTAAAAAACATTCAATAGTTGGTATAGCTAAGAACACTTATTTCAAGTTTAGTTAAAACTATTGAATATTGACATAAAAACATTCTCTCCTACAGAACACTAACATTACAAAAATTTAACAAACAACAATTTGCCTCTGACTGTGCACTTTTACATTAATTGTTATAATATATAGTTCTATGAATTTGTTCAATTGCTGGGTTTTAAAATGTTTCTTTTCATATAGTCTTGGAACAATATTTGAGACAGAATCCTAATTTTATATTATATTTCTACAGAATGTAAGAATATTTCATAATTTAAAGAATAGCTTGCAAACTTTGGTTAAGGTTAAGTATGAGATTTATAAAACTGTGTTTACACATAAATTTAATCAAGTAACTCAATTGCCTTTATTAAACAGAACATTATTTAGACTACTAAAATTAAATTTTGATCAGATCTCATTTTCTCAAACACTACTCAGACATGGTGTTTTGACAACCGTGATTTCTTTCATTTGTAGTCAGCAGGTTCAAATAATCAGTAATTCTTTTGAAAACAGTTTGGTTTATTGCTATCACTTTGGCAATTTTTACATAGTTTAAAATATACAGTATGCAGCATGTTCTATACCTCTTTCCATCAAATTCCATGGTTGGTATGGAGTAATGTTCTCTGTATGGTATATCTGGGTCTAACAACTGGGCTACATGGTTTGATCCACAATTTTGTATGTCATCGAAAACAGCCTAGAACAAAAGAATTGTTATATTAACCAAATGCAAGTATTTACATTTATAAAGTGGTTGTCTGAAACTGTTAAAAACGGACCAGAGCAATAGGGTCACTGAGAGCCTAACAACTTAAATTTTGCCTGTGTTATATCAAACATACAAGTGGAAATCCATTCTGATCACTGTGCATCACACACAGGTTGCTTTCAGACATTGTTGAAAGTAAATCCACACCCAGTGTGAAGTCTCAATAAGGGAATGGTTTTGATATTGGATGTGGACGCAATGGCTGTGCCTAGCACACTCTCTCTTTCGTACAGACAGAAAGTTTGATCCTGGTGAAATGAATGGATATTGCTGGCCCTTTTAACTGCCATTTTTCCCCTCAGAGTGGCCATGATACAATACCATGCATTGTGTTGCACAGGGAGAAATCCGTCCCTTGCATTCTATGCATCCTTTAGGGAAATACTGCCTCTGTAACCACGGATACCAATTACAGCAGGTAGAAACAGCAAACATCACTCTGTATATGTTCACTATGGTCCTGTTAAACCCCTGAACTATAGTATTAGTCATGTCTATAAAGAACATTCAAGCTGAAAATGGCATGGAGACCTTGATGGTGCTCTGGAGCAATGGCTTGATTCAGAACAAGCCGAATTCCATTATCCAAAATCAGTTTGACCTCACAGCTGAAAGTCCAGCAGAGACTAATGGTGAAATACTGGCTCCATAGAAGTCAGTGACAAAAAACACCTATTGACTTCAATGGAGCTAAGATTTCACACTAGGTGATAACTGTGGCTATAGGACAGAAGCCCCGTTCTTTCTATAGGATATAATTCTGGGGGATAATGCGTTGACTCATCCCATTTGCAAATCAGAGAGCTCTCAACTCCTGACAAACTGTGAAGATGCAGATGGGAGTACGCTGAAGACTGAGACCTGGAGCCAGAGCCACACTAAAGGAATTGGTGAAAGAGAAATATGTGAATATTTTGCGGGGGGGGGGGGGGGGCGGCCGCAGTAGGAGAAGTACTCTGTCATATTTCCCCCTCATATGCAAACTTAACTTCCTGAAAATTCTTGCATTGTGCACTCTATATAGTCAGCTGAAGTCAATACACATAACAGTTGTGTTACAAACTAGTAAACTGATGACACTGAAGATTTACTATAAGGAAATTTTGCACTGTTACTTTAGGCTGGCTATACTATATTTCTCTTACCAAGAAATCTGCAGGATAACACCTTTTTCATGAACATATGATTTCCTTAGCTCTCACTGGTATTTTTAACAAAAGTAGAATATTACCTTATACTATATTAGCTGCAAGTATACACACAAAAATCATAGAGAAGATACTGAACCAAAACCTTAATCTTTTCTGAAACATCCTCAACAGAAGGTGTACCAACATCAAATTCAATTCCTCCATGGACATGAAAATACTCATTCTTTATGTAATGAAAATGTTGACATTTAAAATCTGGTCCAAGCACAAATGGAGGCAATTCTCGTTCAGTCTTAACTTTATCATCTACAAAAGGAGGACATTTTTTAGAGCATGACAGAAGGTTAAAGTACTAAAATATAATTAATTTTTAATGCTGTCTAAAAATCTTGGGTGCTAAGAAATTACATATTAGGGTGTTTCATTGAGAAATGATTGTATAATACTGTTTTAGGATAAATACTCCAGTCCAAATTTAACTATGCTGTAGCTTCACAGACTTCAACAGAGTTACATCAGGGATGAATTTAGCTCCCTGTACACAATGAGCATTCAAGTTATCTACCACAGTCTGAATTAAGTTATTTGCAATTGCTACTCTTAGAATGTACAAAATACTGGTTTCTCCGCACTTGAGACATTCATTTTCTTATATAATTAAAATTGTATTAAAATTTTCAGAATACTTGGTCAAATAATTTTCAAAGTACAGTAATTGAATATTATATGAATATACAATTTAAAAATAAAAACTTAAAAACATTCCATCTTTTATAAGCTGCTTACCTGAATATGGTTGAAGAAGTTGATTTACGTTTGGAATTTTCATCTTTCTTTTCAAGCCAAGTAAAAATGGAATCAAAAAGCTCATTATTTTTAGATATTCAATATTCTTGCGGATTTCTGCTTTTTTCTCTAAGTGCTTCTTCACGAGTTTTTGCTGAAGAATTAGCCTCTGCTGCAACCTCTGGTATGTTACTGTGTCAAGGTGATCCTCAGTCAATTTTATCACATTAGAAAGCACATATGCTGCATCAAATTTACACACATTTTCATGCTGCTGAACTTGTATAGTACCAAATGTCAACTTAAGTAGTATATTGTCTGCATACTGCATAAAGAGATTTTTTTCTTGTGCACTGTTAGGGTCATAAGTTGGATCTTCATTCATGTTTTCATCATAGATTCCCTCAAAATCTGGTTCACTGGAAAGATCAACTAGACCTACATCACACACACACAAATCTATATAAATAACCATATAGCTACTGGATGTAAGTTAAATATATTTTCAAACACTACTGCCTATCAAAAAAAACAACGTAATACAACTGTTTAATTCTGACAAGTATATTTTTAGTTTTTATATAGTAGAAAAATATGCACTTCTCTTTATATTAACATATTAAAGATCACCTTGCTGTTATATACCAAACCATATCAAATCAGACTACAGTTCAACTATATAGGAGTGGGGAGGGGAAAAGGGGGAATTAGGGAATTTCCTAGTAAGAGTTGCTCCTTTCCCTCAGTGTTCTAGTGGATACACTGGGCATCCTGCTAGCACCATCTTTCAGATTATCATCCTTTGAGTAAATTTAGTGCTCATGAAAATGCCAAATAGATGGCCCTGGAAAAACGAAGCCCTCTACTTAGCTACACAATAGTCAGAGCTGTAGCTGCAGCACACTCCTCCCTTCCCGCACCCCACCCACTCCCTTGGCAGTGGCCTTGTTCTTGTTCTGATGGGACTACCAGTTAGGGTGACCAGATGTCCTGATTTTGGGGTCTCTCTTATATAGGCTCCTATTACCCCCAACCCCCGTGCCGATTTTTCACATTTGCTGTCTGGTCATCCTACTATCAGTAGGGGAGAGAGAGTTCCTCTTTGCTGAAACTGCCAGTTATGATCTGATCTGATTCTCATTTAAGTCACTGGAAAGTCTCCCATTGATTTTAACAGGACTTGGATCAGGTGATTACTGCCAACACTGGGTACGGTTCTGTAATGTGTATACTTGTAGGAAGGAACTCGATTAAGGACACCAACTAATTTCACCAACGAGTTATGACATTAAATCAGTGGTTCTCAACCAGGGGAACATGGACCCCTGGGGGTAGACAAACCTCTTCTAAGGGGCACACTAACTCATCTATATATTTGCCTAGTTTTACAACAGGCTACATTGAAAGCACTAGCAAAAAGTCAGTACAAACTAAAATTTCATACAGACAATGACTTGTTTATACTGCTCTATATACTATACACTGAAATGTAAGTATGATATTTATATTCCATTTGATTTATTTTATAATTATTTGGTAAAAATGATAATGCAAGCAATTTTTCAGTAATAGTGCACTGTGGCACTTGTATTTTTATGTCTGGTTTTGTAGGCATGTTGTTTTTAAGGAAGAGGAAACTTGGGAGTACGCAAGACAGATCAGACTCCTGAAAGGGGTACTGTAGTCTGAAAAGGTTGACACGCGCATTAAATCAATATGAAACTGAGCTGGATTTTAACCAGTGACCAGGTTCTATATTTCATTACCAAACTCTACCATCAGCTGTTTTTGAAATATATTTGTGAGAGCCACAGGATTTCCCTCAGGTGCTTTTTGTCTTTTATTTAGAAGATGTTTTTATTTTAGTCAAGTCTTATTTTTGTTATATATTAAGAGAGTAGCTAATTTTAAATCTTAATAATAAAGCCAAAGTTTGTGATCTAAAAAACCCCTTTGTTAAAATAAAATACATTTTTTCCCCCCAAGTATTTAGATCTACACTTTCAAAGGGTTCAGGACCCTACAGCTCTAACTTTCCTGAAAGGAAACTGGAGAGTGATGACCCCTTTTTTTAAAGTCTCGCCACTTAATATAGGTGCCTTATCATTTTGAAAAAAAATTATTTTGAAGTCTCTCTCTTTTCATTTACAACTTGATGACTTTTCACATTGTCCAGCAATGTCTTGTTTTTTCAGATAATGACTCCTAGCTCTTAGGAATGTGCTAAGTACTTATTACTTGTAAGATTATTTTTCTTTAAATGGGCTATAACAGTTGAAAATACCAGCAGAAAATCACTGGTTTTTACACTCACCTGCTGAACAAAACTCTGAGAAAATATTTTTTTCTGTTTGAGGATTCCCATCCATATCAATATCCATACTGGAGCGCCACAATTCAGAGAATCTGACACGTTTCTCTTTGGGCATATACACACCATGCCACAGTGCTTTTAACATGTAGTCAACACTGATCAAGATTTGTCCAATTCTGGTGTCAATGTAAGCTGGAGGAAGCTGACAAGAAGTGCTGTGATCGTAATTGGAATCTAAGCTGATGGAAGGAATTTGGTTTAAACAGTAAATTCCTACAGCCAATTCTCTCACAATCTGATGAATTTCTTTACAGTTCAAAGATACATCTGGCACGACTGGTGCTAGCAAAATTGCAGTCGGGAAATTTATGTTTTTTAGCTGACCCATAAGTCCGCTGGGAAGTTCTGATGGCTGGCGTAAGTCATCCTTAGAAGCCAGCCAGCTACAAGAGGTAGTAGTAAGTAATTCCTGTAACTCACTTCGGTCAAATTTGTCAAAGAAGGCACTGGCATTTCTCTGTACTGCTAAATTTGCTAAGTAGGTTGTCTCATCTGCTTGTTCATTTCTAGGTAATGCTTTTTTGACAGACCTCAGCATTCTTCAACAGTTCCTTTCTGCAGTGTCTAAAATTAAATACTTAAAGAAACACGAGATAAACAAATATAACAGTTAAGTAATTAGGTATTAATATTTGTAAGAAAAATGAGTTTCATTAACAACAAGATTAAAATATACTACAGCATACATGAAGTGTTCCAAGCTATTTCAAGGCAAAACATTTTTGAAAATATTATTTTCCTTGAATCAAGTACTTTATTATGCCTAGGATATCCAAAGATTGAATTGGGCCAGCTTGCAATAACCAAGTGCACTTAAAAAAAAAAAAAGTATTTCTGGAGCCACGCATTTCGTGCTTTAGAATTTAAGATGCCATTTAAAAAAAAACAACAACAAAACACTGACCTTTTTATGGCTGGAAAAACAACCTTCAAGTGTGAAAAAGTACAAATCAATGTACTATTTACAGACAGCCTGAAACAATAGATGTGGGCAAGTGTGAGTGCCCCATAACTCTGAAATGGTTGTTGAAGCTGACGTCTAGTAAAGATAAAGAAATTTAAAATGTTGACATTTCAATTCTTTTCAGATTACCCTAACGGGCAGAGACTATGTCTTTACTTTTAATGCACAGAACACCTGTGAATGAACTCTCAAATTGTCACACGGCGTTTTCTAATACAGAGCAAATACTAAACACTATTTAGTACCCAAGGCACACATTATTATGTATCTCATAAACAGGTCCACCAGATTCACATGACATAAAAGAAATGTATCATTTCTCCTCTTTTTCCTACTCAGGATCTTGAATGCTGCAAGAAACCACTCATCCCCATATTGTCTTTTGAACTCTCACTTTCTACATGATAATCCTTCTTCCTATAGGGTACTGCTCATTCAAGCTCTTTATGGAATTGAAATTACCTATATATTCAGGACCTAAGTCCTGCCTTACACAGAACCCAGAATCACATAGAGACAGTCACTTGAGTTCCAAAAAGAGAAATCTTACACCCAGAAAATCTAGCAAGTGGTGAAATGTTAATTTTGGAAGTGCAGAAGGTCTAGAACCACCTACTGAAACATCTAGAAATTATTTAGATCCCAATAGGTACAGCAGTGTAATTCTAGCAAGGCTTTGGAGTAATATGAAAATTAATATTAGCTTTTTAAAACTATCTTGAATAGTCCTCTAAAAATCAGGGCGGGGAGGTCATGATTTTGAAAGAAAATCTCTCTTGGGAAAAAACATTTCAATTTATGATTTTGAATTTACTAGTTACAAGTAACCTCTAAAAATAAATACTGTAACAGAAAGATGAAAGAAAACAAACCATAGGAATTGCCACACTAATCAGACCACTAATCCAATATACTATCTCCAACAGTGGTCAGTACCAGCTTCTTCAGAGGAAGGTGCAAGAAACTCTGGAGCAGATATCATGGGACAATCTGCTCCCAGGTAAATTTCCTCCTAACCCTCAACAGTTAGAAACTGGCTGATGTCTGGAAGCGTGGAGATTTATACACCTTCTAAAATGTGTTCATTGGTACTGTTCACTATTATGATGACAGCCACTGGTATCCACACAACCACTGAACTGTTTCTGGAATCCCCTGAAACTCCTGGTCTCGCTAATAGTGTGGCAATGAGTTCCACAGGCCAGTTAGGCATTGGGTAAAAAAAGCAACCACTCTGGAGGCCGCGGGGGCTGGGCCAGCACCGCTACAACCACCTTCCCAGTCCAGGTGGCTTAATGAGGTATCTGTTGGCAACCTCCTGCCTCCAGGGATACACACAGCAACGCCCCCAGCGAAGAGCGGCGCCCTCGAGGTCACAGTCCCACACCGGGCTTCTCCCCTCGCGGGTCCCTGCCGTCCGGCTCACCTGCCTGGCGGCGAGATGGGAGCAGGTGGTGGGTGAGGCCCCGCTCCGGCTTGTGGAGGGAAGGGGACGTCCTGCAGCCCCACCGCGGGAAACGCACGCGGCGCCTGGAGTCGTTAGCAACGCGGGACGACGCCGCCGCTTCCCCTTGGCAACCCCCGCAGGGAGCGCTGTGCACCACGGGCCCGTCGTGCCCGCGGCCGAAGCGCAGCTCGCATGTCCCCGCGAGGGAGAGCGCGCGCGAGCCTGGACTGCGCGCCAGGCCCAGCCCAGGCTCCATATTACAGCGGGGGTCTAGCGAGTGCAGGCTTCTCCATTTCGTGCGGGGGGCGGGGCCATCACAGCCACCCGGAAAGCTGTCAGTGCAGTCTCCTAAATTAGGCCGGGCACCATTTTGTGCCCCAATCAGTATCATAGCGAACTGCCTCCGCCAGCTTCCCCCCTTAATGTCTGATTAAATTAAACACGTGGCAGCTGGACTAACTGTGCTCGGTCACTGCAGGGATCCCGTTAACACCATAAAAACGAGTCAACGTGGGAATATTGCACTACGTTGGATTAGCACCTCTACAGCCCTGTTCACAAACCCCCCCCTGCCCAGCAGACTCTCCTCGTCTAGTGCTTTGGTCTGCAGCTATTCCAGCACTGCGGCCCCCTCATGTTGAATCCCGTCGATTTTAAGCTAACAAACAGAGTCCAACAATAACGGGCCCTGTCCTTATTCTGATCTTCTACCCTCAACTCTTCCCAGGGCTTTAAAATCTCTCCCCCACCCCGGCAGAAGGTCTCACTCACACTCACCCTCAGGCTAGGAGGGACACGAAAGCCCTTTCACTATATGGGGCTTCAGTCCAGGGCTCCTATAATCAGCATTCTTCAGACTCCTTGCTGCTGCCTCCCTGGATTTCTTCCTACTATAGCCTGGCAGCAGGCCTCTCCCCAGCCTCTAACTTCAGCCTTTTTTTCAGGGCTGGGATTCATAGGGCTCTTAATCCCCCAATAAAATCCTAAACCAACTTCTTCCATCTCAACCTTTCACCCCTCTGAATTTCCCTTGCTCTATTCCTCCACTGAATATATCTCTAGACTCTTTCTCTTGAAGTCCAGATCCTGCCCATGTATTAGACCTCTCCCCAGACTTCCTAATCCCAAAATCAAATCTGCTCCTAGGTGTCTTCCTTAAGCCTCCCACTATCCACTCCCCAGAGAGGAAATAAAGTTCCTTCCCTACAGTCCTTCTAATAGTGTGCTTCCTTTCTTTATAGTCATCCTTCCCTAGCTGGTCTGCATCTTTAATTAGGCCTGGTCTACCCTTCAGGTACTGCCAGATGCTAATTGACATCTTTCAAAGCCACGATGGCATATATACTCTGTCACACATGCTTCATTTATATACAGTTTGAGATGCATTTAACACATGGTTTAAAAATTGTCACTCCTCTCTTCCTCTTTTGAATTTCAGGTCTTCTCCTTCCACAAGTATTTATGATCACTTTCTCATTTCTGCTAGACATTCTATCCTACTCCGTATAGCTGTTATTGTAAAAAAAAAAAAAAAAAAAAAAAAAAAAAAAGTTACAATGAAAGAAACAATGAGGATCTGTATTATATAATTATTATTCCTTTCTTGCCATCACACCATTGCTAAACAATAGTGATACATTCATTTAACAGTATCTTCCCAATCTCTATATATTATAAACCAGATGAGAATTATATTACTTGTTCTATTAAATCTTGAGTTTTCCCTAATTCTAACAATCACTGTTCTGACATGGACATTTTAGTATCTTGAACTAAGAATTTCTTATAAGAGAGTTTCATTTAAAAAAAATATATTAATACAAAGAAAATGTTAAATGTAGAGTACATTTCAAATGTACAATGCAACACTGGTAAAAGGGTAGAATGTATGTGATGTACAGTAGGTTTTCCTTCTTCAACTGTAAGTAAATGCATATAACCCCTAGAGATGACATTTTTTCTTCAGTTGATATTATATGCTAGCTTTATACTGTGGGCAAGTGGGGTGGATTCAAAAGCATTTCCCTTGAGCCCTGTGAAAATTAGTTTAAAAAAAAAAATACAGCCTGAATCTCTGGTTCTTTTGTGGAGTCCCTGCCTCTCCTTCCACCCAGGGCAGTCATGCTCTGGTAGACCAGACTGAATAATACAATAGTTTTTATTAAGCCAAGTGCAAGGTGTAATTACAGTTAAACTGATTAAAACCAGTAGATAAAACAGAATTCTAAAATGTTGAGGATTTTATTGAATATCCACATCATAAAATACAAAATTTTAAACCACACGTTTCTCGTACGATGTACTATGAACAAATCTTCAGTTGCAGCCTCACAAATTAGTCTACTGAAATTGACTGAAGTCTGCTGCATTTATCAGATGCCTTTTCATTGCTGTTTTCCATTTTTGCAATCCGGGATCCAAACTGCATGGCCCTCTTTGGCAGAACAGTAGAAGCTGTGAGGCCAAGCTCCTTAGCTGCAAGGCGCAAAAGTAATTTCTCACCAATTCCTCGTGGTAGAGTCAAGTCTGCTTTTTCCAAAACAGGCAGAGAGTTAAGAAACGAAACAACATCTTCATCAAGGAAAGGAAATCTAAACAGAAAATAATATTATGAAAAACTTATCTTAACAGGATTTAAACTTGTAAACAAATGCATAGTGTATGAGATAACTCCCTTTAGAATACTCAATTCACACTGTACTGATCTGTAAAAAATTTAGACTTTCAAGCCAATATCCATTCCTAAAAGGAAGTGCAACATAAATCTTGGTGCTAACATGTTGTGAGAAAACCAGAAGTGTTGTGGAAATAAAAGATTGAAACAGCAATACCCAGCCATAAGAAACTTCATTTAAACTTATCTGATTGGAAGTTTTAAAAGTCTTGCCCAAGAAAAATAAGTTGTACTTAAATAGAAGCAAATGACAGAAATAGTTTTTATGCACAGCTCTAGTCATCACCAATAAAGATACATGGAAGAGAGAAAACTAATTATGTAGGTGCAGGATTGCTTATAAATAGAATGTTTTCCAAGATCAGAGGATCTTTAAATGTTGAACTACTGTAAAAACTAACCTTAGTAGACTGCTACACTCTGATGCTGTATCTAATTTTAATCTCTCAAACCAAACATATTTACACTGAAAATTCTGTGACACCATTCTAAAGGGGAAAAAGTCACAAAAACTTAGATCCTCACTTGCCTGCTGTCAATTTTTACCTTGCTAAAAGGGCACTTCCTTCTTAAAGGTCCTTTCACATGTATCATAGATTTATAACTCAAAAGGTCACTCCCCTCCCACACTGTCCCAAGACATTTTCTGCTAGTCACAAAAACACAACTGGTGCCCTAAAATCCATTTTTTCAGTTTACTATACAGAAAGAAATACTCCCCAGTGCAGAGTTAATCACTTAACGCCAATGGTGGGATCATTAGGTGGGACAAACAGGCATGAAAGTAGATGGTTTATTTCTGTGTAAATTAAAGTGGGGCTTCTGGATCTAGGCGATACCAATGTAATGGTTAGGAACTCCAGCCAAGGGGTGTGGAAGGGCAGCAGCTGCTGTTCCATAGTCAGGAATAATGGCTGCAAGAAGCTGCATGTATTGCAATCCTATGTGGTGAATGGATTGCATTCTCTAAAGTCCCCATATGTAGTTCCCCATACAAAGCCAGATTACGTAGACTTTGTGCAGAACAATGAATGTTCCCTTATAAAGTGAAAAAATCAACTAAATAATTCAGGTTTCTATAAGAACATCTAACAGCACGTATGGATTAAAAAATAAATTCTGCTCCCTTCCGGAGTTTTAGAATTTTGGGCCAAGAGCAACACCAAAAATGCTCAGGCCTCTCCTTCCTCCTCTGTGTGCTGCCTCTTCAGTTTAAACTTTGCCACTGCTGTTCCTGTTGTATTAAACCTGGGGAAGAGAGTGTGTGACCCTAAGAACTCCTGTTCTAGAACAGTAACTCCAAACAGGCCACACAAATTCACTATACATAACACACCGCATTCATGGTATTTATTCATAAATGATGTAATGTAGGATCCCCCCTACACTGGGATCACACTGGTCATTAATATCATTGTGAAATGGGTAGACACACACACAATTTCTCTCTCTCTCTCTCTCTCTCACTCACTGTAAATATGTTCCTAAAAAAGTCTGAATCAAGGCAGTATTGATAAACACATTTCTACCAAAGGTCACCCGTAAGCCAACACAATGGAAGCCCATTTTGCATATGAAGTCAACACAAGAATATGAAAGCAACATGAAGTCAGCACACCAGGGAAAAAAACTTAGGGGAAGGAGAGGGTAGGGGTCATCCTGACTTTGGGGACCAACAATTAATTTTGATAGACACAAGGAGAAGACAAAAGGACATCACTTTATCCTGCATGTGAGGGAATAATTAGGCACATTCATGAAAATGGGTCCCCAAAGTGCCCTGCTTGGCAGCACTGTAAAGGACATTTAGGAGAGACAAGACTGCTTTTAGACAGACAGGCTGTTAAAGTTAAGTTTAGTTTTTAAAAAGAGTGGACAGAGTTTTATACGTTACCTTTCTGCCTGGATTACCCTTATTCACACTCTTAAATCTTAGCCTTTGATAATAAATTTATGATTGTTTTCACTATAAATATATTGGAGTGCTGCGATGATATACATGAGCTGATTCTCAGTTGAATCAAACAACCTCACATATATGCTATCTCCTGGGGGGCAATAAACCTGCTATTTCTGTGCGTAGCAGTGATAGGGGCAAGATATCACCGGGAAACACTTCAAAAGGGTTTGCAGACGGGGTAGACCTATTGTTAAAGCAAAGAGAGGGAGCAGGCTAGCATTGTCCAGAGGAAATTGTTTGGGTGGCTAAGAGACTAGAGGGGTCAGGGAGCTGATAACACTGCAAGGGGCTAAGCACCAGCAAGTCTCTCTCTTGCTGGAGGCAAAGGGGTAACAAGGTGGCTCAAAGTCCTGGGTACCCTAAAAACCATCACAGTTTGCAGGAAAGGTCACCTCAAATGAGTGCTTGTGAGGATAATGTCATCATTCTAACATGAGACTGGAAGTAAAATTTTCAGGTGGAACTGTGATTTTCAAATTGCTATGTCTTCTTAAGGGGTACTCTAAGCATTTTAAATTATTACAGACCCAATGTCTGTGTGTACATACACACACACTAAACAAGTGTCCTCATAGAATTTTTAAAAAATTAAAACAAGACAATTTTTAGTTAAAATTCCACTGTGGTGCTAGAAATGGAGTTCTGAGTTGAAACTGTTTGCTGCATGTTAAAACAGTGCTACCTTGCTTCTTTTCCATGATCTCCAATGATCCTGTCGTCCCGGCCAAGATTTCTAGAAGAAATGCGAGCCAGTTCCAGTCCTAGTTCCTTATTCAACCCCTCTAAACCATATTTTTTGAAGCAAACACGATGTCGGGAATAGCCTGCAAGCTGCTCATCTGCTCCAATTCCTGTAAGCACAACCTACAGAAGAGTATAAAAAGTGGTATTTTATTATTTATCTAGGAACTCTAATAAAAGGGGAAAAATATGTTATAGATTACCAAAATATTAAACAAACAATCTGAAAATAAACTCAATAAATATATTCAAACATTTAGATTAACGTAATAGAATACGCCTGCATTTATTAATTTTTATAGGGCCTGATCTTGTTCCTAGTGAAGTCACTTGGAACCCTGATTTAAACTGGAGCAGGATCAGATCTGAACAGTATACACTCAGGCTTTAGCTCATTAAAGAAAAACAAAAAACCTGCTCTATTATAATAAACTATTTCAGCCTATTTGGGGAAAAAAATAATTTGAACTTTTTGAAAAACTGAGATAAACTGTGAAGTAAATTACATCACCTGAAAGACAACTAAAATAAAACCAGTATCCACATCTTTAGGTGACCCACTCTGAGGCATAAGCCATTACAGGTTGTAGCACAATCTAAAAATAAAGCAAAATTCATTCAACTGTGCTTTAAATCTTCTATTATTTGACTCCAACCATTTAAAACATCCCCATTAACTGGCAGCAAATAGTATAAATCTCAAAGCAGATGCAGAAGAGAACTCCAAATATCCAGCATCATTTTAAAAAAACATTCATTCTTTCTCCGTGCCACCTACCAAAGACTACTGGGAGGAAAGTAGAGAATCTTGAAGTGGCTATCAAATTACCGAAAGAAGTTGCCCCCTTTAAAAGAGCAAGAAAAATATCAGGTGGAAACGGGGGAAAAGTTGCTCTTTAAATGACTGTTTAAAATATGTCAGAAGCCCTCAAAAAACAATCCTCTCCCCTCATTAATAACAGCACTTTGTTTTGTCACATACCAACCCAAATATTGATATTGTGGGAATTACTGGTTTGTGGGATACCAGCACAAAACAATGCTGATTAACTAAGTTTTCTGCAGATTTAAATATTTCAAATCTATTTACACTAGATCTGATGGTACAATTCTTCTCTACATCAATTCAAAAACTGAATATTGCAGGCTGAAGATTATTCCCTTTCCCAGTTCTACTGCTGTATACTCAACCTTACAGAACAGAATAATTCCATACTAAGGAACTGAATGTAACTGAACTGCAGACCGTTACACACATATTACAACTGCAAAATTTACTTATGTTTGCTACTTGTATTCCAGCAACCTTGGATATTTATTAATTCTTTACTGACTACTGAAGCTAAATTGCACTATACTTGAGTAAGTCTAACGTTCGTACCTGGTAAATTAGTTGAAACAATAGTAAAGAATAAAATTGTCAGGCACATAGAAGAACATACATTGTTGGGCAAAAGCCAGCATGGTTTCTGTAAAGGGAAATCATGTCTTACTAATCTATTAGAGATCTTTGAAGGGGTCAACAAACATGTGGACAAGGGGGATCCAGTGGACGTAGTGTACTTAGATTTCCAGAAAGCCTTTGATAAGGTCCCTCACCAAAGGCTCTTACGTAAATTAGGTTGCCATGGGATAAGAGAGAAGATCCTTTCATGGATTGAGAACTGGTTAAAAGACAGGGAACAAAGGGTAGAAATAAATGGTAAATATTCAGAATGGAGAGGGGTAACTAGTGGTGTTCCCCAAGGGTCAGTCCTAGGACCAATCCTATTCAACTTATTCATCAATGATTTGGAGGAAGGGGTAAACAGTGAGGTGGCAAAGTTTGCAGATGATACTAAACTGCTCAAAATAGTTAAGACCCAAGCAGACTGTGAAGAACTTCAAAAAGATCTCACGAAACTAAATGATTGGGCAACAAAATGGCAAATGAAATTTCATGTGGATAAATGTAAAGTAATGCACTTTGGAAAAAATAACCCCAACTATACATACAATATGATGGGGGCTAATTTAGCTACAACTAATCAGGAAAAAGATCTTGGAGTCATCCTGGATAGTTCTCTGAAGATGTCCATGCAGTGTGCAGCGGCAGTCAGAAAAAGCAAACAGGATGTTAGGAATCATTAAAAAAGGGATAGAGAATAAGACAGAGAGTATCTTATTGCCCTTATACAAATCCATGGTGCGCCCACATCTTGAATACTGTGTACAAATGTGGTCTCCTCATTTCAAAAAGGATATACTGGCATTAGAAAAGGTTCAGAGAAGGGCAACTAAAATGATTAGGGGATTGGAACGGGTCCCATATGAGGAGAGATTAAAGAGGCTAGGGCTTTTTAGCTTGGAAAAGAGGAGACTAAGGGGGGATATGATAGAGGTATATAAAATTATGAGTGGCGTGGAGAAAGTGAATAAGGAAAAAATTATTTGTTCCCATAATAGAAGAACTAGGGGCCACCCGCTGAAATTAGTGGGCAGCAGGTTTAAAACAAATAAAAGGAAGTTCTTCTTCACACAGCGCACAGTCAACCTGTGGAACTCCTTGCCTGAGGAGGCTGTGAAGGCTAGGACTATAACAGGGTTTAAAAGAGAACTGGATAAATTCATGGAGGTTAAGTCCATTAATGGCTATTAGCCAGGCTGGGCAAGGAATGGTGTCCCTAGCCTCTGTTTGTCAGAGCGAGGTGATGTATGGCAGGAGAGAGATCACTTGATCTTTACCTGTTAGGTTCACTCACGCTGGGGCACCTGGCATTGGCCACTGTCGGTAGACAGGATACTGGGCTAGATGGACCTTTGGTCTGACCCAGTACGGCCATTCTTATGTTCTTATGTTATGTTCAACTATAAGATAGACAAAGATGATCTTATACCTTTGCAGAACTTTTATATGGTTTTACATCTCCGTGGGTAGTAATAAAACCTTCTCCTCTGGAAGCAAACCAAACTGCACAACCAATGCTGTCATCCAGAACAGTATCCAATGGATAAACTAAGTGGCTTATGCGCTGTTGTCTCATTCTTTTCAGTTCCTCAAATGTAACATTAATTTCCACAAAATTCCAAGTTCTTGAAGGATTAACAGTCTCTAGTTCTTCCAATCCTGCTCTGCCAGTGATTCTGTCCGGCACATTCAAGCAAGAAAATTTATCAACAAGTGCAGTATCAAGTTTTCTAAAGCATTCCTGACAAGAATGCAAATCATGTTTTTTTGGCTTGCTTTGTTTAGTCTGTTCTTTAACCATGAAGGCTACATTAAGAAGATCAATTGGTTCCTCTGAAGGAATATGTCTATCAGCTAGGGTTGCAATAAGCATAGAATCAATGCCACCAGAAAACAGTATTGCAACATGTGCTTTCTTGGTAGGCATACTTGGAATTTCTCCTGTTAGCTGATCTGTATCTCTAAACAGATATAAAACACGTCTCTTTACTGCTTCACTTAAAACATCAATAAGCTGATGGACCAATTTCTTCTTGTGCTCTTCTGCAAGAAATCCATGAAGATCTTCTACAGTAACTGTACTATTAGTAGTATTAGGGGAATGGGAATCAACTGAAGTTTTAGGGACTGTCCTATTTAAAGGAACAACTGGTGTTACTAGAGAAAGTTTTGACTCACTCATCGTAAGAGGCACATAGGCAGGTAAACCTTTTGAAATCTGATCCAAGCCACTGAGGAATGTTTCTTCTATTGCATTTTCTCTGGAATGGTATTTCCAGGGATATAATGTTAAAACCAAAGACTTAGATATAGCACAGGACTTGAGATCAATTCTGTAAATTCCAGATGCTGGAACTTCCTGCCATTGGTTATCAGATTCAGAAAGAGCACTTACAGACGACAGAGAGAGAGCCCTCTCTAGCTCATTATTAAACTGCCACAACAAACTACGACGACCAAAATAATCCCTACCAAACCACAAGTAGTGTCTAGATGCTTGATAATAAATAAAAGACCATGGACCCTGTATAGATGAGAAGAGTGACAAAATATCAGATTCACTATTACATGATGAAAGATGATGAAACATAACTTGAGTGTCATTCTCTGCTGTCCCTACATGAATTCCACTGAAGACTTCTCCATTCCAAAGAAACACATTGTTATCAATGTCTGTCAGAGGCTGGGGAGTCATCAGTCCCCTCAAGTGAAGTATATGGCCAGAAAACAAACACTGGTAGGAGAGATCAGACACAGTCTTTATCAGATGCTGGCTGCTGTTAGGTCCTCTTCTTCTAAGGTTGCACAGCAAATCATCTTTCAAGAAGCCACCAACAGCATGCTGAAGAGACAGGCTGACAACACAACAAATGCCACACATTGCTATGTAGAATTTAAATGGTCTATTTCCTGATTTTGGTCTTCTCTGAATTTTCTATCTCCTGATGTGCCTTCTTCAGATCATCTAATCTGTCTGCATAAAAGAAAAGAGGAAAAAAATAATCACTGATAGTTCTTTTAATAAATTACATAAATGTGGTAGAATAATAATGACTTAGAGGGACAGAGAGTAAGCTCTTTGGGGCAGGGACTGTCTTTCTGTTCTACATTTGTACAGTGCCTAGCACAATAGGGTCCTGGTCCATGAAGGCCTTAAAAGCCAGAGGGTAAGAGACCAAGTGGAGCTAGGAAATAGGGGACCACAAATGGGGAGGTTTGAGAGGGGGTTTGTTGGAGGGAGACGAAATAAAATAGCTATGGTTAGGAAGGGCCACATTGCCAGTGCCAACGTTGCTCCTGTCTCCTTCATCTGCGCCTGTATCCAGAGAGACAACCTAACCATGGATTCCTCTACCCAGATCCTGGTGTGGATTTGCAGAGACTGTGGCCTGCATTTCCCACTCACAGAAAGCCAGGCTGGGAGGGACCATCCAATGTGAAAGGTGCTTGCTGGTGGAATCTGTCAGGAAGCAGGTGGGAGAGCTACAGGAAGAGGTGGCTTGGCTGAGGAGCATCTGTGCCCAATTCCTTGAGAGTATTCATAGGGAGACATCCAAGGGTGAGAAAGCTACCCAGCTACAGAAGATTGCTGTCACACCACCAAGAGAGGAGGATATGGCTCTGACACAGGGAGGACACTGGCTCCTGGTTACTGCTGGCAGCAGGCCAGCTACGCCCAACCCACCCACCATGGTGATGGAAAACCTTTATGCTGCATGGGCAACAAGAGATGAGGAATCACCCCCAAAGGTGGAAGAGGAGAAACCATATACCCCGGCCCCGGCCCTGGCTGAGAGGATCACAGCCACCACTCCCAGGAGGAAATGTAGTATAGTGGTGGTTGGTGACCCATTTCTGAGGAGGTTGGAGGCACCCATCTGTCACCCAGACATGGCATCCTGGAGGTATGCTGCCTGTCAGAGGCCCCTATCTGAGATGTTACAGAAGGATTGCTGAGGATCATCCCCATGCTCCCCTACTACCCCATGCTACTCATCCATGTGAGCACTAATGATACTGTGAGGTATGACCCTCAGCAGATCAGAAGTGACTACAGGACTCTGGGAGTAAGGGTGAAGGAGTTGGGAGCACAGGTGGTGTTCTCTTCGATTCTTCTGGTCAAGGGTAGGGGCCCAGACAGAGACAGATGCATCCTGGAGATGAATGCCTGACTGCAAAGATGGTGTTGCCAGGAAGGCTTTGACTTCCTTGATCACGGGATGCAGTTCCAGGAAGAAGGACCACTAAGCAGAGATGAGGTCCACCTATTGAGAAAGGGGAAGAGCATATTTGGATACAGACTGGCTAACCAAGTGAGGAGGGCTTTAAAGTAGGTTTGAAGGGGGCAGGTGATCAAAGGCAAAAACATGGAGACCTGAGAGAAGGGTTGGAATTTGGGGGAAGCATGGATTGTTATAGCAGGGATAACGGAGAGACAAGACAGAACTGGTGATGGGGACTCCTGACAGCCGAGTGAACGCCCGTCGCCGGTCCCGTTCAGCTCATTGCCGGTCCCACTCAGGCCGCCGCAGGCTGAGTGAACGGAACCCCAGGCCGGCAGTGGGCTGAGCGGGACCAGCGGTGGGCTGAGCAGCTCAGTCCGCTGCCAGTCTGGGGTCCTGGTCGCCAGCCCCGCTCAGCCTCCTGCCAGCCTGGGTGAATGGAACCCCAGGCCAGCAGCGCACGGAGCAGAGCCAATGGCCAGGATCGCAGCTGACAGGAGCTGGCAGATGGAACCCCAGACCGGGAACGGGCTGAGCCACTCAGCCCGATGCTAGTCTGGGATACCAGCCCCAGCCCCGCTCAGCCAGCACTGTTTAATTTTTTTTTTCAGGGTGCGTATAGTTGAATTCGCGCATGTTAAATGCGCCTATGATGCGGGAGGAGCTGTTGCCTTATATATTAAAAATGTATACACTTGGACTGAGGTTGAGATGGAAATAGGAGAAAGACTTGTTGAGTAAAGATAAAAGGGCTAAAAAACAAAGGTGATGTCATGGCTGGGGTCTACTACAGACCACCTAACCAGGAAGAAGAGGTGGATGAGGCTTTTTTTGAACAGCTAACAAGAAGATTCAAAGCACAGAACTTGGTAGTAATGGGGGACTTCATCTACCCAGACATATGTTGGAAAAACAACACAGCAGGGCACAGATTATCTGACAAGTTCTTGGAATGTATTGGAGACCATTTTTTTAATTCAGAAGGTGGAGAAAGCTACTAGGGGAGAGGCTGTTCTAGATTTGATTTTGACAAAAAGAGAGGAACTGGTTGAGATTTTGAAAGTGGAAGGCAGCTTGGGTGAAAGTGATCATGAAATTGTTGAGGTCATGATTTTAAGGAATGGTAGGAGAGAGAACAGCAAAATAAAGACAATTGATTTCAAGAAAGCAAACTTTAGTAAACCCAGGGAGTTGGCAGGTAAGATCCCCTGGGAAGCAAGTCTAAGAGGAAAAACAATGGAAGACAGTCGGCAATTTTTCAAGAGACATTATTAAAGGCACAAGAGCAAACTATCACACTCCATAGCAAAGATAGGAAGAATGGCAAGAGACCACCCTGGCTTAACCAGGAGATTTTCAATGATCAGAAACAAAAAAGAATACTAGAAAAAGTGGAAACTAGGTCAAATTACAAAGGATTAATATAAACAAACAACACAGGTATGCAGGGATAAAAGTAGAAAAGCCAAGGCACAAAATGAGATCAAACTTGCTAGAGACGTCAAGTTTAACAAGAAAACATTCTACAAATACATTAGGAGCAAGAGGCAGATCAAGGACATGGTAGGCCTGTTAGTCAAGGTGCGGGGGGAATAACAACAGAAAATGTGCAAATGGCATAGGTGCTTAATGACTTCTTTGTTTCGGTGTTCACCAAGAAGGTTGGTGGTGACTGGACATCTAGTATAGTGAATGTAAGTGAAGATGAGGTAGAATCAGAGGCTAAAATAGGGAAAATACAAGTTAAAAATTACTTAGACAAATTAGATGTCTTCAGATCACCCGGGCCTGATTAAATGCATTCTAGAAAACTCAAGGGGCTGACTGAGGAGATATCTGAGCCATTCGCAATTATCTCTGAAAAGTCTTGGAAGACAGGGGAGATTCCAGAAGACTGGAAAAGGGCAAATGTAGTGCCCATCTATAAAAAAAGGGAAATAAGGACAACCCAGGGAATTACAGACCAGTTATCTTAACTTCTATACCTGGAAAGAGATGGAGCAAATAATAAACCAATCAATTTGCAAATATCTAGAAGATAAGGTGATAAGTAACAGCATGGATATGTCAAGAACAAATCGTGTCAAACAAACCTGATAGCTTTCTTTGACAGGTAAACAAGCCATGTGGATCGGGGGGGAAGCGGTAGACACGATATATCTTGACTTTAGTAAAGCTTTTGATACTGTCTTGCATGACCTTCTTCTAAACAACCTAGGGAAATGCAACCTAGATAGAACTATTATAAGGAGGGTGCATAACTGGTTGGAAAACCGTTCCCAGCGAGTAGTTATCAGAGGTTCGCTGTCAAGTTGGAAGGGAATAACGAGTGGGGTCCCGCAGGGATCAGTTCTGGGTCCAGATCTGTTCTAGATCTTCATCAATGATTTAAATAATGGCACAGAGAGTACACTTATAAAGTTTGTGGACAATACCAAGCTGGGATGGGTTGCAAGTGCTTTGGAAGATAGGATTATAATTCAAAATGATCTGGACAAACTGGAGAAATGATCTGAAGCAAACAGGAGGAAATCCAGTAAGGACAAATGCAAAATACTCCACTTAGGAAGTAACAATCAATTGCATACATACAAAACGGGAAATGACTGCCTAGGAAGGAGTACTGCGAAAAGGGATCTGGGCAGCATAGTGGACCACAAGCTAAATATGAGTTAACAGTGTAACACTGTTGCAAAAAAAAGGAAACAGCATGCTGGGATGTACTAGTAGCAATGTTCTAAGCAAGACTCAAGGAATAATTCTTCCTCTCTACTCCATGCTGATTAGGCCTCAACTGGAGTATTGTGTCCAGTTCTGAGTGCTACATTTCAGGAAAGATGTGGACAAATTGGAGAAGAGCAACAAAAATGATTAAAGGTCTAGAAAACATGACCTATGAGGGAAGATCGAACAAATTGGGTTTGTTTAGTCTGGAAAAGAGAGGACAGAGGGGACATGATAACAGTTTTCAAGTATATAAAAGACTGTTACAAGGAGGAGGGAGAAAAAATGTTCTTCTTAACCTCTGATAGGACAAGAAGCAATGGGCTTAAATTGCAGCAATGGTGGTTTAGGCTGGATATTAGGAAAAACTTCCTAACTGTCAGGATGGAATAAATTCCCTAGAGAGGATATGGAATCTCCATCCTTTAAGAGCAGTTAGACAAACACCTGTCAGGAATGGTCTATACTGAGTCGTGCCATGAGTGTCAGGGACTGGACTAGATCACCTCTTGAGGTCTCTTCCAGTTCTATGATTCTATGACTGACTGGGTCTCTTAGGCACTACAATAATACAAATAATAAAAATAATAGTTCCTGATAAGTCAGTAATTATAGCTAATAGTCCAGTCAACACAAATTTAAAGACACGTAACAAGAAAATATGAAAATGCTATGCATCAGTACCAAAGCACAAATCAGCCCATTGCAGCTTTTTCCTCTTTAAAGATATTCAAATTTAGAGATATATTCTTATTGTTTATGCGCATTTTTGTATACATGAACTTTAAAATTGTACATCATTAAATCTGCATTGATCGGGCTATTAGCTGTATCTACTGACTTATCAGGAACCAAAATTATTATTTATGATTTGTATTATTGTAGTGCCTAAGATTAAGAGCCTCAGTCCTGGAGCAGGACCCTACTGTGCAGGTATAGAACAAAAAGACAGTCTATGCCCCCAAACAGATTACAATCTATCCTTCTAATCTAAGTCATTATTGTTGTACTACATTTTTATATACAAGACTTTTACCAATATCAGAACTTGGTGAACTCCTAGCTACTGTCAATATAATATTTGCACTTTACTATCATAACAAACTGCTATGAACTATCTTAACTAAAGCCTTATCAGTGTAAACTGGCTAAAAACACTCTAAGAAACAAAGAGCAAGCACCATTTGTTCTGTCCAGAAATTACCGCATTTCATTTACATCTTGGAATTTATTCCACACCTGACCCTGGATTTCTCTCTAATTGATGCTTCTTTGTCTTTATTTAACCATCAAGTCTCTCTCTCATTTTCCCTTATCTCCATGTGCTTCTGTCCTAGATCCTCAACCCTCCACACCTCCATAATCCCAATGCCCATTCCTCCAGCCCCCTAAGGTTTCCAGTTCAACTTCAGTTTTCTTTCTTCCTTATCCCATGCTACTTTCAGACAGGTTTATTCTACCTATATGGGACCAAATGCTGCAAGACACTGATTGCTTCCTGAAAGAAGTTGAGGATGCTCAGGACTTCAGAGGACTGGGTACTATGTCTACTATAATTTTTACAGGGATCCTTTCCTACATTTTTAGGACCGGCAGCTTTTCATTTTAAGTACTTTATCGCACATATACATAATACTGTGATTACTTTCGTCTTCTATCCTATCCAGACAAATTAAACCCAACAATCATACAGATTTGAATAAACAAGTTATGATTATTCATTTTGATCTGCATGGGAAATCCTACACAGTTACAAATAACACCTTTAAATATTATACAGCGGAACCCCCAATACCGTGACGATCGGGGTCCAAAAATATCGACCGCGGTAAATGCAGGGTTGCAGTATTGCGGGGTTCACCTGTAACACCAAGAGTAGAGAAGCTATACCTATGTCATCTAGGTTGATATCAGTGTGAGTATGCATCCCCCTCTAGTGGCTGGACCATATAAGGGAAGTTAGAGGTCTGCTACTGCCTCTGACCCTCTAATTCAGGCATCAAAGCAGCGCCCGCTGCCGCCATCGGGAGCCACACGTGCCCCACATTATAAGCGGGTTCACACTACTGCGGTATTGCAGGGTTCCACTGTAATAATATATGGAGATATACCTATCTCATAGAACTGGAAAGACCTTGAACGGTCATCAAGTCCAGTCCCCTGCCTACACTAGCAGGACCCAGTACTGTCCCCTAACAGATTTTTTGCCCCAGATCCTTAAGTGGTCCCCTCAAGGATTGAACTCACACAACCCTGGGTTTAGCAGGCCAATGCTCAAACCACTGAGCTATCCCTCCCCCTCAAGCCCCTGAGCTATCCTTTTGATAGGCAATGTATATTAAGAACTTACTTTTGCATTCAGAAAGCGTTTCTGTTCTGTCTACAAGAAAGAATATGTTGCTATTGGGTTGCTGTTTATAAACTTTCTGAAAAATAAGAAGGAAATTGGGATAGGTTAATGTTAATAGCAAATCCACAGCAAAAGCCTAATGTTATCGAGACAATGGTTTTATTATCCACAGCACTGTTACCTACTGCTATTTTATATTCTTCTTCCCTCAGATATGATGAGTCAAGTGCCACTATTTCAAATATAAATTAAAGTGAAAGTAAACATATTTATGAATACTTAAAATGTATGAATGGCTAACATTATATTGGCAAATATCAGGCCAAGTTAGACATTTTAATCAACAATTTAGATAAGTAATAACTGAAAGTACTGATGCCAAAAGGACGCACACATTCTTATTGTTTTAAATGGCAAGTGTCCATCAAGTGTCCTACATTAAAAGGCATTGTACTAAAAATATATGAACGTGATACAGAAAATGTAGGATAAAAGATAAAAACATTAAAAAGTTAATTCTTTGCAATACATTTTATGGTTGTAAAATGTATAACAAAACATGGTTACCATTTATACTGACATATGTTTTGTAGATGACATTTGTATATATTTAAACCTATCTTTATTTTTAAGGTTTTAACTTGTGCACATAGGGTAGGATTTTCACACATGCTCAGAATTGGCCTAACTCTGCTCCCCTCAAAATTAACGGTAAATTTCACTCTTATTTCAAAGGGAGCAGCTAGGCCAATGGTAAGGGCTTCTGAAAATCCCACACATGATGGACATGATTAGTGGCAAAACAAATTGTGCTGCTCAAAAGAGAAACTAAATTATTTTTTCTTTTATGAACTTTAGACACTGATTAATTAGACCTATAGCCAATACAGAAAACCCAATAAATATCAGAGCACAATCATTTTGAAGTAGTCATGGAAAAGCTGTCCTACTTTTCTTAGATATTAAAATGGGAGCAGACATTTCTCCTTCCATGTAGGCTATACATCTTTGTCTTGGAGTTTTAGCCAATATAAGTTATGCTTAGAGAAAAAGAAAGTATTTATTTGCTTATCAGTGCACATAACATCTGTTTTCTCATTTCTATCTATAGCCCTTCACCTACAAATTCTTTCATAATGGTCATAAAACTCAAGAGGTTTATAGAGGAGGATAACAGCAGAGAAGGTCTTCTTTTGTATTTTTAAAAAATAACTTTAAACAACTTTTGCCTTCAAAATTTGAGAAAATCTGTGACAAATATTATGAGTTTGACATCAAAATTTGGTATTTTCCCAGATAAAAACCAATTCCTGCACAGCTTAGTTCTGAATGTAATACGGAGAGTAATTCACTCACCACTTAGAAAAAGTACACAGAAATTGTCATCTTTTTGGCAAGAAGCATTGAGATGTGCTGGAATGGGCACTCAAGTGTTTTACTTTGATCTAGGATGTACCGCATTCCATCACTACCACAAAACTGGATGTGATCTCTTCCTGGAAAATAAATCTTCTTGGACAAGGAATGTAAACTAGGTTAATAATATCAATATAACAATAACTAAATGCTGTCTTAAAAAATGTCAGACACATAGTGGGCATAAGCTATGCTGAAGTGCTTGTATTCTCATGCTTTCCCACTTTCATTTATCTAGAGAACAAATTGCAGCAACTGCAAACACTTTTGCTTGATACTGGATTGGAAGTGAACACGTCGAAGACTAAGCGGATGCGGAATGAGCATTCGAAGCAGGAATCATCACTGTAATGGAAAAGTAATCGAAGAGGTTGACAAATATATTTATCTGGGTCAGCAGCTGAACAGAAACAACTCACTCAAAGGGGAATGCAATAGGAAGAGAAAGGCCGGGCGGGAAAGTTTCAACAAAATAAAGACATCTCTAATGAATGATGAACTGCCTATGAAAAAAAGGAAAGAACTGTTTAACTCCACTGTTCTGCCAGTAACGATATATGGAGTGGAAAGATGATCAACGACGAAAGTGGAGGAAGAAAAATTCACTGTCACCCAGAGAGCAATGGAAAGGCAAACGTGCAAGATATCGCTCTGTGATCACATACCAAATGAGGAGATCAGAAGGCATACAGAGGTGACCAATGTAGTGCAGGCAATGTACAACGCACAGTGGAGATGGATGAGTCATGTAGTCCACAGGTAAGACAATATGTGGACAACCCTCATCAGTGATGGGATCCCCAGAGACCACAAGCAACCACTGAGAGACTGGAAATGCGCTGGGCTGATCCCATAACAAAACTCTTTGGCCAGAAATGGAAAGAACATGCTTGTAATAAAACAGAATGGTGTGGCATCGACTTGTGTTTGTGAAGGGATGGACGAGGACAAGCCGGACAAAGGCAATTTAGCTAATACAAAAAAATGAATTGCTAAAAATACACTTTGTAACCACTCACCCGGTTCTTCTTCAAGTTGGAAAGCTCATCAACTACAACTTTATGCTCTTTAATCTGAAAAACATAATAGAAATCTAGATTTATGACAAATCAGTATGTTTTAACCCACTATTAATACTTCAACCTATGTTTTCAGAAAGACAAATGTTTGCATCTACCTTACTCTGCAGGGTCCAGGAGAAATTAGAAAAGTGATGGAGTAAAGAATGGAAAGTAAACTGAGACATGAAAGATGATGTTTCCATACCCAATATAAAGAGAACCAGTAAGATATTCTGGGGCATACGACTGCTAGAAACTGAAGTAAATTTTTCTGAAATTAATTTGATCTGAAAACTAGAATCAAACTTAATTTGATCCGAAAACTAGGTATCTGAAAGCTAGAATGACAACTCCAGACGCTAAAATATTTTATGTCTCCATGGAGCATGTATGGGATGAGTAGCTGCAGCAAAAGATAACCCATGATTCCCTGACCACGTGTCTCAAGCTTGGAGTGATCAATACTAGGAAGGACAAAGTAGCTCTACGGACATGTCCATTTAGCCCTGACACTAAGGCCATTAATTAGGGCCAAATTATGGTGGAAGATTTTTCAGTGTGAAAATTTAAAAAGCCAAAATCTCTGCTTTTGTGTGGTATTGACTCTGTCATTTTTTCCGGGGGTGGGGGGGATAAAGTCATCACCCTTGTATCCCTGCTGCCCTGCACCCCCGTTTTCAGGGCCAATGTAACATCCAGATTCGCTGTGGCGGTATTATGACGTTACACCTTGCAGTGTGACGTCATACTGCGAACGCTACTATAGTGATGAAGCCAAATACGCAAGATGACACCCAGTTGGTCTGCCCCTCAATCCCCGCCCATGCGGCTCCTCCCCCATTGGGCCCCGCCCCTCCCAGCCGGCAGGGGGCTCCACGACTCCCGCACGAACCCCGAGCCGACCTCGACCCGTATCTATTCGGAAGAGGCCGGAACGTCTCGCGAGGGCGTGTGCGCGAGTGTCGTTCGCACCGCGCCCCGCCCCCACCTTTCGGTTCAGCTCCTCCTTCTGGTGCAGCTTCGCCCCCTCCTCCTCCTCCTCCTCCTCCTCCTCCTCTCTCCGCGGCTCCCAGGCCCACATTCCCGTCCTTACGTGTCCCGTTGCCAGGGGTGACAGGCGCGAAACTCACACACACACAGGCTCGCGCTTCCCTAACCCCGCCACATGCGATGGGGCCGACGACTTCCTTCAAACGCCCCGAACCCACCAACTGCGCAGTCGCACTACACGTCCACCCAGCTAGGCCGGTGGAGCGACAGAGCATGCGCGAACGCTTCCGAGCATGCTAAGTAACAAGACAAGCCTCGTGATTTGGCCGTCCCTTGGTTTAACGGAGCATGCGCGATTGTTTTTGCGCATGCTCACTAGCAGCGCTCGAAGCTGTTGTCCTGACTAGTCTGCCCCTACCTGCTATGTGCGGGGATGGAACTAGAGCCCGTGGGCCAGAAACGGCACAGGGCCCAGCTGACGTGGCCAAAAAGGGTTTTAAGGAGGACGGGGGACTAGTGGCTGCTCCTGTGCTCCTCCTTGGGTGGTGCAAGAGTGGCAGGAAAGCCACAGTCTAGCCCAATGCCTGGCTTTTCGTTTCCCGGACTGCGCCACGGCTCCCTGGGGCCCCACCGAGGCCTCGCGGGGCAGCCACCAGTGGCGGGGGTGGGAGGGAATTAATATGCCCGTCTGTGTTCTTTTCTAATGATGAGACCACTAAATTAGACTTAAAATTACCTACCACTTATCTATGGGCACTGGAGCATGTCTGTGCCCTCTGTCCCTTGGGTGTGGGGACTTCAGCAGAGAGACTCCCTGCTGGGGGAGGCACCCATGGGAAGGCTCTTGATTGAAAGCCCCCTGCTAGAGTGAAGGACAAGTGAGGCTCCCAGTGGTGACCAGCAGCAGCAGACAGGGGAAGGGAGGGATAGGTGCTTCTTATTTTTATAAATTATAAGTATTTACAAAAGTATTTTAACTCTTTAAGTCAATATCTTTGAAGCTAGTGTCTTGAGTTGGTTAAAAAAGGTTATTTGGTTGTGAGGAGCCATCACATTTTAAAATCCCTAGAATGCAGCTGCAATACAATAAAGTTTGGGAACCCCACAACTTGATAATCCAGTTTTATCAAAAAAGTTGCCCAGAGGGACCTGTAAACAACTGCCTCCTAGAACACGGGTGGGCAAATGTTTTGGTCCAAAGGCCACATCTGAGTTTGGAAATTGTATGGCAGGCTATGAATGCTCACCAAATTGGGGGGTTAGGGTGCAGGAGGGGGTGAGGGCTCTGGGGTGGGACTAGAAATGAGGAGTTCAGGGTGTGGGAGGGAGCTCTGGGCTGTGGCAGGCGGTTGGACCACAGGGATGAAAAATCAAGACAGAGGGTAGGAAGGGGTGTGACAGAGTCAGACCAGAAGGATATAGGAGAGTGCTGGAAGGCAGGTACATTAGTCTCAGGGTGTGCAGGTCCCTGTTCCCTGGATAGCCAAACAAAGGCTACTCCGGGCCAATCAAGACACCTGGGGCCAATTAAGAACCTTCTAGAAAGGAGTAGAAACAGCTAGCCTAATTGGGACACCTGAAGCCAATCAGGGACTGGCTGAATCCAGATAAAAACCTCCCAGTTAGTCAAGTGGGCTGTGGGTGTCAGGAGCTGTGGAAGGAAGTTATGCTGTTGGTGAGACTGAGTGGTGGACAACTTATCATACAGAAGGAAGAAGGCCCTGAGGTAAGGGTGAAGTGGAGTTTGAAGAAGTGGGGACTGCTGTGGGGAAGTAGTTCAGGGAATTGTATTGTGTTTTGTGGATAAAAGGTCAGCCATCTTAGCTGATACTATTAGGGTCCCTGGGCTGGAGCCCAGAGTAGAGGGCGGGCCTGGGCTCCCCCCTTTCGGCCTCTCCTAATTAGTCTCTGAGATTGGGAGACAATAGAGACTGTGCCAGGAAGGATAGCTTCTCCTCACTGGTTTGTGATGAAAATGGTTCAATAGACTGTGACCTTCTCTCCAGAGAGAGAAGGGCTCCATGGAGGGTCACAGTGAGCCACTGAGGCTAGTAAAAATCCACCAGGAAACGCAGGATCCATGAAGATAAGGACAGAGCTTTGTCACAGGGGGTAATAGGAACCTGTATAAGAAAAAGCCCCAAATATCGGAACTGTCCCTATAAAATTAGGACCTCTGGTTATCCTAATCCAATGCCAACTGAAGTTGACTGAAAGTCCTTTGACTTTCATAGGCACTGGATCATATTTGTATCAATAGGGAGGGTCAACAGAAATCAGAGGGAAATTTAGGCAACATTTGCACAGAATTTTCCCACAAATTTGTGGGACTTTGTCAGAGCTTTTAGCCAAAGTCAGTGAGATCACTCTGAGGATGTCCCTTTTACTTTTTATCTCACCTTGTCCTTTTCCTCTATTTTAATACTAGATAGCATTGTAAGACCCAAGGACTGTCATTCCAAAATTAGCATGAACTGCTTCAGCTAGGCCATATTTATAGAAACCCCATCAAACCCCACAAGTGTCACAGCAGGAAACCCACAATTTGTAGCTGACTACACTACAGACATCACTTTTGCTCTAATTTTTAAGGACATTTGGAATTAAATTATTTGAATAGTTAAAAGACTAATGCTGGGTCTGATGCTAAGTGTTTACTGTTATTTGTATGCTTCCATGCAGAATGCTTTTCAACAAACAGCTATTTGAGAAGTGTACTGGAATCCAACTGAGAATTTACATGTCCTGGCATGTGCCTGAATTCTTTTATACAATATAAAATTCTGGTCAATAATTTATGCAGTCACCTGCATTCTTTGCTACTATTGCTATAGTTCGCTACTTGTTCACTTTTCAAGGTAAGTGGTTTAATCTGAATGATTGTGAACACTCTACCACATCAGTGATTTATTTGCTGTTGATATGTACAAAGGTTGACAATTGTGTAACTGAGTAGTCAAAGTATCATTTCCCCATTGATTATTCTTTTTATGTTCAGTTATTAACACAATTAAAGTTTATTAATGACTAATTCATCACAAAGTCCCTGTATCTGAGAGTTTTACTGATTAGCCTGTGAGAGTGCTGATAAAGGTTCCTGGTCCTGAAGAGTGGGTGTTTTCAACTTCTGTCCTTACCAGAAATTATTGACATTTCCATGAACTCTGAGTATTGAATGTGCAATTGACAAGTCGTCTAAAGCAAATGCATTCCTAATGCATAATTAAATCTAACAGATCACACCGCCTTCACATTCAAGATAAAAGCACTTTTGCTATCTCTAACTGTTAAGTTTAAAAATCAACAAATGAAAAGAGTAGTGTTGTCTATGCCAAAGGACTTGGTTACACTGGCACTTTATAGTGCTATAAAGCCCCCACGAGCACTATAACCTCCTCCCCGTCCACACTAGCAAGGCACGTAGAGCGCTATAACCACTGAGTTATAGCGCTATTGTTAATCCACCTCCGCATGGGGGAATAAGGGCTGTAGCGCTACAGCAAGAATGTGGACACCCACTGCGCATTAATTGGCCTCCAGCCCATCCCATAATTCCCGTTCGAGCCACTCTGGTCATCACTTGCAAACTCTTTTGTCCTGTCCTCAGGTGACCACACGTCAGACCCGCCCTTTAAAGTTTCAGGGAAATTTGAAAATCCCCTTCCTGTTTGCTCCAGCCAAGCGTGGTGTGCTCTCAGGGAATCCTTGCAGGTGATCATTCTCATTGATCTGACTGCGTGGTGTGGTCTCAGGGAATCGTTGCAGGTGATCATTCTGATTGATCATCATGACTCCACGTGCCATGCCTCCTCGCAATAGGCGATCCCCAGCATGGAGCAATAGCGAGGTGCTGTACCTCATCAGCTGTTGGGGGGGGGGGGGTGTTCAGTCTCAGCTGCGGTCTAGCCGCAGGAATTTTGATACCTATGGGCAGATATCACAGGCGTTGGCAGAAAGAGGCCATGAGCGGGACACTCTGCAGTGCCGTATTAAGGTAAAGGAGCTTAGGAATGCGTATCGCAAAGCCCGCGAGGCAAACGGCCGCTCCGGGGCAGCCCCGGTGACTTGCAGATTTTATAAGGAGCTGCACGCGATACTTGGTGGTGGTCCTACGGTCACTCCATCGACCACCATGGACACTTCCCAGCCCACCAGTGAAGGGGGGGGGTGAGGATGAGGACGAGGCGGCAGCGACCCAGGGCACAGAGGAGTCCTTGAATGCATGCAGCCAGGAGCTCTTCTCAACCCAGGAGGACAGGCAGCCACAGCGTCCGGCGGTTGCAGGGGCCAGCTCAGCAGCGGATTGCGGAGGTAAAGCTGCTTTTTTATGGGGAAGGCTTGCAGCTTGGGGTGGAAAGGGATGCTTGCCTACATGTGGAACAGAGCACTGATGTAGTCTATCACCTCGCGGTAGTCATCAGTAATCTCTTCAAAGGTCTCAATAAGAGCGCTTGCAATGCACCTGTGCAGGTTTCCCGGGACAGCCAGCGTGGCCCCGGTCACTAGTCCCCGCCACTGTGCTGCAATGGGTGGGGGGAGTATTGCTGCACATAGGCAAGCTGCATATGGCCCTGGGCAGAAGCCGCATCTCATTAAAATCCCTTCCCTTTGTTCCTCAGTGACTCGAAGCAACGAGATCTTCCAGGACAAACACCTACGGAGAATGTTGGAACAGTGTTCAGAGTAGGGCTCCTGCCACTTCCCAGCACTCCACCCTCCCCGCCACAGCTTTTCAGGGCAGGGAAGAAATCCTTCCCCCTGCCTGCTGCTCAGACTGGGGCTCCTGCAACTTACCGGCACTCCCCACCCCCTCCCCCGGCACAGCTTTTCTGGGGCAGGGAAAAAATCATTTCCCTTGCCTCTGGAATGCAGATACCATGGCAGGGGCTCTGTTGCTGTATCTGTGCTCTCTGTGGGACAGGCAAACGGGGAATGCGGGGGAATGATAGGCATGTCTGCTCTTTACAAGGGAACCACTGTTAAATGCATCTTTTTATTTTAGAAGGGTCGTCCTTGAGCCCTGCGCCATCGTTCTTATCAACAGCTGAGAGGCTGAGGCGACTGAGGAAGCGGCCACAAAGGAGCAAAGAGGATCTTGTACAGCAAGTAATGCAACAGGCTGTAACGGAGAATCGAGTTGCACAGAGGTGGAGGGAGAATGAGAGCAAGTTGAGGGAGATGTCGCGGAAGCAGAATGCGATTCACCGCCGGAAAAGCACCGATAAGCTGCTCTCATTACTGCAGCTTCAATTGGAGACTATGCAGTGGATTGTCACCCTTCAGGAGGAGAAGCACCGCGCTCACCACCCCAATTATCATTTGCCCCAAATCCCTTCCCCTTCTGTGCCTCAGTATCCTCTAGGCCACTATCATCAGCTATATGGTTATCACCATCCACAGCTGCCTCCAACCCCTCTGTCTTCACCGAACAACCCCCAAACCCCAGACCATTATCCACTGCAGTCAACCCCTAATTACATGCCTTACTGCCCTCCACAAATGGGGTTCGGGGGACATGGCCACTGTGAGGGCACTGGAGACTCAGAGACCCGGACATATTCCGATCTCTGACTGACCCCATGCCACCCCCATTGCACCTCCCCCGGCTTGCCCTTCACACGCATCACAATATTTTCTTTCAGCAACTGAAGTACCTGTTCAATAAATGAATTGTCTTCTTAATAAATGGGTTTCTTTATTAAGTGTACATACATTATTACAAGCTACAGAAAAGCAAATGCCTGTTCCTATTAAAAGAATGCTTCCTCCATCTGCACCTCACTTTAGAACTGGCTTTCAGCCTCAAAATGCTCCCTCAAGGCTTCCCTGATCCTAACAGCCTCCCGCTGGTCCCCTCCAAGAACCCTGCTCTCCGGCTGGACGTATGTGGTCTCCAGGCGTTGAACCTCCGAGGACCATGCCTGAGTGAAGCCTTCGCCCTTCCGCTCACAAAGACTATGTAGGGCACAGCATGCGGAAATAACCGTGGAGATACTACCCTCGGCCAAGTCTAGCCTCCCATAAAGACAGCGCCAGTGCACCTTGAGATGCCCAAAAGCACACTCCACAGTCATTCGACACCAGCTAAGCCTGTAGTTGAACCTTTCCTGACTGCTGTCCAGGCTTCCTGTGTAGGGTTTCATGAGCCAGGGCATTAAAGGGTAAGCAGGGTCGCCAAGAATCACTATGGGCATTTCCACTTCCCCCACGGGGATCCTCTGGTCTGGGGAAAAACGTCCCAGCTTGCAGCTTCATGAACAGGCCAGTGTTGTGGAAGATGCGTGCATCATGCACCTTTCCAGACCAGCCAGCGTTAATGTCAGTAAAACGCCCACGGTGATCCACAAGCGCCTGGAGAACCATGGAGAAGTACCCCCTTCGGTTAACGTACTCGTCTGCTAGGGGCAGGCGCCAGAATAGGTATATGGGTCCCATCTATCACGCCTCCACAGTTAGGGAAACCCATTTCTTCAAAGCCAGCAACAATGTCATGCACGTTACCCAGAGTCACGATTTTTCGTAGCAGGATGCGATTAATGGCCCTGCACGCTTGCATCAGCACAACTCCAATGGTCGACTTTCCAACCCCAAACTGGTTAGCCACCGATCGGTAGCTGGTGTAGCCAGCTTCCAGATCGCGATAGCCACCCGCTTCTCCACCGGGAGGGCAGCTCTCAGTCTGGTGTCCTTGCGCCGCAGGGCGGGGGCGAGTTGAGCACACAGTCCCATGAAAGTGGCTTTTCTCATTCAAAAGTTTTGCAGCCACTGCTCGTCGTCCCAGACTTGCATGACGATGCGATCCCACCACTCAGTGCTCGTTTCCCGTGCCCAGACGCGGCGTTCAACGGCCATGAGCATGTCCGTTAATGAGACAAGAAGCTTCGTGTCAAACACATTCACTGCTTCGATCTCGTCTTCAGAGTCATCACGGTCATCCTGCATGTCAAGGATTAACTCCACTACACACAGAGATGTGCTGGCGACAGTCGTCAGCATATTCCTCAGCAGTTCTGGATTCATTGTGGCACACGACAATGGAAGACGGAGCGCGCCTTGCTGAAACCATTGAAAGATGGCGCCGGAGGTGGAAGGAAACACAGGGATTGCTGGGATATGCCAAAAAGCATCATGGGTAGTTGAAACAGGATACAGAATGCCCCACAAGTGACGCCCCCCCACCACAAGGCATTGCGCCAGATCAGGAAGAGGTGTACTGTGGGATACATGCCCTAATGCGCTGCTCTTAATGCCGCATTAAGTGCCGCAAATGTGGCCATGCTATAACGCTGGAGCATCTCAGTGTGGACATACAATAGCACTATTCATATTACTGTATAAGGGGACCGCTATAACCAATAGCGCTATACTCTTGTAAGTGTAACCATGCCCAAAGTCTCTTACTGAGGGCTGGGTTCTTCCTGGAGGTTCAGCCCTGACCCTGAATGAGAGGTGGCATATAACTGCTTTACTCCAGGAGACGTCCTGGGACAGGTATGTTACTTACAATGCCACCTAGTGGTTAAATATTATAATATGATTTAACATTACGTTGTAGTAACAAAAAGTCCTGTGGCACCTTAAAGACTAACTAAAGTGTTAGAGCATAAGCTTTCGTGGGCTAATACCCACTTCATTGGATGCATGCAGTGGAAGTATCCAGGGGCAGGTGTAAATAGGTAGGCAAGAACCAGGTGGGAGATAACAGGGTTAGTCCAATGAGGCTGAACCAGCTTGTTATCTCTAATCAGGGAGGGTGAGGTATTCCTCTAGCAGCTGAACTGGAGGTGTAAATAGCGAGAGAAGAGAAGCTGCTTTTCTAGTTAGCTAGCCACTCGTAATCTTTGTTCAATCCTTGATTGATTGTATCAAATTTGCAAATGAATTGCAGCTCTGCAGTCTCTCTTTGCAGTCTGGTCTTGAAGTATTTTGCTGCAAAATGCTGACCTTTAAATCTTTTATTAAATATTTTATTTATTGAAGTGTAGAACACTTCAACCTCGAGAACACTAGGAGAAGTGTTGAAGTGTAGGAGAACACTACACTTCAATCCCAGTACCATCCTTCTTAACTTGTGCAAATTTGATTTTAAACATTAGCTTTAACAGAATTTTTAAACACCTGTCACATCAGCTAAGATCACCTGGTCTGCCCTTGGTGTCAGCCTCTGGGCTGTGTCCATATTTATCCATCATATCCAGGTTTTAAAGTCTCTCTCTCTCCCTTTATTGGGCTTCTTTCTCTTTTTAGTTCCGTTGTTCACTGGTGTGCTTCCTCCTGCTGTTGCTTTTCTGCCTCCCTCCCCTTTTTGGCTCTCTGGTCTGCTTCTCATATTTGGTTTTGTTTATCTTGCTGTTCGGCTTCCCATTTTTGGTGATCACGAGCTGCTTTTGCAGCTTTGCATTTTTTCTCTTTCTTATGGACCGCCAATCCGTCCAGTTCTATCTTTGTGGTTATTTCGCTGCTGCTCATTTTAAAATTCCTTTTGTTCTATTTCCTTGCCCAAAATAAACAAAAACAATAAATCTGTAAACTTTCTTTGACTCCACTCAGCCCTCTCACTTGAAAAATCACTGAAAAATCTAGTAAATCAGTGGTTTGAGTCAGACATGCCAATCCCGTGGAAAAAAAAACGTAGAAATTGGGCTTGGTTTTGGTTTAATTGGCTTGTGAGTTTCTTGTTGGCTAGTTTTTGGCTTGTGGCTTGTTGTAGTTTGTTGCTTCTATTTTTTTGATCGGCTCTCAGCAAGCAGGAGCAAGGTGGCGGGGTGCGGGGGACGCGGGGAGAAGCAGAGGTAAGGGGCATGATGCAGGGACAAGGTGTGGAGAAGAGAGTCAGTGGTGCACAGCAGCCCACCACAGGCCCAGACTGCATGCTGGTGGGGATCTAGTCACATAGAGTGTTGGGGTTCTTAGGGTTTGTTTCGTTTTGGCCTTGTTTTGAAATGGGATTAGCTTGATTTTTGGCTTATTGTGAAAGTTGGGGTACTTATTTACCACATGAAAGTTGGCAACAGTGGTTTGAGTGTGAGCCGAATAGCAAGCAGTAAATAGTAAATCCTGTTTAACTATGCCAATGTGATGCTTTGGGAGTTCACCACTGCCTGTAACCCAGAATTGTTTAATCTGCACTGCGCAGCTTTGGCTCAGAGCCTTCTACCAGTACAATGGCCTCATCCTAGCCTCCCCCAGCCTGGTTACTCCTTGCAGGATGACACCAACAGCTCTTCCAGTCCTGAGACTCTCCAAACCCTTCTCCCCTCTGCAGTTTCCAGTCCCTGTCTCTGGACACCCACAGACATTATCAAGTTTTCTGCCACCAAAGAGACAGATCACACACCAGCCTGTTAGTTTAGTTGAACACTTCACCCTTCAGTTTAATACACAGCACTACTCCTGGGGGAATTCTGGGCCAAAAAAATTAAAATTCTGCAAAATTCTGCATATTTTATTTGTCAAAATAACACTATATATTCACACCAGTTTTAATAATTTTGGTAATTTATTTCAAAATACCAGTCAGCAACTATATCTGTAACAATACAGACACACACAAAATCCCTCCAAGTATACAGAGTTAAAGAAACCCCTATGACAACCCAGTTCCTGTTTCTCTTCCCTCTCCCCCAACCAGAGCCCAGCAGTGGGGCTAAACACCCACACTCCCATTTTTTCAGAGCCCAAACACATGGTGCCCCACCAGCCCAGACATCCCCTACTTCCTAGAGCCCAGTGGCTGGGTCTCCCACAGCCCAAACACCACAACACCCCCTATCTGCCAGAGCCCCAGGGATCCAGAGGGAGAAACAGCCTGATGCTGGGTCCCTGGCTTGTGTGGAGTTTCCTGCATACCACCTTCTTCCTCGGGGCATGCCAGGAGTTGCAACTGCCCAGAACACTCAAGCTCCGTCCCCCTTCTCTTTACAATGTCTTCTATTTTGGAGCTGGGCTCTGCCAAATGTAGTGGTGGACAGCAGCTCAGCAGCCCATTTCTGTAGGAGGAAAAAGGAAATTCTACACAGAACTTTAATTTCTGTGCAAATTCTGCATTGCGCAGAATTCCCCCAAGAGTAACAGCACTGAGATGGTTCTGCAGTCAAACAAGAATAAGTTTATTAACAAAGAACAGAGTGTAGGAGATCATAAAAAAGAACAGAAGACATAGATATGGCTACAAGTAAAACAAAAACAGAACACACTTTCTAGTCACTATAACTTTACTTCAGCATGCAGATATTATTTACTCATTTGCGACCTAGGGTGTCACTCAATACCAGCTGGCAGAGGGCACCAAGTTACAATCTTTATCTAAGCAATTTTCTCACCTACAGTTAGTTCCAGCTACTCTTAGTTTTCAGGCCAAGAGGATCCGTTTTTCATTAACTCAAAGGGTGCTGCTCTTCCTTTGTCGCCTAGTGATGTATATCAAATGGCTTTCTGCTTCTGCTTATATTTCCCAAAGTCTATTGCAGGCCTGCACAACTCGGAAAGCAGTGAGAGCCATATTACTGCAAAAAACCCAGCTGCGGGCCGAAAAGCCTCGCCCTCGCCCCACCCGCTTCCCCCCACCCCACCGCTTGGCTTGCCCCTCCCCTACTTACTCCGCGCGGGCCGCACAGTGAGCCCGTGCGGGCCGCATGTGGCCCCCAGGCCGCATGTTGTGCAGGCCTGGTCTATTATCTTTGTTTCAAAAGCCAGGAAGGCTTCCTGTGGAGTGCAGAATCCATCCCGTCATGATAGTTAAGTGGTCTCCTCCCCTTCCTCCCCTCAGCCCCACTGATTTAGCTTGATGGCTTTGTTTCCCTTGTGTGTAGAGGTACTCTTCATTGTCCTGAGGTGTTACCTGGCTCAGTTTACACTGGAGACAGAAAAACAGGTAAAACAACATTCCTTTGTCTAAGACAGGTTAAGGTTGTGCATTGCTTTCAAAACACCTTTTGAGAACATAGTTCCAGCAACAGATGTAAAACTGTTTATACATTATCTTTACATACAGCATACAATAATATTACTGACTAGCATATGATACCTTACATAGCACCTTTTAGATACAGATGATGGCAACAGTGTGTTGGGACAATGAGTGTCAGGCCTGAAGTGGGGTACAGTATGATGTGCTCTCTGCCAGCTGGTATTGAACAACTCCATAGGTCACAGGTGAGTAAATAATATTATCTGCATTTTAAATAAAGAGAAACTGAGCCACAGAGTGGTCAAGTGACTTGGCTAAGATCCCACAAGCATTCATGGCCAAGCAAAATAAGTTGTTGCCCAATCTATGCTTTATCTAATTTTAGTTTACACTCCCAATCTTTTAAAATGTCCACTGTGTCAGCACTGAAGAGTCTGCCTTTCCCCCCTCTGTCCTACATTCTTATCTCCTCCCTCACTTAGCTCATGGATCTTCTCCAATTTTGTTTGATATGTAAGAAATATTAGTTTAGCATTATGGCTGTCAGTGCCCTATAAATAATCAAGTTCTATGACCAGTGACAATGGTTCCAGCAGCAGTAAAGAAAATATTCAGAGTACGCCCTTGAGGGAGGACAGCACGGGATTCCACAGCAAGTAACATGCTGAGTACCAGAGACCGACCACACAGGGTGTGCACTAAGAGTTGTGCCTACACAGGATAAAAAATCTGGTATTTTTTTGCCCTGTCACCAAGCGAGCAAAATGGCAAAATTCATTACATTTTTCTTCATTCACTACTAGTATTATTTTCTTTTTTGAAACCTATTAAGAAAGCCTTTACTGATTTCCAGTGCTGCCCTCTTGTGACATATTGTCAGTATGGCTTGAAGTTCTAACCATACTTGGCCAACTTTTACTACAACTTTTGGAGCCAGTTGCACTGATTTAGTGACAGCAAAAGAGGAAAATACTAGTAGAAATAATCAAAGGCTAGAAGCATTGTATATGATTTGGGTAGTATCCCTTTAAATAATTTGAGAGCCGTCTAATGAGCCTCTACATCTTCTATGGAAGAAGCCACTAGCACCTAACAGCTGCAGTGTACACAGGTAGCTGTGTTTCCTATGTTTTATATAGATAGCAAAAATGGTTATTTGGAATCTAATTGTGTCACATACTTTCCACATGTTCTTAATGTTGTGTAAAGAACAACAATACAACACACACCCAGAAGGAAGAGAAATTGTTTTATCATATAATTCCTCTCATGTATTTTAGTACAGGGTTATTTTGCATAGCAGCTAAGATTGCTGAGACAGAAAGGATGAAATTAGGAAATAGAAAACTTAATCTGAATAAAAGGGAGACTGGAAAAGAGTAAATATAGTGCCTATCTATAAAAAGGGAAATAACGACAACCCGGGGAATTACAGACCAGTCATCTTAACTTTTGTACTGGGAAAGATAATGAGGCAAATAATTAAGCAATCAATTCGCAGACATCTAGAAGATAATAAGTAACGGTCAGCATGGATTTGTCAAGGACAAATCATGATAGCTTTCTTTGACAGGGTCACAAGCTTTGTGGACAGAAGGAAAGCAGTAGACTTGGCATATCTTGAGTATAGTAAAGCTCTTGATACTGTCTCACATGACCTTTTCATAAACAAACTAAGGAAATGCAACCTAGATGGAGCTACTATATGGTGGGTGCATAACCTGGTTGGAAAACCGTTATAGAGAGCATGGGTGGTGGATATCAAAGGCCAGGGCAGGCTAAGGCTATGGCCTTGCCCATGTTCCACCTCCAGGCCCCTCTTCCTGTCCCTGAAGCCAGTGGAGGCTCAGCTCCAGCCGGTTGCCTGGTGAGTTCAGAGTGGCCCAGGGAGGTACTCCAACTGGCCTGGGGGTTGGGCCAGCGATTTGGGCCAGTGTAGTGTATTAAATTGCACCCCATAGGAATGTACTACTTACTGTACTAGGCCTAGACTTGTGTATTTTATTTTATTTTGCTTGGTAATTCACTTTGTTGTGTCTGTTATTACTTGGAACCACTTACATCCTACTTTTTGTATTTAATAAAATCACTTTTTACTTATTAATTAACCCAGAGTATGTATTAATCTCTGGGGGATGGGGGAGAAGACAAACAGCTGTGCATTATCAGTGTTACAGAAGGTGAACAATTTATGAGTTTACCCTGTATAAGCTTTACACAGAGTAAAATGGATTTATTTGGGGTTTGGACCCCATTGGGAGCTGGGCATCTGAGTGCTGGAGACAGCTTCTTAAGTTGTTTTCAGGGAAGCTTGCAATTTATGGGACATATGTCAGATCTGGGTCTGGGTTTGTAGCAGGCTAGCATGTCTGGCTTGAACCAGCTAAGGCACTGAAGTCCCCAGGTGCCAGGGGAAAACGGGCTCAGAGGTAGGCTCGGCACATCAGTTGGCAGTTCCCAAAGGGGGTTTCTGTGATCCAATCCATCACAGGTACATCCTAGATGGGAAGCCCAAAAACTGTAACTGAGGCAGGGGAGATCGGAGCCAAATGGGTGGAGGTGGTGGAGAAAAAGAAAGCTAGTAGTAGTTGGTGAGAATACCACAAGGGACAACCCGAGATGACACCCCACTATGAGAATCAGCCAAAGGCCCCACCTCACAAAGAGGAGCACCAAGGGGCGCTACGAATCTGCATCTGCAGCAGCAGCTAAACCAGAGCCAGAGGCTCAACCGAAGCCTGAAATGCCACCTAGTGCACCAGCAGAGAGCATTTCACAGTCAACGGAGACACCCTCATCACCTGCATCGCTTCCAATGGGACCAAGCCCATGTCCACAACTCAACGAAGAACTAATGTCTCCAGCATCAAGGGACCAGTTCCAGGCAAAGCAGGAAGTGGATGAGAGCCTCAGGGGAATTTGGACAGTGGCCCAGAGCAACCCACCACCTCTCAGCTCTTCTGATAGGTCCAGGTTTGTTGTAGAAGGAGGACTTTTACACAAGGAGACCTTTTCTGGTGGGCACAAGGAAGACTGGCATCCTCAGAGACAGTTGGTAGTTCCAACTAAGTATAGGGAAAAGTTCTTGAGCTTAGGCCACAATCACCCTAGTGGACATGCTGGGGTGAACAGGACCAAAGACCGTTTGGGGAAATCATTCCACTAGAAGGGAATCGGCAAGAACGTTTCTTCCTATGCCATGAGGTGTACCAGAGGGTGGGCAAGCCCAAGACCAAGTCAAAGCCCCTTTTCAGCCACTCCCCATAATTGAGGTTCCATTTCAGATTGTAGCTGTGGATATTTTGGGTCCTTTCTCTAAAAAGACACCAAGAGGAAAGCTGTACATACTAACTTTCATGGCCGCAAGGCCAGTGCTGGTGCCGAATGTGGCCTTAAGGCCAGGGCCAGTGCCTGAACCATCTAGACTGAGGAGTCTGCTACAACGTTGGCTTAAGAGGCATGTGGCTTTCACCTCATACAGTCAAAGCTCATACACTAAGATTCAAATGCCCAAGGTTCAGTCCTGCCCATTGACAGCTAGGGACTGTCGGCATTACAAGTGGGGGCTCGTCCGAGATGTCAAGTGGGAAGTCTTTGAAGCTCAGAATGTGCTTCAACATGTCCTCTCCCAGAAGTACACTCATAGGTGTTTACCTCTTCCAGGGGCCGTGTAGATCGGGGTGGCCAACCTGTGGCTCCAGAGACACTGGCGGCTCTTCAGAAGTTAATATACGGCTCCTTGTATAGGCACCAACTCTGGGGCTGGAGCTACAGACACCAACTTTCTAATGTGCTGGGGGGTGCTCACTGCTCAATCCCTGGCTCTGAGACAGGCCTGCTCCCTCTCCACCTCTTCCTATTCTATTCCCTCTGCCTGCCATTACCTCACTCCTCCCCTGTCCCATCCAGAGACTCCCGCATGCCACAAAACTGCTAGTTGGGAGATGCAGGGAGGAAGAAGGAAATGCTGATTGGCGGGGCTGCCGGTGGGTGGGAGGCGCTGGGAGCGGGGTGGGGAAGCCGATGGGAGAGGGGGCTTCTCAGTATTACTGTAGTTCTTTGGAAATGTATATTGGTAAATTCTGGCTCCTTATCAGGCTCAGATTGTCCACCCCGGGTGTAGATTATACACCCAGACACTTTGCACAGGATTCTAACACACTACTGCTATTTACTTAATCACACAGAAAATATACAGATTGGAACAAAAATTGTAAACCCTATACAGAATTCCCTGTCTCAGTTTCCTCAACACACCAAGCCATTCTATGGACTTGGATCAGGGTCACTTGGGGTCAACCAACATCCTTTTGTTGTAGTGCATCAGTTATATGCACAAAAACAGAACCTTCTCCCCCCAGCTCAGATAACCTGATCTTGGCCAGTTTATCCCCTTCCTTCCTCTTCCCCAAATGTCCTGTGGGTCTTCCCCTCATGATTTCTTTTAGAACCTTTTGTTTTTATCGTCTGTCTCTTTGTTGACCTTCAGTAACTTTCCACTCCTAATCTCCATTCTCCTTAACACCAAACTGCTTCCCTACTTAGCATAAATATGTTGTCATTAGAATATAGTTTTAAAACTAAGTGTTTCCCATTGTCCTCAGCCTAGTGAGTACCTGTTGTAGGTCCTGTCCAACAGGATGGACAGAAAGAGGTTTCCTATGATTGGAAATTTCTGCCCAACAGGATGAACAGAAAGAGGTTTCCTATGATTAGGAAATTTCATGACAACAACTTCATAATATCAACTAGAATTCACAAGTCTCACAGACAGACCCTCCACCTCTGCCCGACACGCATACAAACAAATCAAGCCATATGAATCAGGTTGTGTACACTCAAGTCAGCAATTCTATCCCTCTGTTTTCTGACCAACTGGTGCCACCCCTCCACATCCTTCAAATCAGGCTTACGTGCTCCTTGCAGGGCCGGCTCCAGGCACCCGCCGAGGAAGCATGTGCTTGGGGCAGCACATTTTAAGGGGCGGCATTCCAACCAATCTTGGGGCAGCACATTTTGGCTGCGCTCCCCCCTTTTTTTTTTTCGCTTCAGCGGTGCTCAGGCTGCTTTTTTTTCTTTCTTTCTTCGGCGGCACTCCAGCCGCCCTTTTTTTTGGCTTGGGGTGGCAAAGAAGTTCGAACCGGCCCTAGCTCCTTGCCATCAACAACCAATTTGGTGTACAAAATGTATTCAACTTTCAGAATTAACATGAACAATGCATAAAAATTACCTAAATCAAACATTCAAAATTATGTAATAAACCTGCTGGTGGCATCAGATCTAATGAGAATCCACCTCTCTATCAAGTTTTGTGTAGGTGGATAGTAGTTCTAAAAATACTACTTGGCACTGAAAGGACGGGGGTAGGGAATCTAATGGTATCAGAGCTGAGACAGATGCTGCAACTCTGTGTCTGGAGAGACCTTTTTGATCAGTGCAGAAACCATAGAATCTGCTGAGTCTAGAGATGGAATAACATGAATCAGTATCCCAGTTCACAGTAATTCCATATTAAAAATAATAATTACTGAATGATAATTAGCCTTTCCAATTCAAACGGATTATTCAGCTTTAGAGATCAATTGACATAAAGTACAATGGATTATTATAAAGCAATTCAAATCTAAGAATTAACCTTTCAGACATCTTGAAACTTCACTTTATGCCTAAGGAACCAGTATTCTATTTTCCTATGAGATTTGCCTTGGTGTTAACTATGGGCCAGATTTTGAGAACGCTTACTCATCTGAGTAGTCCCATTGACTTCAGTGGGTCTATATGCATAAAGAAGGACAGCAGCTCTCTTTGATGTTTTGCCAGCCAGGGAGAAAAAGTTTTTCACACTCCCTTGCCCATGAGCAACCAGGAGTGAGGAGGATGGGGTGAGGGGCAGGCTGGCCAATCAGCTGAGCAAAAATAGCCACCTGATCAGAGCAGTGCAACAAACAAACAAACTGAGAAGTGCAGCAATATGGCACCCCATGGAAGCTGGCAACGAGGGCCACTACCTTGCTCACCCATTCCTAGAACTAGCCCTGTGTAAGGGCTATTCACATGAATCAGTTTGCAGGATCATGCTCTAACCGAGAATCTAAATAAAAGTTTGTGTTCATTAGTTCTTTGGAAGGTCTGAAGGGGAGTGGACAAAATTAGTTTCAATGGCTGATTTAGAACAGGAGAGAAACATCTGCCAGATTCATAAGAAACTTGCTGGCTGAGTTTGGAGTTCGCAACAGACCCTCTGCAGTTTTGGTAGATTAGTTCACAGTTAATAAAAGCTGAACACTTTAATGAACAACTGCACTTATTTTGCTCATACCAGAATTGTGAAAATTAAGACATACTTCCCTGAATGTACTGAGATAATGTGTCAGTTTTATTTATAATTTGAAATCACATTTGGTATTTCTGAGCACAGTGGAAGCTGCTGCCTTCTTGTAAATTAAAGTCATTTGGCAGGCTAGCAGTACAAGAGCTCAGTGAGACCCTGGAAACCAGTGTCCCATTTGCTTTGCTAATGATTAATAATCATCAGAGTCCAAATTCCACTACCCTTATTCATGCCAGCAATCCCACTGAAGGGTCTTTGGTGACTACTGCTTACAAGAGCAAAGTGATTAAGAGTTAGCTCCAAAAGTTTTTTGGTTTTAACGTATGACTTCCATAAGGATCATAGAAAGCCCTATCCTCCAAGCCTCATGCAGGCAGAACTCCCACTGATTTCAACAGAATATATGGGCAACTATGGATTCTGTTTTAGAACATAGGGCTGTATTCTACATAATTGTCCCAGACCCTGCAGTAGTACTATTTGAAGCTGTAGCATTTTGGATCTTTGTTGTAGGACACAGTGGAGTGGGGGTTTTGTTTGTTATAGATTCAGGTGAGGAATCCACAGTCAAACTCTAAAGAAACACGATCCATTTCCAGGTTAATATCACTCATGTTAGTAAAGAGAAACAGAGAGGAAGAGAAATACCAGATATGTAGACTGCAGTGTTTCTCAGTAGGTTGTTTTTTTAATCTTTTTCACAAGGTGTCTACTGTTGTTTAACCTTACAGGAAAGCAGAAAAACAGGAATGAGTTAGGGCGGAGCTCTGGTTTAGATGCATTCATTTTCCTTAAATCACTTGGGTGTTCTGCCCTATGAAATAATTAATGGACATCCCACAGTAAGGACAACACAGAATACTGCACATTAAGGTGATGGAAGATAATGTGAGAGTTGTAAAAGGTGCAATAAAATTATACATTAAGAAGAGCCCCAGGAGAATCATTAGGAATTAAAATATAGCTGATTATGTGATAGAGATACTGGGCTTGATTGTAGGGCAACATCTCTATTTATGTAATATTTAGATTAAGGACGGACAAACCTGCACAGATAAAAATCAGAACAGATTAGAATCTATGTTTCAAACTCAACCCTATTCCAAAGCTTTTGTGCTTTCAGTTAGGTCCTGATCCAGAGACCAGAGCAGTCAATAGAAAGCTGACTTGAGTGGGCTGCGGTTCAAACCCTAACTAAATGTGTATTCGATATGAGGGTATTGTTACTTGAGTATGGAGATTCCTAACCATATTTAGCTACATTGTAAAATCTACCTTCCATATCCCCATGAGACCCACAAGTTTTCTGACGCACAAGAGCACTTTAAAAGAATCTTGTTTCATCGCCTGGGAGTGGTGGATTGAGAACTCCTGGGTTTCAAGGAAATCCTTAAACAATGTTGTATTTTGTGCAAATAGCTTAATAAAGAGATTACTGCAAAAAGGTAAGTGTTTTAAGCAATGGTATCAGCCCCAAGACGTATGAGGAACCACGTCATGTGATAGCTCTGTTTCTCTTCCCATTCTCCCTGCAACACTAAAACAACAAAAAGTAATGAAAGGCTATGTACACTTTTGCATTAACAGTACAGTACATTGAAGCCATTGGGGCTCTGTCTATGTGATGCTCCTGGCAGGATCAGGTCCTCATGATAAGAAGCCATGGTTGTAAATAGTTGGTCTTCAGAGTGAAGAATCTAGAAGTTATTTATGAAATAAGCCTCAGGCTGGTATTGGGACCAATATTATATAAAATATTTATTAATGATTTAAGGGAGAAAAGTTGCAAAATCTGCAGATGACTCTATGGATGCATTTACACTGCAGGGGCTCTTTTCGGCAGCGCATAGCATGCATATGTACATTGCCCCCCAGCCTGGGTATAAGTATCAGAGAAGATGATGGCATAGATTAAAAATATAGAAGCTAATTAATTTTATAAGCATTACCAACATTTTTTCATTCTGTAGAGTAAAATAAGGGTAAAAGAATCTAATGATTCATGATACAATATAAGCTGACCAGCTGTGGGGGTCAGAAAGGAATGTTTTAATCCCCCAAGCCTCCCTCTGCACAGGTACATGCATGTAAAAATATTGAATTTCACAGTTGGCAATAATAGAAGCTTCCATCTGCTTCTGTAGCATTAGCTATTGGTCAGTTCTGGAGCCTGGATGCCAGACTCTTTGGCCATGTGTTCTGATCCAGTATGACAAATCCTATGCCCCAGTAGCTAATGTTTCTATTAAAAGGGCAAAAAGCAAAGGAAATAGAAGGGGAGAATCCTATATTGTTCCTTGTGGACTTGGGCTGGACCTACATACAGCTAATTCTTAAGTAAATACAATGAAATGTTTTAGTAAATGACAATTCTTTCTTTTCATATAAAAAGATTGGCACTTGTTGGCAACACTTTTTAATTAATCGTTAATTCTGCAGTTGTTAGTGTGCTAAACAGAGTGATTACAAAATAACTGGATTCAAATCAGTGGGTTTTTTTGAAGTTAAAGAGTTGCCTTGTTTCTTTTCTTTTTTGTTACTGAAACATTTAATGTGCACTGTTTAGCAACAGAGATAATAAAAATGAAGCCTGAAGGAGTTTTAATCACTCACATTTTTAATGAATCCCTCACTTACTCATATTCAGAAATAAGATTCTATCATACCGTACACAATAGTTCAATTTTCAAATTAGCAATGGGGTGCAGTCTGCTGCTTAATTTCTGATGTTTGGAATGGCTGAAAAGCTGGCTTGAAATGGCATTTTCTTTATTCCATGCATGGAAAGGTGACCTGGATATAAAAGTGATTCACTGATATTTTATTCTATAATTCTTACATTTTTTCATCCCAGAAGTAATTTTTTTGTTAATGAAATCATTGCTTACTCATCAGTAAATAAATGATTCCATGAGCCAGGTTCATCTTTAGTATAACTCTATTGAAAATGGTTGAACTCAGTGATGATTGAATTTAAATGGATGTTATACCAGGATTGCATTTTGGTCTGTTGTATTAAAGTTATTTATATTATATTGCATTTTAAAAAATATTTTCCATATATTAAACAGGCTTCTTATTTTTTGATATTGGAGTTACTGCTTTACGTTATTAAGTTGTGAAATAAAACCTCACCCCAGAGAATTAAATGGAAAATTTAAGCTAGACTGCATCTCTTATCTAGCAATCTTCATTTCCTCTCCTAAACTATTGGGTCGTATTGATGTGCACTGTTGATCAGCTGCTACATTCCATCTCAGAATGGCTGCATTTTCCTTGTGGATGAAATGATTCCTATATGCAGATAGAACTGAATTTTATCCTGGGGTACACTGCCTTGGAGGAGAGCAAGGTGATCAGGAACAGTCAGTATGGATTCACCAAGAGCAAGTCGTGCCTGACCAACCTGATTGCCTTCTATGATGAGATAACTGGCTTCTGTGGATATGGGGAAAGCGGTGGACATGTTATATTTTGACTTTACCAAAGCTTTTGATACGATCTCTCACAGTATTCTTGCCAGCAAGTTAAAAGAGTATGGATTGGATGAATGGACTAGAACAGGAGTGGGCAAACTTTTTGGCCCGAGGGCCACATGGGGTTGTAAAACAGTATGGAGGGCCAGGTAGTGAAGGCTGTGCCTCCCCAAATACCATGGCCCCTGCCCCTATCCACCCCATTCTACTTCCAGCCCCCTGACTGCCCCCCTCAGGATCCCTGACCCATCCAACCCTCCTGCTCTTGTCCCTTGACCGCTCCCTCCAGAGACCCCCCTCACCCATAACCGCCCCTTGGAACTCCACGCCCCAGCTAAGCAACCCTGCTTCTTGTCCCCTGACCGTCCCCTCTAGTGACCCCACCTCCTGACTGCCCCAGTCCCTCTCCACACCCCCGCCCCTTGACAGGCCCCCACAGAACTCCCACGCCCTATACCACCTCTCCCTGTCCCCTGACCACCTCGACCCATATCCACACTCCTGCCCCAACCACCCCCCGGAACCCTACCCCATTACTCTCCCTCCCCTGACAACCCTCCCCCTGAGTCTCCACCCCATTCAACCACCCCCTGCTCCCTGACTGCCCCCGCCCGTGTCCCCTTGCCCCTTATCCAATCCCGCCCTATCCTCCACTCGCCGAAGCCAGTCACACTGCTGTAACGCTTCCCAACAGGAGCAGCAGGCCAGAGTGCTAGTGGCGTGGTTGTGGAGGAGAGGGAACAGCGAGGGAGGGGCCGAGGCTCACCTCCCCGGCCGGGAGCTCAGGCAGGCCGGACAGAACGGTCCTGCAGGCCAGATGTGGCCCATGGGCCGTAGTTTGCCCACCCCTGGACTAGAAGAAAGCTGGCTAGACTGTCAAGCTCAACGGGTAGTGATCAATGGCTCGATGTCTAGTTGGCAGCTGGTATCAAGCAGAGTGTCCGATGGGTCAGTCCTGAGGCCGGTTTTGTTCAACATCTTCATTAATGATGTGGATGATGGGATGGACTGCACCATCAGCAAAGTTGCAGGTGACACTAAGATGAGGGGACAGATAGATACGCTGTAGAGTAGGGATAGGGTCAAAGTGACCTGGATAAATTGGGGAATTAGGCTAAAAGAAATCTGATGAGGTTCAACAAGGAGAAGTGCAGAGTTCTGCACTTAGGACGGAAGAATCCCATGCATTGCTACAAGCTGGGGATCAAATGGCTAAGCGGCAGTTCTGCAGAAAAAGACCTGGGGATTACAGTGGACCAGAAGTTGGACATGAATCAACAATGCTCTTGTTGCCAGGAAGGCTAATGGCATATTGGGCTCCATTAGTAGAAGCATTACCAGCAGATCAAGGTAAGTGATTATTCCCCTGTATTTGGCACTGGTGAGGCCACATCTGGAGTACTGTGTCCAGTTTTGGACCCTCCACAGAAAGGATGTGGACAAACTGGAGAAAGTCCAGTGGAGAGCAATGAAAATGATTAGCGGGCCATGGAGCACATGGCTTACAAGGAGAGGCTGAGGGAACTGGGATTATTTAGTCTGCAGAAGAGAAGAGTGAGGGGGAATTTGATAGTAGCCTTCAACTACCTGAACGAGGGGTTCCAAAGAGGATAGAGCTAGGCTGTTCTCAGTGGTGGCAGATGACGGAACAAGGAGCAATGTTCTTAAGTTGCAGTGGGAGAGGTCTAGATTGGATATTAGGAAAAACTATTTCTCTAGAAGAGTGGTGAAACACTGGAATGGGTTACCTAGGATGGTGATGGAATCTCCATTCTTAGAGGTTTTTAAGGCCCGAATTGATAAAGCCCTGGCTGGGATGATTTACTTGGGGTTAGTCCTGCTTTGAGAAGGGGTTTGGACAAGATGACCTCCTGAGGTCTCTTCTAACCCTAATCTTTTATGATTCCTTATGCATCCAATCACAAACCTCTATAAAAGGTGCCCAAAGAAGCGTATCTCCAAACAGCTCTTATGATTCATTTGAGGAAATATCCTGGTTCATAAAGCTAGACTTGGGTCATTTGCTAAAATCTAAAAAGCTGTTACTGGACAAAACTGTGTCACAGAAAGAAGCAGCCAATATGGGCCTGGTGAAGAGCCAGACTGCCTAATGCAACAGAGTAGGCAAGAAGAAAAGTCTATCACCAGGTGGCATAATATTTTTCTTGGCATTACGGTTGTAAAGCATGATCTAATTTCCTGGGATTATTCTGGTCTGTTCTAATTGCATGGAGTTTGTGGGAAACTGTGTGAAGTATTTTTATTTTCTATAGGTAAAAAATGCTAGAAGATGCTTTCTTTTCCATGTGAAAGTTATGAAATCAAGCAACAATGAATTGATCTAGTGGCATAAGAATAATCAAATTTCTGCTCAGTAAGATGATACTCCACCCTTATTCAGAGTAGTAGGATATGTTTATTTCAGGCTGTACCACTCACAGCATTAAGCTCAATGAAGTGCAGGACTCCTCGCAGGTGGTATCTCTAATCATATATGGGAGGACATAGCCATGGATGAGTTTGTCATTAGAAGTTTTTTGTTATAAGATTTATGATCTTCTATCAATGGCTTTGCGGTGAGTCAGTCTCTCTGTGATGATTCTGACGATTCAAAATATTTAGTCACATATTTTCTATTGATTTCTTTTTACATAAAGCTGCACTTTTCTTGAACAAGTGCTTCTGTTTAACTTCAATATGCATATGCCTTGAGCTAAGGGGATAAGAGGATAGCAGAGGTAAGTCATTCCAAGAATGTTTGGCTTTATGAAGTTGGTAATATAGCTGGTTAAAAATTTTCAACACAAAGTATTTTTAATCTCCAAAACTGCATAAGGCAGTGGTCCTGTGGTCATATAATTAAAAACTATCATAATGTATATGAAGAAAGGGACTGAATTATGGTTGCACAGGCAACCTGAATTCTGACTTTTTCTAACTTCTGAGTGCTTGATTTTGCGATCTTAATAATGTTCAGCACAGTGTTTTTGGATATATTGTATAAATACCATAGATAGGTGCATATGAAAAATAAGTGTACCTATTTACATACATAGTACATATTTATTCATTCTTATATTAGCTCTTTTACCTATGGTATTATGTTCTCTTTAGTATCCTAGCAGCTGTGAAATTATTGCCAAAAATAACTTAGACTGAAAGATCTTTCTTAGTAAAAGTGGTCACACGGCAAACAATATTAGCTGTAACACAATGTACTGTACATACTTTTAAGCTCTAAGTAATAAACATTCTTGAAGGAGCCAACCAAAGTCCTTAAGATTGACTTCCATGCCCTGAGATCAGCATCATTAGGGGCTGGTCTACAGTAGGGGGGTTGTTGATCTAAGATACGCAACTTCAGCTACATGAATAACTTAGCTGAAGTTGGCGCATCTTAGGCCAACTTACCTGTCGTCCTCACAGCAGCAGCAGTCAGCAGCGGGCTCCCCTGTTGACTCCAGCTTGGGCCTCTCAGCGAGCTGGAGTTCCGGAGCTGACGGGAGTGCCTTTGGTGATTGATTTATCGCGTCTTGACGAGACACGATAAATCAATCGCCAAAAGATCGATCACTATCCGGCGGGTAGTGAAGAATTACCCTAAGTATAGGTAAAACAGGATCATCCTCTTTCCTGAGTCTTTTGATGGAGCTGGAATAACAGAAAGCAGCAAGAGCAGCAGGGAGAGAGAGTAGGAGGAGCCTCTTATGTACCTCTCACCTCCAGGAGCCTGAACTGATTAACACCAGCTTCTCAGGGAACTTCCTGTTTCCTGCTGCTTCCATGAACCCACCTGAGGACAACAGGAAGTCCACTGAAGTAGTAGAAGCCAGTTAGGCCCTTAAGACACTGATATCATCCCTCACTCAGGCTCTGCTACCAGTCTGCTTATTTGTCCCCTTCAACTGAATGTTGAGAGCCACTATAGCTCTCAACAGAACTGCACATAGCTGGCACAGAACTACAGTCATGAGTGAAAAAGAAAACGCTCCTCTGGGGTAACATTCAGAAAAAGAAAGAAAGCTTTTTAATCTCAGCAGAAAGGGGCTCTCCTGAGATATACAGACACAAATGTTCACTGTGAGCCTTCCGGCCCCAGTGAGGATGTGAGTGGTGAGGAGATGTCAGATCTTCCAATTAGTCAGAGTGCAGGTGACCCGGCAGCTACGGCAGCATCCATATCTCCATCTCAAATGGATATAAACATGCACATTTCTGAAGAAAAGTGTAAATCAGAGAACAGTGTGGTGGAGGCGCAAGAAACAGCTGCTGCTGAGTTTAGTTCCTTAAGTCTAGATGATCTGGGACTGTGGACCCACTTGAGCAGTAGCCCAAGGGACTTCCTTGTACTGCCTGGGCCACAGCAAGTGAAAAATTTCATTTTTACCAAAGACAATGAAAATGGAAGTTTCCATCCAACACATTACTGATGTGAAATCCCCAATGGTCACAAAGTGGAGAGGCCACAGCTTATGTACTCAAAACCCCAGAATGCTGCCTTCTGTTTTTGTTGCTAACTGTTCCAGTATAACATTCCAGTCACATTGGGTTCTATAGGAACAAAGGACTGGAAAAATCTGGCTAGAAATCTGTCATGTCATGAGAAGGCAGCAAATCACCAGAGAGCATTCCATAGGTGGAAAGAGCTTGAGATGATACTAAGTTAAAGGCCACTATAGATGATGAGCATCAAGAGATCGCATCAGAGTCTCTTTACTGGCAAAATGTTCTGAAAAGGCTCATTGCCAATGTGAGAGTGCTTGCTACCCAAAACCTAGGATTGCGTGGCACTTCAGATCTGCCGTATGTGCCAAACAATGGAAACTTCCTTAAAACTGTGGAGCTGATGGCTGAGTTTGATGCTGTAATCCAGGAGCATCTAAGAAGAGTCCCCACCCAAGAAATGTACACACACCGCTACCTTGGAAAAACAATTCAAAATGAGATCATACAGTTACTGGCAACAAAAGTCAAAGAGAAGATTGCGGCAGATCTGAAGTCAGCAAGATATTACTCTGTTATTCTGGACTGCACACCAGCCATAAGGAACAAATGACTTTAATGGTGCGTTTTGTAACAACTACAGAACCTAGTGAAAATGTCCTTGCAATGGTGACTGTCATAGAGCATTTTCTAGAATGTACTGACATTGATGATACTATAAGAGCTGGTATGACAAATGTGCTTCTTTAAAATCTGGAAGATATGGGAATTGCGATAGCTGACATGAGAGGTCAGGGCTACGATAATGGTGCCAACATGAGAGGAAAGAACAGAGGAGTGCAGACATGGATCTGAAAGTTAAACCCTCAAGATTGTTTTGTCCCTTGCAGTTCTCATTCATTGAACTTGGTGGTCATTGATGCAGCATCAGCTTCTAGTGAGGCTGCTGAATTTTTTAATGTAATTCAAAGCATCTATGTATTTTTCTCTGCATCAACTCATCGATGGCAAATTTTGAAGCAACATCTGGGAACATTCTCTCTGACATTGAAACCACTGAGTGGCACCCGATGGGAAAGTTGAGTGGAGGAGATAAAGCCTATCAAACACCAAATTGGGAAGATAGATGATGTCATAGTTACCATTATGGAGGATAATGCTATGACAGGAACTGTTTGTGGGAGAACAGTGGCAGAGGGAAATAGAATCACCAGACACACACATAACTTCAAATTTCTGTGTGGCTTAGTGTTGTTGCATGACATACTGTTTGAAATAAATATTGTAAGCAAGAGACTCCAAGGTGTTGACCTTGATATATCTGGAGCAATGGAACAACTGGACAAAGCAAAGTCAGGCCTACAATCTTATTGGTCAGATGAGGGATTTCAAAACTTTTGAAAAGTGCACAGACGTTGGCATAGGAACATCACACTGAAGCTATTTTCCCACCCGTTCAAGAATACAAGAGTCACCAAAGAAGAAGACATTTTGATTACGAGGCACGGGATAATCCTATAAAAGACCCCAAACAGGAATTCAAAGTTGAATTCTTTAACCAGGTGCTAGATAGTGCAATACAGTCAGTTGAAGAACATTTTATGCAGCTTAAGGAACACAGCAGTATATCATACACAGTTATATGATATTCCAAAACTCCTCACTATACCTGAAGAAGACGTACACCAGCAATGCAGGGCACTAGAGACAGTATTGACACATGATGACATGCTCGATACTGCTGTGAGTGATTTAGGTGATGAACTGAAAGCCCTTTCAAGATACATTTCAGCAGGATCAACTCCAAAGGCTGTTCTGGAATATGTACACAAATAAGATGACCACCCTCTTTCCAAATGCTTTTGTTGCTCTGCGCATACCTCTAACATTTCCTGTAACAGGTGCCAGTGGAGAATGCAGCTTCTTCAAGCTGAAGTTAATAAAAACACATCTATGCTCCACAATGACACAGGAGAGGCACTTAGGGAGACCATGTAGAACTTCAACTTTTTCATGAATCTGTTGAGGCCTCACAGGTTTAAAATGGGTTTGAGACCCCTCTTTGGCTTTGGAAATTAGGAAATATTGGGAGTAGAATCCCTTGCCCCACAGGTCCTGAGGAACCTCTTCCACTGCCCCTCAGGCAAGAAGCATCTGTACCTCCTGTCAAAGGAAATGTTCATGAGAAGGGTCCCTGAAGAGGGAAGGGAAAGGGAGATGGGCAGGAAGGAGCAGTACTGGAGGGAATATCCCACTTCTACCATGTGGAGAACCTAGCGATCCAATGTTATTTGAGACCAAGTATGGTAAAAGTGGGACAGATGGATGAGAAAACAAGGGTAAGGATCCGGTGCTGTGGGTGGTGTGCCATCCTCTGGCACACTGTCAAAGGTCTGCTTTAAGCCTGACGATGGCATAGTCAGGCCCTGGCACTGGCTGGGCAGAGGATGGGACAGCTAGCGCCTGCCATTCCCACCTCGCTTTCTGTAGAAATCCTGCTTCAGCCAAGTGGGATAGGAGCACTGTTGCAGCTGGGGCTTAAAATGTTTACGTTGAGTTGCTGGTGTGTGCATGCCTAACAACTTCATAGTAGCCCAGGAGTCTTTAAGGCTGTGCAGCTTGGAGTCCATTTGCTTCATGAAAAGGCCTGCACCATCAAACAGCAGGCCCCATAGTGTTTGCTGCACTTCTGGGGGAAGCCCAGATGCCTGAAGCCTTGAGCTTCTTCTCATAGTGATGCTTGAGTCTGTAGCAGAATCTGCAGCATCCAGTAAGGCCTGTAAAGAGGTCCGTGCCACTTTCATGCCCTCTTCAGCTACGGCTGCAAACTCTGCTCTCGAATCCAGTGGCACCAATTCTTTAAACTTCAATATGGAGGTCCATGAATTGAAGTTGTACCTGCTGAGGATAGCTTGCTGGTTATCTATCCTCAACTGCAGCCTCCCAGTTGAATGGACCTTTCGGCCAAAAAGGTCCATCTTTTTCCACTCCTTAGACTTTGGAGTTAGTCCCTGTTGCCTCTGTCTCTCATTCTCGTTTACTGCAGAAACCACGGACAAGCAGATGTGCAGGCGCGAGAAGAGATACTTGTAGCCATTCGAGGGTACAAAGTATTTCCTCCCCACCTCCTTGGCCGTCAGGGGAATGGATGCAGGGGTTTCTCAGAGAGTTTTAATATTATTTTGGATTGTTTTTATAAGGGGAAGAGCAATCCTGGATGGCCCTTCCGATGTCAAAATATTGACAATAGGGTCCTCAGACTCAAGCACCTCTTCTGCCTCCAACTCCATGTTGCAGGCAATCCTGCATAGCAGGTCCTGATGGACCACTAACTAACTAACTTAACTAACTACTTAACAACTGGAGTACTTTTGGCACCTTAGAGACTAACAAATTTATTTAAGCATAAGCTTTCGTAGGCATAGAATGGAACATATAGTAGGAAGATATATTTATACATACAGAGAACATGAAAAGGTGGAAGTTGACATACCAGTTCTCAAAGGCTATTTAATCAAGATGAGCTATTATGATCAGGAGAAAAAAAACGTTTGTAGTGATAATCGAGATGGCCCATTTCAGACAGTTGACAAGAAGGTGGGAGGATACTTAACACAGAGAAATAGATTCCATTTAATCTAAGAACTATGAGCTATAAAAAGTAACAAGCTAAGGGAAGCACTTGCAAAGCAAGCGACTGCAGTTCCAACGACCATCACTGGTGGTAAAAGGGAACTGAGGAGACGGCAGGTCAGCAGGGACCTATATTCACCGCCATGGAGGCACCACTCAAGGGGGCTCCACAGCCGACCCAATGGGTGCTGCTAAGGGAAAACTTTCCGAGAACTGTGCACGCAGCAGGCACACACCTAATTGGTATGGTTATGAGCAAACACTTGAGGAAGAATAAGCACTTATTTGCAGGTGAGACAGATGAAGAAACAGCATTGCTAATACTGCTCAGCTCTGCTCTTGATTGTAGCCTTTCTGGAAGTTTAGTGTAGGGAAACACACACATCAAATATTAACACAATTGAGACCATTATGCTTTTGATTTGGTTGGCAGATGAAGGTGGTGGGGATTATTAGATGGGTCAGTTGACAGGTTTTCCCTAGCATATTGCCAAATTGGAAGGCTTAATTCTGCAAGGTTAAATGGGATTTTAGGGTACTGGAGATGCTCAGAACCTGCTAGGATCTGGCCTATAACTTCACCTGGCTGAGTCACCTGAAACATATCTCTATGGGGTCCCTGCATCACCTCCTGCCTCCCGCAGGACTGCTCAGTCCCCACAAGGCTCTGTGGAATTGCTGCCCTGCCTCCCACTCTGATCTGAACACTGTGTGAATCACATTCCATCCACAGGATATGTCTTTACTTTTCCAAATTTACTCAAGGATCTGTACAAAGTTAAATGTAGGGGGGTTTTCACATGTGTTTCCATTACGTTTTTCTCTTAGTGTTCTTGAGTGTTGCCCATTATCAAATCTAGTCTCCTATCACATCATTCCCGCCCACTCCGGTCTGACAATGATGCCATACATGAAACCTCGTTTGTCCGCATCTCCCACAGCCATGGCCATAGTTTTGTCCATGCTTTCCCCTATGGATTGCTCTCTCTAAGTTGGTCTGCTGGGACCTTTTAAATTCAAACCTTTCCTTATTGCTCACATTTGTCTGCAAGAAATAAGTCAGCAACGACATTTCAATCTTTATTTATACTCATCTTCCCGCCTCCCTCTACACACAGACGTTTTGCTTTCTGATGATATGCACTAACCTTTGCTGAGTAACCATGTACTCTTATTGTTTTCACTCTGTCCTTCCTCTTGCAACTCTTCCCTTCAGTTTTGTAACTCCACATCTTGTGACATGTCTGAAATTAGATTGCAACAAGCTCCTTGGGGAACACACCATGACTTGTCTATACTGTGAGACCTCTGGTGCTGAAAAATAATAAATAGCCATTAGAAATGTTGGTACTCAAATACCCAACATTAATAAATATTTCGGAATAGCTTAGGCTAAATATACAGGGCCAGATCTTCCACACCCAACCTAGATACTCTGTGCATAGGAGAGCTCCCTGTTCTATGGGCAGTGTGTAAAATTGTGGGACAAAACACGAGAGTGTGCATCAGTTTAGATGGGGACTTTTAAAAAGGCTAAGACTTTGTCTGACTCTGCTCCTATTGAAATCAATAGTAAAACTCCTTTTGACATAAATGGGAACAAAGCTAAGCGAACAGAGAACATAAGAAGGGCCATACTGGATCAGACCAAAGGTCCATCTAGCCCAGTATCCTGTCTTCTGACAGTGGCCAATGCCAGGTGCCCCAGAAGGAATGAATAGAACAGGTAATCATCAAGTGATTCATTCTGTTGCCCACTCCCAGTTTCTGGGAAACAGAGGCTAAGGACACCATCCCTGTCCAACACTGAGCAGTTTCAAAATTCCCAAGCTTAGCACATTCCATTTTTAAGCAGAACTGCCCATTGACCTGGATGGGGAATTCTCAGACAAACACGAGCAAAGAAACAACAACCTTAACAACCTAATGGCACAATCTGCCTTTTAATTAGGAAAGAGTACCAAGTGACTGTATCTCTCAGAGCTTATGCTGAAAGTAGACATTTGAACTAGCCCACAATCTAACCTCATTTTAACACCTCTGGTTTATAGTCACCGTTTATACAGTATTGTATGATGCAGTGTTTCAGCTATTGATCTATTTGATTATTACACTTGTGGTTGGTTACGATGGCTGTTGTTCTAACATCGCTCACAGATACAATAACATCACTATCTTCCTTTTTCCTTCTGCTATGTGGCCACCCTTCCCAGATGAGCTTTATGTGACATGCAAGTGATAAAATTAATCATAAATAATTCTTTGCATATTTACAGTGCCTGCCTTCCCAGGGTCTCAAAGCACTTTACAGACATTAATGAATCGAACCTCTGAAAACTACTGTAATTATTGTAATTATTATCACAAGTAATTATTATTCCCATTTTACAGATGAGAACACTGAAATACATATAAATAATACTAATGACTATAAAAGGCAATAATAGTGTGAACGCACTTTACATGACACTTCTCACTTGCAGATTTCAGAAGGCATAAATAGTCAATATCTGCCTGTTATACAGAGAAAAACTGAGGCCCACAGGTTCAGTGACTTGCTCAAGATCAAACAAAAGTGTGTGGCAGAGCCAAAAACAGACTTCAGGTGCCCAGTCCAGCATGATCCAGTGAGTCAAGGGTGGTTATGAAACACAGAGGGTAAAGTGACATAGTGTGTCAGTGGCAGAACCAGGGGCAGAGTCCAGGACTCTTACATATCAAACAACTAAACTCTAAATCACCCTCCCTTTTGGCATCCATGAGGCAGAAAGAAATAGGGAATTATAAGCAGCCACAATTCAAAATTCAAACCATGAAAACCAGCAAAATGTTATTTTGTTAAATATATAAAAATAAAACAGCAGTGGATAAACAGAGAAGGGTTATTGTTTAAGAAAGCAAGTTCTGAAAATTAAAATAATTTGAAATATTCCATCCTTTTGTAAGAACTGTGTACGTACTGTGCGAAGGAAAAAAATCACTCATTCACAAGCCTTCCTGGCTTGGAAATGGGCTCAATAAACACAGGTATGCTTTCCAATTGGTCAGATTTTTGGCCATATTTAATAATGCTCACCACAGACCTCTTGGCTTGTAGAGACAGGCAAGCTGTTTTCCTTCAGAACAAAACAAATCTTGGTTCTTTGCATTTGCTAATATTTTGGGTCTTTAATTATGGCCATTCTTGATGCTATGATTCATAAGGTAGTATTGTTTGTTTTCCTTTGAAATGAAAATTAATTAGACGGAGATGCTAAAAGAAGCAGAAATTAGGCTAATTCTTTGAAGACTACAGTAGCATGTAGGGTTATTAATAAATTCATAAGTTCATCTGAGTATAGCTCACCAAAACAGTTCTCTGCCATTTCAAAGGCCTCAGTTGTGTCTATTCTCTGCTTGTGGCACACAATAGTTTAGTCTCCTGAGGACTGTAATATTTTTAACTAATTTGGGTTACTGGGGTCAGTACAGTGATAACTGGGAGGAGTTCTGTAATGTCCTGGAGGTGATCTTCTTGTCCCATCTGGACTTAAACTCTAAGATTCTGTGCTTTTATGTATGCAAACATATTTTATTGACTATCAGAGCTGGTGAAATTATTAGCCCTTTTTTCTCTTTGTCTACAAACAGTTCATAGCTTTTACAAACTGGTTTGCTATTCAGAGTTTTTTGCCCAGTGGATTGCAAACAAATTTCAGCCTATAGACAATTGTGAACTGCCTGCAGTGAGTACTGTATTTATTCAGCTATTCAGAATTATGGACTCGCTATCAAGTTGTGTGATTGCACAGTTATATGGTAAATCCTGACATATCAAGATGAGAATATGCCCTTACGAGTGGCCTTGTTAAATTGGGTGTAACCCAAGGCTGACGTGGTCTAACTATCTATAGGACACAGATGGTGTAGCTAACTGTAGTCTTTTGCCTTCCTGAATTACCTCAGCCTAGAATAGAAGCATCACAAGAGAAGATAAGTAATTCCATACTAGCTCAACACTGACCTAATTCTAAGCAAGTAAACAACACTGCCATACTGGGCCACAATGCACTAGGCTTCTGATGTGAGCTAAAATAATAAATGCATAAGTACAAAAACATTATAAATAAAATAGTAATAATAATACTGCAGTACCACACAAAAGTCCCAGTCATGGAGCAGGACCTCAGTGTGCTAAGCGCCATGCAAACACAGACCAAAAGGATGGTCCATGCCCCAAAGAGCTTACAACAAAATACATTTATATAGCACTTTATTACTCATTCACTCACTCAATCACTCACTCATTATTATTTGTACAGTATTAGAGTAATGTGTAGAAGCTCCAAACAAAAGGGGGGCCCATTATTTTAAGCTCTGCACAGACATATAGTAAACAATTATCCCTTCTCCACAGTGCTTACCATTTTAGGTCTGATCATACAGACAGTTATGCATGTGATTAACTTTAAGCATATAAACAGTCTTACATACATAAGTATGAGCAGCACTGGGGCTTAGTTAAAGACAAGACAGTAAGGTGAAACAAGTGGAGAAAAGGGATAATAGTAATAGGACCAGGTTTTGACATAGATTAGTTATGTGCACATTTTATAAGTATACAGCATTTATTGTTTGTTTGATAGACAGAAATAAGCAAATCAACTTGGCACCCTCCTAGCCACTATCATGAAATTAGTCTATCTTCAAAGCACTTTACAAATATTAATTAATATGTACAACACCCTATGAGATTGGTAAATAAATATCAACTGCTTGTAGATTGAGAAACTGAGGGAGAGAGATGAAATGATTTGCGCAAGGCTTCACAGTGAGTCAGTGACAGATCTAGCCTTAGAATTCAAGACTGTCTGTCTCCCAGCTCTCTGCTAAGTCACTAAACCACACTTCTTTCTCAGCCGTGTCTTAACTTCCTCTTTTCCAACTCCCTCCTCATTTCCTTCCAGTTCGATTTCTGCCTACTCCACTCCACTGAAATCATCCTGGCAAAAACTCTAATTATATCTTCCTTCCTAGATGTAAAGGTCTTGTCTGGTTGGTTCTCTGTCTTTCTACTGAATTTGCCACCATAAACATAACTACTTCTCACTGAGACTATGTATTCCTTGAGGTTTCTGTGACTTTAACTTTACTGATCGCTCCTTAAGCATTTCCTTCAGTAGATACTCTTCCTTCTTTTCTAGGCTTCTGCTCCCCATGGTTCTGTCCTTGGCCAGTGTTAGTAATAAATCAACTGTAATGCACAGTGTATTGTTTACATTGATATATCAGAGCATAATTAAATGATTTACAAATTAAACTAAAGTTTTTGACCAAACACACAGAAGACTGAATTCAACAACATGAATTAGTGAGTAAAACCCACAAAACACTTTCCATTTTGAGATTCAGAGTGTTGCACCAAGCAAACCAATTGTGAAACAACTGAATCCATTTCAACCCAGACTTAGAATGGTTTGTACAGCCTCATGTGTTCTTGGGCAAGTCACTTAATTACTCCGAACCTCAATTTCCCCACCTGCAGCATAGGTATAATGCCTAGCTCAAAAGCGTGTTGTGAAGCTTAGAATATTAATGTTCACAAAGTGCTCTGAAGTTCTTAGGTAATGGTGCTATAGAAGCACAACTGATTATATTATTAAATATGTAATGACATATAACAACTTTAATAGCTGTAAAATATAGGAGATATTTCTTTAGCAGACTCTGTATGATTTTCAGCCACTAAGCAATATATTGAAAACATCATTTTGAAATCAGTGATAGGTAGTGGAGTAAACTAAATATTTCTTTCAAGACAGCAGGTATAGAATCTATCACTGATGGTAACAGACCTGATCAAACTGGAGGAGAAAGTGGGAACGGATGAATAATAAAGCTTCATTCCTCACAATGGGTTTCAATGGTCTTTAAATAGGAATTAAATGTAAGAGAATCAGTTGTGTAAATATTTTCCTTTATAATTATATGTTGCTTTGAACCTTTAGTTTGCTTGAAGTTAAATACCTACCACACCACAACAATGCCTGTGACGTCTGACATATCTGGACGCGATTTCATCTGATAAACATTCTCTACTTGTTTATCCTACACAACATCACATTTTTTGGCTTTCCCACATCTGTTTAACATAAGCATAGACTCTGAGCCTGCAAACACTTGGGCGCACACACATATTTTCAACACAAGACTATTCCCAATGTAAAATTATGCATGTGCAAAAGTGTTTGCATAATTGGAACCATAATTAGTAAACAGCCCATAGATGTAGAGGAGTCTTTGTTTTAAAAACTCATCCAAAAAAGCAACGGAAATAAATTACACTTAGAGCAAAGCAAGGTCTTGCTTCAACCTCAATTAACGTCAGTAGCAAACCAGCTATGGACCATGTAAAGTCCATTGACCTGATTCTGATCTTAAACTGGGGTAGAACCATGGATGCATTCTGTAAGAATGTTGCTAATACGCAGCTACTCATTCCAGCTTGTGTGCAACACAGAACCCTTAGATCATAAGATCTTCCTCCTATATCATACCAAGCAAGATGTTACAAGTAAAAATGTTGCTGATATTGCCTAAAACTGGCAATATAAGATTCTCCAGAAATAAACAAACAAATTTAATTTGTCATCTGTATCTGGACTTTTGCCCAGATTTATAAAGGTATTTATGTGTTGATTTGCTCAGCATTGCAATGTGTATGTAATTTAGTTGGCTAAATCTCATTTTCAAAAGGACTTCTGAATGGCCTAAGTCTGATTGAAAGTCAAGTACCCATCTCATTGAATGCTAAGTCTCTCAGAACACATTGTCATACCAGATTGGGAAATTTCATTAAAATCCAGGACCAAAGAAAAAAAATCATGTATTCTGATTGACAAAACTAGCTATTTTAATCCCTGGGCCATCTGCCAATTCAAAACTCCAACTCACTGAGGGGTGAAAGTGGCCAGGCCATTTTTAAAGGATGGTCCAGGAGATATTAGATCAGACTTGTCCAGATGTAGAGACTTGGAAGATGGGCTAGATAATCTGCTAGATTTTCTTTTGCAAGACTATCTAGTTTATAATCATAAAACACTCTAAACAGATGCTTTTTCATAGTATGGACCTCTCCATGAAAGACAGATAATTATCATAGACCACTTCCTGTTCAAGCACCCCAATTCTTTACCGAGTGGCTTTCAAAATGATTCATTTTGCAGCTCACTAGGAAGGGTTGATCCATAGACCACAGATTAAGAAAGATTCAATGCTATAAATTACAGATCTTAGTCACTGCCACCTCTTCTTTTGGAATCCTTGGTGGGTACTTGTGCTTAAATGTAGTCTTTCTAAATGAATGATTAAACAGCATTACATACATTAATTATTCCATCAAAAGTTGTACCTTGTTTCGCTATGCAGGTTAGGATTACCGCTCAGGCCTCCTATTTGCATTTACCCTAATGATAGGGTGGAGAAGTGGGAGGAAGCGGGAAGCCATTAGTCATATCTGTGGTTTTTTGGACTATATCTAGTGAGTAGGTTTGTACATAATACACTGAATCACTGAAAACTACAAGCCTTATAAGCCAGATTCTCTATTTTACAGAACTGTGCTTAGCACAGTTCTGAAGGGGAAAGCAATTGTGGCTTTAGGCCACCTTTGCAACTCTCTGATGTTTAGCCAACAAGGCTGGTCTCCTGGGACAAAATGGAGCAGCTCACAGGCGAGTCTAAATTGTGCCAGCTGCCAAAAGACTCTGGAGCTCATTGTGGCAGTTGGAGATGACCAGCATAGAGACACTCCAGCCAACTCCCCAGAATGCCTCTGGGGTGACATTACTATGCATTGCCTTTTAATATGGACTGTCCTCATGGCACCATCTAGGGCACAGATATCACTGACAAGTAATTAGAATGGGAAAGGAATGGCCATTGCTTCCCCCTTTACCGTAATTTTATTACTCTTTTTTTAGATTAATTGCAACAGTAACACAAAAGTATTAACTTGCACTCTTTTGTAGAAGAAGCTTGCAAACAAAAGCTCCTTCCTAAATATACAATCTATTAGTTATCTACCTAAATGTAATGAAAATATCAAATATGTTGTCTGTATTTAGGCTAGTAGCAGTACTGATAATTTCCATGGTATTTATTTTTAAGAGTGAGAAATTCAAAGTCAGAAAGATAAAGACTGAAACAACAAATAGTCATTTACCGTCTGCTAGCTTTAATGAAGTCAGCCACAGGCAAAGTGAGAAGAATGGCAGGCAGATACTGATGTGCAACACTGCATATACTCTTTGAAGATTCAGGCAGCTAAGTATGAGAACTAAGAACTCAGTAATATAGGGAAAGAGCAAATGAGCAGATTGGCTATATTAGTGGAACCATTCCTGTCTCTAAAGGTTTACAAATAATCATTCCACAAGTGAAGGAAGGAGTGGAGAGTGGGGAGGGGGTTTGTTAATTCTTGAGATGGCATGACTTGCTAGACCCTAGAAAAAAGCAAGCAGAGATAACATGACTGAGCAGACCTGAAGCAAGACTGACAGCCACAGCTCAGTCCAGAGGAAGATGAGAAGCTGTACAGCACAGATGATCACCAGTCACCATCGAATACAGCACATGATCTGATCTCTTACAGAGACCAGAAAGAGACTATTTCTGACACACTCACAAACATAAACTAACACAACATCAAGTCAGCTCCAGAACCTGCTTTGCTGAAGTTGTATGCTGTGAAGACCTGCGGCCTTGATCTTGCAAACTGCACTTCTCGGGAGCCCCATCACCTTCAGTGGGGCTCTGCATGAGCACAAGGGTTCACCCACACTGAGCAGCTTGCAAAGTCAGTGCCAGTGATACCAGCATTGATTCCTGTGAGAAAATCTTGCCAGCAAAATGAGGTTAATATTGTTACCTTCATAGGCGCAGAAAGTGACTGCTTAATTTAAATTAAGATGGATATTTGCTGACATATCATTGTTCCTTAGTAATTCTATACACACTTATTTACTTCTCTGCTGCTTTATGCTGTGCTTGAATCATTGGTGAAAATTTTTACTGCTCCTGATTAAACTTATAAAAAGGGATGTGACTGGTTACCACGGAATGCAGGATATGGAGCTGCTGTTCAACCACAAACTTTAATGATAGGTTTTGTGTTGTCTCTGACTATTTAGCTAGTAATAAGAAAAAGAAACTTGGTTTCAAACCAGCACTTACGAAATCAAATTCTTTATCATAAAAGTGCACAAGTACAAATGGGCTTTAAACAGTGGCAGATTTAGAGTTAGTGGGGCCCTGTGCTCAGCTTCATTTTGGGGGCCCCTCCTTGGGACCCAGACAAGCAAGAGAACATTCTCTCTTATCTCCCCACAACCCCATTTCTCATTCTTTTTTTCTTCCTCCTCCTCCTACAAGCAATAGGAAGTAAATGAAAATAAAGTGAGGTACCTTGATTATATTTGTAGTCTAACTTGTTTTTCCACCAGCCACTTGAAAATCGCTGAGGATCTTGGCGCACCACTTAATGATCTTTCCAACTATTGTTTGTAACATTAGCTAACTATTGTAAAGTGCTTTGGATAAGAGCGCTTTATAAAAAAAATGTAAAAACACTTCGAGGTTCGGGGTCTGGCCAGGACTTAGCATGTGGGAGGTGGCTCAGGGCTGCGGCAGGAGGTTGGGGTGTGGAGTGCTTACCTGGGGCAGCTCCCGTTTGGTGTGAGGGATGCAGGTGGGGATGTTGGGGTGTGTGTGTGCAGGAGCTCCCGTTTGGTGCTTAGGATGAGGGTGGGGATGTGTGTGTGGGGGAGTTTGCGGGAGTCAGGGCATGGGATGTGGGCTGGGCTGGATATGTGGGGGAGTGCAGGAGTCAGGGAGAGCTGAGGGAGTGTGCGGGGGGTGCAGGAGTCAGGGCAGGGATCTGGGGGTGTGGGCTAGGGTCATAGGGGTGCTCACAGCCCCCTGCTCTACCCCAGACCCCTGCCCTGAGTGGCTTAGTAAGGGGATGGGCGGGGGTATGTGTAGGGAGATTGCGAGGGCCCCACCTTTGCTCTGCCCTCCCCTGATTCCAGCCCCTTTCCCCAAAGCCCCGCCCTGCCTCTTCTCCAGCTCCTCCCCCCAAGTACACTGTGGCCCTACTCCTTCACCCCCGTCCCTCTCTCCCTCCCAGAGAGACCTGAGTGCCAGCACACAGCTATTTGGAGGAAGGAGAAGCACTAGGAGTGGGGAGCTTGGTTGCCAGTGGGTGCGAGCCTGCAGCAGGAGCCCCAGGAGCCAGCAGGACCAAGCTTCTGCCCCCGCAGCTGCCCAGTCCTGGGGTCCCCTGTCGGTGGGAGGCCCCGTGCCAGGGCACTCTGTGTTTTACTGTAAATATGCCTCTGGCTTTAAATGCAGAGAGACAGTCTTCTGAGAAGTTCCTTAAAAATTTTATTTAATTTAAATTTATTGGATTTTTAACCCCTAAATCAACCTTATAGATAAAAAGTCACACCTCGAATTAGACCCAGAAACAAACTGATAGCCAGTGCAGTCTAAAGACCACAGCTGAATTATGGCCCAAACAGGAGCCACCTCTAAAGACTAGATTGTACTCCACTGTTTCTGTCAAGTAGTCCCTTACACTACAAGAAGTCCCATTCAACTCAATCGGGCTAAGTACAGAGGCCCCAAATCAGCAGTCCATCTCTATTCAGAAAAAGCCTTTAGCACGTGCTTAACTTCAGGCATGTGCCTAAGCCTCAATGAAGTCTGTGGGATTTATCATGAGCCTAAAGTTAGGAACATCTTTTAGTGTTTTTCTGAATCAAGGTAAGAATAAGGTAATACTGGAGGTTAAGTAGGAACATCAGAATCTGGCTGAGTAAGCACGCAGCCATGATCTTCACTAATTTAAATTTCTGAGTGATCTTCAAGCATGTAGAATTCATTATTTGCAAGAAAGATATTTTCCAAAAGTGATAAAAACCTTGTCTGGTTTGTACTTGTACTTGATGTTATCATTTGCAGTAAAACTCCTGAAGAATTGTTTAAGACACAAATGTAGAAAAACATATTTTTGGAGGCAGGGATGGGGAGGAGGGTAAAAGTTGTGGGGAGCAAATGAGTGATAGATCCCAATGTTTTCTTTTTGCAGATCAAAATATAGCCAGCCAATAAAATCCTGATCATTAAACATTTTGCATTGCTTAGTAATGATGCACTGGAGGGGACAAATTACTGTAAGCTGTAATGAACAAAACTAAACTAAATAAGCTTGAATTACAGCTAGCCTGTCATCGAATGCTCAAGAGTGATTTTAGTTGTTTCCTCCAGACATAGTGTTCCAATTCAAGCAATCACTTTCAGACTCTGGAAATTAAATGTTTACAGTGTGATGTAAAGCTGTTTGCAGAAATATCATTATTGTCATTTGTATATGGTACGTCCACTCACTACTGTCAACAAATGGTGTCATTTTACTTTCTTTTTCATCACTCTTTTATGCTTGGTACAAGAGTCTTAAATTTCACCTGTTTAATGCACAGTGCCTTTTTTTTTATGAATGAATATATAGTCAGTAGTCATATTGCATCCAAATCCTTTTTCCTGCAATAATTTTATCTCCAGAGAAGCATCCTCCATTGTCATGGACACAGATTTGTCACCGATGCCACCATTTGTATATTCCAGTTTTTAATTTTGTGAAATTTCAAAAAAAAAAACCTGGTTCATTATACTGGACACAATAGTGTGTTCTTTTTATTCACAATGTGGATTTTTAAATTAATAAGCAGCATCTTATATGCTTTATATCATTCCAGAAATATTCTATATCTTCTGTTTTTTTGTACCATCTGCTACTTCTGTCTCTTCTGTTATTTATTTCTTTTCATGGTTTCTAGAGCACCGGTTGCCAGCACAACTAGTCACTTATTTACAACATTTTCAAACACATTAACTAAAGCTACTCGTGGTGGTAACATTTATATAAACCACTGCTTCAGCAGTGAGAATAGTAGTAACCATATTTTAACAGAAAGGAAAATCAACCCAAAGCTATACCGAATAAATGCAACTTGCCTAATACTCTGAAAACTGCTAGTACTGTGCTCTGGCACACTACCAAAGGGAGTGAATTCCGAAGTCAAAGATTCTTAACTGAGAAAGCACTGTTGGAGGACCTGGAAGGTACAGTATTGGGAGCTGACAGCAAGAGCCTTCCAGCTGATATGAACAGCCACAAAGAGTACAGGGCTTAGAGACAGTCTCAAAGAATCAAATTTCACACCAGTCTGAGCATTAAACACTTTTTACCCACCAACACCTTGAACTGCACACAGAAGCAAACAGGGAGCCAGTGCAGACATGTAAGTACAGGGTTACTTGGAGAGGTCTACTCAGTTCAGGCAAACCACTGTATTTTGCATTGGTTGGAGCTTCTGAATGGTCTTCCTATTGAGTGAATCACAGTAGTCTATCTTGGTGGTGACAAACTTGAACATGCACATTATAAGGTTTGTTTTAGACAGGAATGATTGCAGCCTACCATCTAATTATAAATGAAAGGTCCTATGGGTCATCATTGCCATCTAAGAATCCAGGAGGAACAACAGATCCAGTGGGACCACACGGTTTTGATTAATTTTAGAAAAAGGTGGGAATATACCAAGGGTGATCAAACTTATTGACCCTCCAAACTGCATACGACAATCTTCAGAAGTTCAAGAGCCTGGGCACACCTGCTGGGACTCGGGGCTTCTGCCCCATGGGAGGGACCTGCATGGGAGGCACCTGCTCAGGGCTTCTTCAGTCCCACTCCTGCTGAAGCCTCAAACCCGGGCAGACATGCCTGGTGGGGCTGAAGCCCTGAGAGCACCTGTCCCTGCTGGGCAGAAGCCCCGCCCCCCTAACCTGCTGCAAGGCAGAGGTCCCGAACTTCCGCCCTCCTCAAGTTTGGTAGATGGAGAATGAAGCTGGAAGTGGGGGGCTCAGCGAGCCACACTTTAATTGTAAAAGAACTGCATATAGCTCGCGAGCCACTGTTTGGCCATCCCTGGAATATATGTTCAGCTGATGGTACAGGCATTACCTCTACTAATCCCAGTGCTGGATTCTGATTTAATTTTGCAACTGAATCCATGTGAGTATGTATCTGCACAGAGCCCCATTCATTTCAAGGGGGATTTCCACAGATTTAGGGGTCAATCCATGCCGTCAGCTGCAGGTCAGAGTCTTATAACACATAAGCAAAGTTTGGGGGGAAATGGATGCAAAAGAGGATGAGTGAGCTGTAAACTTATCATGCATCTTGCTAGTTCCATGATTTTTTGTTCAGAGTTTTGATTCTTTGTTTTTCACTCACCCCATTACCGCTGTTGTTAACACTTCTTTGTGGAGGATCCTAAGGTATTTGGCAGAAGTGTGTTTCAAGGAGGAAAAGATAGAGACACAGTGACCGCAGGCAGAGATGGGGCTCCAGGGATAAGGGCTTAATGGAATAAAGCCTATTGGTAAGATGGGGAGAAAGATATGAAGAAGGTAGATGGAGGGACGTGAGACATTAAAAGAGAGAAGAACAGAGAGGTGTGCAGATTATGTTCTAGAGAGCAACAGTTTATAAGAAGAATCTGCCTAGCCCTGAATAAGCACATTGTGAAGGAGGCTTGGTAAGCATGAGGAACTTTTCCACTCTTCTTGTTCCCTGTATAGGGGCTAGGCATATTCTTGGTCCTCGTGCTCTATGACTAGGAGATTTAGTGCTGATAGCTAAAATCCATAAAGTTAGACAATCCCCAAATACTTTTTATGTCAGTATTTTTCCTGGAAATATATTTCAATATCCCTTTAATCCAGGTTTTGTCACAATTACACACACACATACTAATGATTAAAACACTTTCTGCTGTTGGACCTTTGCAACGTTATTGTTGCAACACACTGTTAGTCAGAGACAGTTTGGATATGCCACAATTTTTCCTGTTTTATATCATCTGCTCTTTCTGGTGTGTCTCATTAAAGAAATCCTTTCTATCTTGTGTGAACTGCAAATCATTGTAGTTATTAATCTTTAGTTTAAAAATCCCAAACCATTTCAACAGTTGTATTTTTTCACTTAGACGATAACTGGGAAAACAACATTATCTGTTTGTTAAATAAAGCCTGAGAGTTTTTAGAACTGTTGAGCCAATAAACAATTTGTCTAGGAAAATTATAATATGTTTACAGTTTATTTGTGTTTATTCTTGTGCCTGTTAGGAGATAGCTTTGTAGAATTAAGAGAGCTTTCAAAACAAATGACAGCATTTTAAATTTCCCCCTGCATAATTTACATGTAGGTATTAGGCAGAGACTCCAAAGGATTTTTTTTTTCATGTGAAGAAATATCTACACCAGTGGTGGGCAAACTTTTTGGCCTGAGGGCCACATCTGAGTGGGGAAATTGCTTGCAGGGCCATGAATGTAGGGCTGGAGCAAGGGGTTGGGTGTGGGAGGGAGTGTGGGGTATGGGAGGGGTGTGGTGTGCAGGAAGGGGCTCAGGGCAAGAGGCTGGGGCGGAGTAGGGGTGTGGGGTGTAAAAGGAAGCTCAGGGCAAGGGGTTGGGGTGCAGGGAGGGGTGAAGAGTGCGGGGGGGACTCAGGGCTGAGGATTGGGGGATCAGGGCAGGGTATTGCAGTGCAGGGGGGTGTAGGATGTGGCAGGGCACTCAGGGCAGAGGTTCGGGGTATGGGCTCTAGCCTGGTGCCACTTACCTGGAGTGGCTCTGGGATGGCAGCGGCACCATGCTGCTAAGGCAGGCTCCCTGCCTGCCAGGGCCAAGTGCTGCTTCCGGAAGCAGCCAGCATCATGTCCCTGTGGCTCCTGGAGGGGAGGAGCAGATGGCTCTGCAGACTCGCAGTGCCCCAGTGGTGGCAATCCCGCAGACCGGATCCAAAGCCCTGAGATGTCAGATCTGGCTCGCAGGCTGTAGTTTGCCCACCCCGATCTACATGATGGCATTGGTTTGGGTTTAATTAAAAAGAAAGGGCCTGATCAACCTTTCCTGTGAGAAAACCCACATGATGGACTAAAGGGGAGGAAATATCTGGATTATTATCTTGGAGGGTGGAGTTTGCCCATAAATATAAATATCCCAGGTGATCTGTGGGAGGCCAGGACCATCTGCCAGGAGGCCCCATATCTCTGCACTGGCTCTGGGCCCCAGGTAAACACATACACATGATCCAGGGCTCCTGCAGCTTTCTGAATTCAAGTTTCATACTCTAACCACCATAATGGGGGATATAGCATCTGTGCAGTAAAGGTGCAGAAGAAACAGTGAGGATATTGTTTTCAATCGTACAATATAATGCACCATTTGTAATGTGTTTGGAATCATTCCAGTTGTTATTCGTATTCTTTATATTGCATCTAGTATTGTTATTGTATTTGTGGTTTTGTATTTTAATTGCAGCTTTCATCATGGGAAGCTCAGAAAAGAAAAAAGCATGAACAAAACTCAGGTTTAGTAGTGTTTTCCTGACATGGTTCGCTGGCATCAAATGTATTTGAAGGATCATAGCAATTTAATAGAAAACTATTTGAGAAGCCCAGTTCTGCCTCTCCAACACAGAAACATTGAAATTGACATACTGGATCAGAACCACCCTCCTTTGAGGCCAGTATCCTCTCCCTAACAGTGGTCAGAACTAGATGCTGCAGAGGAGAGTGTTAGAAACCAGATGTGGGATAATCTGCCTTTCACACAGGTCTCACCTGGCATCTTATAGCTAGAGATTGGTTTAAACACTGAAGCATAAGGTTTAATATCCCTTGAGTAATGTCTTGCTCCACAGGTACTCCCCATGAAATCAATGGGACTACTCAAAGAGTAAAATACTATTCTTTGTGAGTAAAGGAGGCAGAATCAAGCCTTTAGTAAATAGGTCTAATCATCAGCTAAATATTGGTTAATTTTGATATAATATATGATATTTATTTAATATGTCACAATAACAACTCTGTTTGCTACTAGGAAAAAGGTCAAGTGCTATACAAAGAAATTTTACCTGCTGATGAAGTACAGGACAATAAAGGCACTTAGGCTTTGTAATATGGGCATTCCCAAAACTTCCTCTGTCTTTGATCCCAACCTGAGAGAAAGATTTGGTGCATTTCCTAGTTAATATACACTATGGAAAAACTACTAAACTAATTTCAGGATATACAATCTCTCCATAAAAATAGTAATTGTAGCCCTCCTTTTATATATGTAGTGTATTACTTTTTCCAAGGCTAGTGTTCTTTTTATACAAAGAATAAACTGTGATTCATTGATAAAAAATGTAGTCACCTCTTTAATAGAGAAATACTTTGAACAGGATCACAGGAGTGACCATACCAGAATGGATTACTGGTCCACAGAGTTTGGTATCCTGCCTCCAGCAATGATCTATATACCTAATATTTCTGGGGAAGAAAACCTTCTCCCATAAATTCATTGGGCCAATTTCGCAATGCACAGGGGTTCTCAAACTTCACTGTACCACGACTCCATTCTGATGACAAAAATTTCTACACGTCCCCAGGAGGGGGGACTGAAGCCTGAACCCTCCCAAGCCTGAACCCACTCAAGCCCTGCAGCTCAAGTAGGGGGGCCAAAGCCCGAGACCCCTCCCCTTGCTTCATACTCCAGTGGAGCTTTGACTATATATGCACTTTGTAAGCTAGAGCTCACAGTACTGCCAACCCTTGTGATTTTAGCATGGGTCTGACATTTGATGTTTTCTCTGAAGTCCCAATTTCTTGAGTCATTTGATTTTGTGAGAATCGCTGCTTAATTTTTAAAGTGAATTTCTAAACCTCATGGTTCAAAAAAGCTTGAGAACCCTAAAGGCTTAACACCCAAAAGGAAAATAAGAACCCCAATATTTTTTTAAATCTATGATTTTTCTAAACCAATCTCATGATCATTTGGGGTTGGCAATACTGGACTCATGAGATCTGACTTAATAAGTTTCTATTTTCTCCTTGTCCTAGTGGATCATAAGATGTCACACACATATGTATATGTAGACCCGTGTACTAGCAGAACTGTTTCCTCTTTCTCTTCCTTTCCCTTATTATTTAATATTAGAATCCCGTCTATAACTGTGAGTTACAGCAAAGGCTGCCTAACCTCAAACGCCAGCGGGTTTTCAAGCGGGGGAAACCTGCAATCAGCACGTGATGAAACAACAGGTGATTAAAGCGAGGCCTGCTTACATCTTTCAGGCGTGTAGGCGAGGGGCAGGGACAGAGCCCTCAGCCTGACCGGTTCGGAGACACCGGTGTCACACGCTTCATTAGCTCGCGCAGTGCTCGGGATGCGGTCTGTAGGGAAGTCACTCTGCTGCGGCGAGGCAGGGTCACCGCCTTTCAAGAGGTGAGAGTTTGCCCCTCGGGGGGGACACAGAGACAGGAGCCTACGTGACGCGCCACTCGCTCCCGACACCTGGTCTGCAACGTGCACCCCGTCCTGCGCGCCACCCGCAGCCGGCCCAACTACTCGCCGCCTCGCTCCTTTATCCCTCCGCGACCCCCACGCCATAGGCAAGGCGAGGCTCAGCGGGTCTTTTTTCGCCCGCTGCTTAGTCTCTCGCCGCTCTCCTCCCCCTTTGCCCCTTTTTAACCCTGTAAAAAAAGCTAGCAGCAGAATCTTCCGCTAATAATGGCAGAGTGAAGGGCAGTGACTTCAGTAGCAGCTACTGAGCATGCTCAGTTTCTGTGCGCATGCTCCGTACACCATAAGCGGCGCATTCCTGGAGGGAGCCGTTAGCCGTACTACACCTGCCGGGTGGAGACATGCAGATCAGCCGGACGCTGATAGGCTGCTCCTGAGCCCTCATCCCCCGCCTTCGGCCGAGCCTGTCTATAAAGGGCGGTGCGCCCCTAAGCACCCGTAGTAGCGGTCGCAGGAGCTGGGCGTGTGAGTGGGCCCCCCGCTTCGGTGGAGCGCAGCCCCCCCGGCCCCGCGCATAAGGCTTTCGCTTCCCAACTTCAGCTACAGTGATAGCTAAGTTGGGAAAGACAAACGTTCCGAGAAGCCGTGTCCGTCCCCCCCCCGCTCCTCTTCCCCCTCTGTGCCGCGGCTGCCATACGGGACTAGCAGAGCGAGCCGGAGTCGGGGCGCCAGCCGACATGACTCGTGTGGCAGAGCAGACAGGCGGCGGGGGCTGCTGTGGTCAGTATCGTGCGAGGCGGAGCGGGGAGCCCCAGGGAGGCTGCTAGAGAAGGGACGCAGCACCGCTGGGGTGCGCTGCCCGGGAAGGAGAGCGAGTGTGCAGGGGGGTGGCACTTACAAGCACGTCACCCCATGCTGCTCACAGGTGTGCCATTACATGTGGGGGTACAGGGGAAGGGGGCATGGCATCCTGTGGTTCAGCTTTGGTGGGCTGTGCAGCAGGTAATACGGAGATTTTTAAGGCCAGAAAGGTTCCTGTATGCTGGAGGGTAGGGGTAGTGAGCAGAGTGTCCTAGACAAATTGAAGGATTGGGCCAAAATAAATCTGAGGAGGTTCAGTAAGGACAAATGCAGAGTCCTGTACTTAAGAAGGAAGAGTCCTATGCACCACTGCAGGCTGGGGACAGACTGGCTAAGTGGTAGTTCTGCAGAAAAGGACCTGGGGATTACAGGGGAGCAGAAGCTGGACATGAGTCTGCAGAGGGTCCTTGTTGCAAAGAAGGCCAGTGGCATGTTGGGCTGTATTAGCAGGAGCGTTGCCAACAGATCTAAGGAAGTGATTATTCCCCTCTATGTGGCACTGGTGAGGCCACATCTGGAGTATTGTCTAGTTTTGGCCCTTCTTATTACAGGAGGGATGTGGACAAATTGGAGAGAGTCCAGTGGAGGGCAATGAAACCGATCAGGAGACTGGGGCACGTGACTTATGAGGAGAGGCTGAGGGAACTGGGCTTGTTTGCTCTGCAGAAGAGAAGAGTGGTGATGGGGATTTGATAGCAGCCTTCACCTACCTGAAGGGGGGGTTCCAAAGAGGACTGAGCTTGACTGTTCTCAGTGGTGGCAGGTTGACAGAACAAGAAGCAATGGTCTCTGGTTGCCGTGAGGGAGGTCTAGGTTGGATAGCAGGAAACACTATTTCACTAGGAGGGTGGTGAAGCACTGGAATGGGTTATCTAAGGAGGTGGTGGAATCTCCATCCTTAGAGGTTTTTAAGGCCCAGCTTGACAAAACCCTGGTTGGGATGATTTAGTTGGTTTTGGTCCTGCTTTGAGCAGTGGATTGGACTAGATGACAGCCTGAGGTCTCTTCCAATCCTAATATTCTATGATTCTATTGATCATCTAGTGCAGCAGTTATCAAACTGTGGGTTGGGACCCTAAAATGAGTCAGGACCCCATTTTAATGGGGTTGCCAGGGCTGGCATGGACTGTTGGGGTGCCTATGACCAAAGACCAAAGGCTTCAGACCTGGTCATTGCGACTCAGGTTACAGGCCCGCTGCCTGAGGCTGAAGCCCTTGGGCTTTGGCCCCCCTACCCGCCAGGGGATTGGGCTTGCTCAGGCTTCAGTCCCCCACTCCTGGGGTTGCACAGTACTTTTTATTGCCCATAGGGCGTTGTGGTGCAGTGAAGTTTGAGAACTCCTGATGTAGTGTGATCTCCTGCCTGATTTTTCTGTGATTCTGTAACACAGGCCATAGAATTACATTCTGTAATTCTTGTATCAAATCTAGTGACTTCTAGTTGAACTAGAGCCTAATATGTATGTGTGCTGAGTATAGAGTGCTATGTGGAAAGGGTGCACACATAGGTGGGGTAGTGCAGTGTTTCTCAGCCTTTTTGATACCAGGGACTGGCTTGCTGCCTTTCTAAACTCTGTCAGATCTCAGGGATTGGTGCTGGTCTGCAAACTGGTCATTGAGAAACACTGGTATTGCACATGGGATGAATTGGATGGGAGGGCAATCAAGTGGCACAATGTAAATATTCTGCAACACTTTGTGCATATTTAGATGGTAAGATGTTGAGATATAAAGTGTTTCTTCATTTAATATAATGTGTTTTTTTTTCTCTTACACAACTGCTATGCTGTGGCTATTCCAGTGTGTGGAACTAAACATGTATAGCAAACAGTCTTTTTATTGCAAAAATAAGCTTTTTTTTTGTGGTGTAAAGATTGCTAACTTTAAAATGAATAAAACTTATTAGCAGTCAAGGAAAATGCCGTAGGCAAAAAGCATCTGAATCCTCTTTAGCATTTATCTCTTATTTTATTTTTTTTTTAGGATCCTGTGTCAATTATCTTACATCTGCAAAGTTTCTTCTTTATCTTGGACATGCACTGTCCACTTGGGTAAGTAAATATATATACACACATAGTTACATCATGCAGTGGAATCTCCTTAATCTGCTTTTGACTGGTCTGCACTGCACACTATAATTTGTATACAGAAGGTCTTTGGCAAAGACTTAATTGCGAAGTGCTGTGGTGAGATCTCACTAAATTTTCATAATCTTCACACACAATGGTACAGTATATTTGCTAATATTGTAATAAATAAAAGTTCAGGGCTCACAAATGTCTAAGGGCCTGATTCACTACCCTCACACACACTGAGTAATACCTTACTCCTTGAGGAACGTCACTGAAACCAGTAAGGCTTGTTAGAGAGTAAATACTACTCAAAGTGGATGGAGGATAATAAAACTGAGCCCTACTGATCAAAGTATATTTTGTACCGCTTTGTCCTTGATTTTTATAATTTGAAGGGCTTGTATACCTGCTCAACAATGTAAATTACAAAATGTTGTACAGTGGATTTCCTAGTCATCAGTACTCATTAACAAACCTCTGTTTTTCTGAAACTGTAACAAAGTGCTTATTTACTGAAACACTTTCACCTGTACACCAATGTTTGTTGGCAATTTACAGTGCTTCAAGGTGAATGAAGTAGATCTAGAAATTGCTTTGGATCAAATCCATCTCCCAGTTCATTAATCGTATGAAGTGGCAAAATCTAGCCTGAGAAATGTTACATTGTTTAATATCTTCTTAATACAGTACCTTGTAAGTGAATGACAAGTATTAACTAAAAAGATGAGTAAAAACTACTTTAAAGTAACTTGTTCTCTTGACTACCTGTCTTGTAGGTTCCAGGACATTGGAACTGTCGGTTCCAATTTGTAAAATCTCTGAGACAGGGCCTGGCTTGGTATATACTATATACAGCACTGAGCACACTGTTCTAGGACTACAAGGGTATATGCCTCCCTTTCGTTTATGTAAAGGATCACAGTTGTGCTTCTCTTCAGAAGGCCTGGAGAGAGAGAGCACACTTTTGGTTTAAACAAGTGCAATATAGCAATGAATTATTTTAGTCCAAAGACTCTGGTGCCACTGCTATTATGAGAATTGGTATGTTCAGTCAACAAAATACACATCTTAACTAGCAGCACAGTGAGCCTGATTCTGCTATTGCCACTAATACTGAGTGGCACCTTACTATGTGAATGGTCCCACTGAAATCCATCAGATTAAGGTAAGGTATCATTCAACATGAATAAGGGTGACCGAATTGGAATTTAAGATAATAATCTGGACCACTGCAAACAGTTGAGTGAAAAAGATGTTTATTCAGTAAAAATGTCAGCTTTTAGAAACATTAAACACCATACACCTTTACTGATTTAAAAAACCCAATTGAGGGTCTGAATCAGCTATCCTTAATCAGGAAAAAAACATCCTATTTAAGCAACAGTTTAGTCTAACTATCTAGACAAGTGGAGGACTGAGCCTTAAGTTCTTTAACCCACAATAATTCCTCTTTGGGGCCTAAAATAAGACTTCCCTCTGTCATCTCCTCCCTTTCTCCATTATTGGAAGTTCCCCCTTGCCCCCATCTGCCCTTCAAGGTGGAAACGCATCAACCCAGATCTCTGAAATGGCTTTTTTATATAGTTTTTATTCTGAAAATCACAGTGATCAGTGTTAAAATGCATAATCTTGTAAAGATAAACCTCTCTTACTCTAGTTCAGAAAACTTAATCAACTTCCATGTTAAGCACCTGCTCTTAAACACAGGAAGAAATTGTAACTGATTAGGCATACTTGCCTCTTATCTCTACAATCCTTCAGAGACTTGAAGGAAGCCCTGAATAAGACTATTAAGCCCCAGTTCAGCAAAGAACTAAAGCATGTGCTTAAGTATTGCAGAAGTCAAGGACAAGACAAGCCCTTAGGCTCAGTTCCACAGAGCTTTCTGAAATCCGTGGAAGTTAGAGATATTTAGACTCCTAGGGATCTGGGCCTTAAAGCTTATTCTATCAGTTGTATATAGTACTTTTATAATACAGTGCTAAAATTATCAAACCGCCATTAAAAGAGGAATGGTTAGGATAATAGCTGTCATTCATATGGAAATAGGGTTTAATATCAATGTTATGAATTATTAGAAAGATCTCTAGAATAGCAGGATTAAGCCTGTTATGTGATCTGCCTTTTCATTAAGGCACAGGTCCTAGAACTAGAATGGGGTGGGGGGTGCTGCAGCATTCCCTGACTTGAAGTGGTTTCCATTTATATACAGGGTTTACAGTTTGGTTCAGTGGCTCTCAGCACCTTTGCATTAAAGCAAATTTTGTTTTCAAAATTCCCTGAGTCCTGACTGTAGTTTAAAAATGCATAAGTGGGTTGTTACTTTGTTTGTGGTGCTTAATTTTCAATTCCCTGTTCTGTGCCATTAATTGACACTTTCAGTTGATTTTAAAAAAGCAAACCCAAAACAAAAACCAGTATGCTTTCCCCTGGTGAAAACAGCTAGCTTTGGAGAAGTTGAGATGATGTGGAATAGTATGAAAGTACTGTGGGTGAAACCACAATGGATGAAATTGCTCAGAGTTAATGAACTCCTAAACTGCTGATGCTGTAGCATTAGCTTTGAGACGTATCACAGTCTAAACGAAACAAAACTAGCTTTATTAATGCAAAAAATTAAAAGAGCGAAGAGTAATGTCCATGTTCTTACAATGTAGTCCAGGCATAGGGAACCAAGAGAGGGCTACACTTAATATGTATTTGGATTCTTAGTCTCCAGTAGGTAGCAAGGTCTTAGGCTGCAGATACCGAGGGAGAAATTTTGAGAGCATTAAGTCAGTTGGAGTTTGCCATTGACTTCAGTAAGGTCAGGATTTTACCTTCAGTAGTAGCTGCATCATTTTCTAATATTTAAAAAGGTGAGTGGGAGTTCCATAAAACTCCTTTCTGTTTAGTCAATTTCAACAACTGAAACTTGGGTGCAGGAATAGAAATATCAGGCCTGCATCATTATGAAAATAGTGCCTTCTCCTGAATTAACTTTCTACCTGAATGAACAATCAAATAGGTTAGCCAGAATTTAGGCTTCAGTGACCACCTACATACATTTGTAAGTGAAAGCTGAGTAAGAAGTAGCTTGATTCGTACTGAAGTCTCTTGAGTGAGAAAGACACTTAAGTTCCGTTTATGAAAAAAATAAATTATGCATAGCTTTACACCCCCTTGCAAATAAGGAATGTAAGCATAGCATGTTAGAGGGAAATTTTTGTTTTTGTCCTTGCACATGAAGTCAGGTCATTTGGGGCAATGCCTGTGTGAGAGATCCCAAGCCTGTGGAATTTGAGTGAATGGTGGTGTGACCTGGTTTGTAGTCACAACACTGCTTATGTTTGTCCCAGCTGCATCTCAGTTACAGTGGAGGTGGCCAGACCAAACTTGGGTGGTGGTGTGATTTCTAGGCACAAGGTCACAACGCCAGGAGTGAGTGGGCCCAGGCCCACATCTGCTGCAAGTGGCTGTGAGGTAGTCTTACTCTCGACCCTCCCTCCACAGGGGTCTGTTTCAGATTTTGTCTTGAGCCCCTGCTGCTAACAGCTATCACAGGCACTTGCATAAATGATAAACTTTAAAATTTGTGAATGTTTGGAGCAACCCATCTCCAGAAGAGCCTTGGTCCCAAACAGAGTGACACTTTGGGAGGCCTTTTCCTGTATTGGCATCTTGTTCAACTTGTTACAGATTACTCAGTTTCTGGTCTTGCAAAAAAAATTATATTTTGCAACAAACGTGGAACACTGCATTTCAAAGTACTTTGTACTGCACAGAAAATGATTACTGAGCCTTTCAAAAGAGGCTGATAACTGAAGAACATATTCTATAATAGATTAACATTAGGGATTCTCCTTAACCAAACTGTCCGCCGTAGTACACTATAAACTTCTGCAATTCATTTGTTGGAATATACTTCTAAAGTAAATTGAGCTAATTACCTAAACTATGTGACCTAAACAAATAAAGGAAAAATAAAATATTCAATGGCCAGTTGTGGATATATGCCTATTGCACAGCATTGTTAGTAAATAACAATAAACTTGTTTTGAATAAAATTAAGAATGGTTGCCTTCATACTAGATCCTTGAGTACCTTTAACACTTAGCAATTGTGATAGTTGTTTTTAAACTATCATAAGTTTTGCATCACCTTGGTGCTCTACAATACAGGAAAGATATTTCTAAATACCACTCTTCTGTTGGAAACCTAAGGATGCTTAACTTGAAATCTAGTCAACTTAAAAACTGAATTAAAATCTGGTTTCATATTCAACACCTATCCCCTGTCTTCCTACTAATTTGTGGTTTTCCAATCATATTTCCTAAGTAGAAGCTCCATACAAATGCCAGGGAAAATAATACAACAGAAACAGTAAAAATGACTACCTAGGAAATCAATTTATTCTCTGCTCTCTTTCAGTTAACAGTTGTCTTAGACGGTATTTTGTAGGTGAAAGCTATTCAGATAGAAGTGCTAATTAAAGTTGGCAGTGTCATTTTAAACTTGCACAGCTACAATAGATGAGAATTGCTTTGTCCTTCTGAAACTTAGTTCCACCTTCTGAAACTAAAGTCTCATTTTCTAAAAGAACACTGACGATGGTAAGGTTAAATATACTTGTAGCTGTTGGAGGGATCTGTGAGGAATCTTCATAAAAATTAGTCTCTCGGTTTTGTTGGTTGTAACTGAGGACAGGTGTTTTTGGCTCATACTACCATAGAAAGCCTTTGATACTATAATGTATTAGGGATAACCAACCTTAATTGGGGACAAAGGTATTGATCTGGACCCAAGCTCCCACTGACATTGGAGGGTGCTCCATGCACAGAATGGCAGATAGGGCTTTTATTTTGGGGGGGGGGGGCGCGGGGAGAATAACAAAGTTGTAAAATGTCATGTTAGCATAGGTATTCTTTTGTGGAGGTATTAAAAC